>CM062809.1:427039680-427527635 GCA_031772625.1 Pinus tabuliformis
TTTCTGTTTAATTTTAAAATTATATTATAAAGCATTTTGAAATAATAATTAAAAATATAATTGTAATTAAAAATTAAAATGAAAATAGTCTCTAACTAGTCCATACATAAGTAAATCAAATTCCGGTTAAAAATTTCCAAAATATAGATGAATCAAACATAAAACAGATTGTTAAAACACTCTAAACGTATATAACTACGTGATAGACGCGAGGTCACATAAATTCCTATGTATTGCTAATAGTAAATATAATTAGTCCCTGTGAAGCAAAATAAGGGTCACCTTATTGCCAATTTCACCATATATCCCCACGATGAGAAAAGATAAATCTAAGCAATTAAGGATTTCATTAATGGCTGATAAACATCCAATTAACATCAGAGCTTTTTCCTATAAACTAATGATTATTAACGTGTAATTAGTCTCTTAGATACAGACGGGACATACTTATAAATGTTTTTCCGCATTTAGTTTATGTTAATATATGTCACTTTTGTTAATTTTTAGTATAGCATTCCTTCATGTTCCTTTCGGTCTGATTTAATGAACAGGGAATGAAAATAAGGCGTTTTATGAAGCTTGTTGTTAAATTAAGAATAGTAATAAGATACGTTATTTTTTATGTGTAATTTTTGAAAAGTTTTTTTGGTTTATTTACAATTTAATTTGTCAAAAATATAGTAGGGATTTATTGAAATCACAAGTTTAAGAGGGAACTGTAGAAGTGTTGCTAAGGCTTTTGATGGTGTTGAATCCATAAATGTAGTTAAAAAACTAGTTTAAACAACACAAATAAAAATCTTTCCATCCCATTCTAATGAAAAAATCCATAAAAAAAATCAAAAATACACTTAAAATGTACTCTTCCATTATTTCATTGCCCAACAACTATTATATATATTAAATCAAACTCCAAATGAGGCTATATAGTGCACATGCATCTTCATTTTAACCACAAAAGTAATGATTCTTTGTGTCTTTGTTATTAATATGTCCACATGTAAAAGCTTTTTCATGATACTTATTTTTATCCCGGAGTTGAAAGAGTGTTTTAATAATTCCAAATGAAATGTTGTTTTCTAATAATTTCATCATTACAAATTTTAGGAATAATTTAAAATGTGAGTTATATTTTAAACTCAAATTTATGTTTAATTTTAAAATTATATTATATTTTAAATTATGTTATAAGGCATTTTGAAATAATGATTAAAAATATATAATTATAACTAAAAAATTATAATGAAAATGGTCTATGACTTAATAGATAAGTAAATCAAATTCCGATTAAAAAATTCCAAAATATAGAAGAATCAATAAAAGAGATTGGTAAAACACTCTAAACGTATATAACTATGTGTTCGACTGAGGTCACATAAATTATATGCATTGCTAAAGTAAAATAATTAATCCCTGTCAAGCAAAGTAGGGGTCCAACTAATTTGCCCATTTCACATATATCCGGACGGAAAAAAGGAGAAATATAGACATTTAAGGATTTCACTAAAGGCCGATAAACATCCAATACATCAGAGCTCTTTCCTGTAAACTAATGATTATTAACGTGTATTAGTATCTTAGATACAGATGGGTAGTGATGCATACACCATTGGACATACGTTATAAAGGTTTTCCTCAATTAGTTTTTGTTAATATATGTCAATATTGTTAATTTTTAGTATACACATTCTTCACGTTCCTTTCGGGGTCTGATTATCCGAAACCCCAAGTCGCCTTACAGGATTAAGATGTCGGTGTAGAAATTTCGGAGATATCTGCATTGAGTGAAGCGCGTTGTCAGGGTGCAACCTACACGAAGGTATTATATATATTTTCCCGGCCCTTCTTTTCTCGGCTCCCCCGGATTGTGAAAATAATGTGTATCAATGGTGGTCCAGCTGGTGGTGTTACGGATGACCCAACCAAATGAAACAGAGAAAATAAACTCTTAATGATGAAGGCCACCTAAAGTCTAACTTAACGACAACATGAACTCGTAGAACGACAATGACCATGCTCTTTTCCCATTTCTATTTAATATTATTTTTATTTTACACACCTCGTCCATGTAGTACGCACTAGCCCACACGTATTCAATCCGGATTCAACTAGTGCTTCTACACTGTAGGGGAAGAATCGCGACTCTGCTCGCTCTTCTTCTCGTTTCAATCCGAGTTATCTTATTCCATCACGATCATTTCATCCGAATTAAATTATTCAATCACGAGCGATCCAGAACTTTGAACCTACCAGCCCCGTGTTTCCCTTATGAAAAAAGCCAAGGAAAGTCTTCATCTCATCGTATGTGCATTGACCTGCCTCAACCAAACGCTTTGTCCCAAGTTCGACTGGAAGGCGCTGCTTTGCCATAATTCGAACAAAAGAGGCCCTGTAAGTCCGCCGCCTGCGGATGGCAGTTGGCGTACTGTCAAGGTGGCGACAGAGTTTTATACTGTGAAAAGCTAACCTCCGAAAGGTGCAACACTAGACGATGTATGCCGGAATCTAATGGATAGAGTACTAAACTAGCGTGTTGCCTTTATACATGTTCGGACACCTTGGGCCTCGCTATGGTTTTGCAGACTAAGGGGTGAATCATCCCATTATCAAAGGAGTTGCCTTTGGAAAGATTGAAACACAACCACGGGGGCCCACCTACCCGCGTGGGGTTTTCGAACCTGTCTCAGGTCTCAGGTTCTTGTCCCTAAGTACGGGAGCTTTTCAGAAAGAATGCATAAGAACCAGGTTCTTATGAAAAACCTCGTTTTTTTTTTTTTTAATTTAGTTTCGTTTGTCTTCACGGGTACATCTGGTTACTTGGAACCCCAAAATTAGGGTTTTTTTTGGTTTATTTTCGTTTCATTTTCAAATTTTTTAATTAATTTAATGGGTTTTCTCTAATATCTAGGTAGCTAGTTCTCATCTTGAGAGAGGAATTGGAGTACTTATGTCTTTATCCATTAGTGAAGAGAAACAAGTTGGGCCAAATAACGAAAAGAGCTTAGTGTACATTCATAACACACTTCATCTCATATCTCGAAAAGACCGTCGGTACAAGTAGGGTTCTTTCAAGAGATGGGACCAATACATAGATGAGGTTATGTATGTGGACAAGGAGATACAACTAAATGGCCTTATTCAGCTACCTCCAGTTGTTATGGATGAGCAAGAGCCTCAAGATGAGTGATTCCTACCTTGAGAGCATGCTAACTAAAGATCTGAGTGATGTTGATGACATGGATGCTGATTACATGGCTTGAGGAAACCATTGTTCACTATTAGCTATTTTTATTTTAGTATTTTAAAATTTCCTAGTTCATATTTGGAGATGCCTTAAGGCAAACTTTGAATGTAGTATGACAATGGACATATATGATGATTCTTAATAATATGTGAACTCCAATTTGCACTTGGTATCCAACTAGAAATTTTAAAATTTCAATGTGAATGTTGAATGTTCAACGATGTGCATGTTAAATCTTTAAAGTTTAATCATAAATATTTTAGTTTTCTTGCTTAAAATTGTAAAATATACAAATTCATATATATATATATATATATATATATATATATACCCCAAAAGAACCCACGCACACTGGTTTCAAAAAATGGTGTACTTTCACCTTCCCTGAACCCACGTTTCCTGGCAACATAGGGGCCAACTAAGCACAATTAAGGGAACCTGGGCATGGTAGGATAGATGGACCAAGCAGAGTGGGACGACTAGGTAGCCTTGGCATGATTTGGGATGACTTGATGCAAAAATTGTTGATAAGTCATCAAAATGAAGCAAGATGATGGATAACGTTTGGGTTCACCGTAGAGTGAAGGGAGTTGCAAGTGCATATATTATAAGAGAAAATATGTCATTCCAAAAGTTTTGAAGTTGTGCTAAGCTCAAGGTAAAGCACAATCAAATGAACTACATTGGTTAAATGACAAAGGTAGAGAAACATGAGCTGCAAGATGGAAGCAAAGATGGAAGCTTGTCCTTGCTCGAAGGTTGAATTGATAGTTTTTGTAAGTGACCTGCCTTATGTTTGCATTGTGTAATTTATAGTATGGAGATGAGCACATGAAAAATGTCCATGCTCCTATGTTGTAGTTATAATATTTTTTTTTACTCCAAACACATCTACCTTGGGTGCCACCCATCCTTGGGTTTCTTTACATGTATATGTTTGTTGTGGTTGCTTTACTTGTTGGATGTTATTATTCTTTGTGTTCATTAAATTATATTATTAGCTAAGTATTGCTAGATTTTTTTAAAATTATGGCTAAATTTATGCATTTTTGGACGGATTAAGATGTGTTGGACATGGCTATGCATATATTTATTGCACCTTAAAATAAATATGTGAGTAGATTTATGTTAAGCGGTGTAGTCTAATTGTAATAGGCACAAATTGGTCAAGCCACTCGAGGCAAGGCAATGCCACACAATTGGAGATGATGAAAAGAAAATTTGGGAAGAGGTTTATGTCTGCAAATTTTTTTATTAGAGCTCAAATTCTCTATGAAGTTGGTATTAGATGTTTTTTGGATGATCTACACCATGTTTTCGAAGAAAGTAGTAGGTTGGGTGGTGTTTAACTTGTTGAAGAAATCCTTGCAATGGCTAATAAGTCACTAGAAAGGTTCAAGTGCTCGTTGAAACAACATCTAGCACACATGTTGGAGCAACCTCCTCAACAGTGGTTGTTTGGAACAGTGCCAACAAGAATTTGAGGTTGGGTTTGTGGTGGAAATCTTTTAAGACCATGTTGAATGTGAAGGAACGTCAAGCTATAGAAATTGTAGTGTTACTGTGTTATTTTGTACTCATGATAAGGACTAGATTTTGGGCTATTTTGTTTTATAATCCATTACAAACGTTTAAGTACTTTTCTTATAAATTTAAAAGCTTCCTAATGTATCTTTCCTTTATTAGAAGCTTCCATAATTATTGCATTTTACTCAAATTTATTTAAATCTACGTTCAACATGGTCTTTTATATACAACTATGTTACAAAAATTGTACAAATAAGTATTTTTATAAATTTTAGACACAACATATACATGAACATGTAAAAACTAATTCTTAATCCAATGGACTAGAGGACGCCCACAAACGCTTAGTGGAGAGGAAACCATGTCACTCAATCTACATAGATTTATTAGTATGGTGTTCTCTTGCATAGAATTGTGTTGCTTTAGCATTTTGTTATGTTACTCATGGCCCATGTTTGAACTATGCATGACTAGTGTGCACCCTAAATATTATATTAGAAATTTGACATAAAATGCTTTGGGAAAAATCACCAAACAATTTTCTTCCATTATTATATGATGTGATAGAAATTTAGAAAATAATTACAAACCATTCGAAGAATATGTGATCCAAAATTTTCACTATGTTAAACTTAAAATGGTATATGGATTAGCTTTTAATTAGCCATTATACATAGAATTTGAATAAGGTCACATGGACAACATTGTAAAACATATCTATAAAACATTTGTCTTAAAACCTAATGTAATATATGGATAAACCTTTAGCCATTGAATATAGATTTTGAATTAAGACTTCTGAGTACCATTATAAAATATATAATCTTATAAAACATTAGTGTAATGAAATCATTATAGCATTTTTTAGGTTTGTTTTGGGTAAACATCTTTGTCTAGTTTTCTTGATATCTAGTTAAATAAAATTGAAAACTTGTAGTTTTAACTTGTTGAGTTTAAGAAGATTTGAGTGTTTTGGTGATTTTTGTTGAATTCGACTCAAAATTGAAAAAATTGTAACTTTATATCGTTGGGTCTTTACAATTTAAAATGCTTTAAAGATTTTCCATAAATTTAATTCATTAATATATTAAAAATTACAATTTAAATAATACAAATTTACAATCTCAGTAAAATTAGTTTATTAAATTCTTAAATCTTAAATCGAACCTCTGACCAAATGCTTGAAATGTTAAGCAAGGTTAGTAAGCAATGTGGGACAGTTGTATAACATACGTACGGGTTGTACAGATCTCCTTACATTGTAAAATCTCAAATTTACCACCAATCTCGCTATCCGTGGAAATGAAATTGTCAACCATGAACTAGAGATAGCACGCTTTTTCCGGTAAACTTGTACTTAATAAAACATCGCGAAAGGCAACCAGTTACAGGAAATTCGACCCACGGATTACAGGGGCTCCCGTAAGTTTTGATACACATGAAGGCGATAATTTATTAGCATGTCCACACGGAAACGTTGGGGAGAGTCTTTTATATGGTAGGTGAAAGAAGATTCTACGTAATCACTTAAGACATTGTACCTCCTCTTCTATAATTAATAATTAAGGGAGTCCGCTAATGGAGAATCAAGAAACAAACGGTAAACATATTTCAATAAATTTCTGTGTAAGGTTGTAATAAGATTGCGAAGATTCCGCAGTTATCGGGATCCTCGGTCATATTGACCGTAACAATGAAGGGGTCGGCTAATGGAGGACCAAGAAACAATACAGTAATCTATGCCTATAGACCGATGTGCAAGGTTCAAGATAAGATTTGGATGATACAGCGGTTATAATTTTACAATTCCACCGTTATCCCACCGAACAGATGTCAATTTTGCTGATGTCTATATCATGTAGAAGCCCCCAAACTTCTTCCATTGACTTGAATATTCTCTCATGTAGAAATCTTGGCCATCTACATTGGCTTGAAGCCCGTTGACCTACGTGAAGATTTTGCTTAATGGACTGAAATAGAACATTTCTTCCATTATTTTCATGAACATTAATTTGTTTTATATTTTTGGTTTTTATTGGTTTGGAATTTGATTAGGACTCAAAGAGAACATTTATCTGGACTAGGATGATTTATTTTCATTTTGTTAATTATTTTAACTAAAATTTAACTGTTTTGTATTTGTGGTTTTTTTTAGAATTTGACATAGTAAGATACACATTTTTTATTAACATTTTAGTTAAAATAAAAATATTTTTCATTAAGTTAAAATATATTTTTGAACATATAAAAAGAGTATTAGTAATTAAAAAGATTGAGCCTAGTATTTAATCAATTTAAATTTAATAATTTAAATTGATTAATTTATACAAAAATATTAATAAAAGGAAAAAAATAATTTATTAATATTTTAGTTAAAATATATTTTTGAATGTATAAAAAGATCACTAATAATTTAATCAATATAAATTTAATAATTTAAATTTATCAATTTATACAAAAATATTAATAAAATAAAAAATAATAATTCATTAATATTTTAGTTAAAATATATTTTTGAATGTATAAAAAGATCACTGATAATTTAATAAATATACATTTAATAATTTAAATTTATCAACTTATACAAAATATTAACAAAATTTTTTTTACTGATATTTGTGGGTATTTTCTTTATTTTTACTTACTAACTATTTTGAAATC
Source organism: Pinus tabuliformis (assembly GCA_031772625.1). Classification (NCBI taxonomy): domain Eukaryota; kingdom Viridiplantae; phylum Streptophyta; class Pinopsida; order Pinales; family Pinaceae; genus Pinus; species Pinus tabuliformis. The sequence goes on from CM062809.1 coordinate 427,047,113, forward strand.
TGTATATTTTTACTTAATTTTTAGAACCATGGATTTATTAAGTGACTTAAATTTTTTTTTTTAATATAAGTAGAGAACTTATTAACTCATTTATCAAATTAATTGTTCGTTTTGTGTATATATATATAACTGCCAATTTGATGGCTTAAAAATTCTCTCTACCCATTAACATTTATTAGATTTTGTACTTCCCTAAATCTAACCATTAACATAACCATTAAATTTTGTACTTCCCTAAATATAACCATTAACCTATAGCCATAACTCCACTTATGAATGTTAGACAAATAATAAATTCAATTTAACCGTAAAACCGTACGTCACTCGGGCTACAGCAAAGGCAAGTGCTATTTCATGGACTATAGCATCATTAATGCTATAGTCCACCTAACCCGAAGAGCCCATGGATGCATGGATGCACCGTCCTTACAACCAAATCCATGTATGTATGGGATACTGACGCGACAGCTACATGCAATCCCATGATTTTCCGGCAACTATGCTCCATACCTTTCCCGGCCGCTCCCTTCCAACCTGTCACACGGTGGATATGATAGTACACCATACTCATTCAATGCAACCTCTATAGTCATTCAATGCAATCTTGGTGCCCAAAATTTCAAAATTCAAATGTTATTTCCGCGCCCAAGGTGCCCATGAAATTTCTGAAACGAAGTGAAACGAACACACCACAGAGATTTCGAATATCTACAGGGTCTCTCCTCGCATCATGGTCTTCCAACGCTCTTCCGGTACTGGTTCGGCCATACGAGAGGCCGAGAGTTGGAGGTGCCACTCTCTCTGGTTTCCCAGATTGGATCATCCATTGACCACATAAAGCAGGGATTATTTGTGCGCTCTTATATAAATGCATCTTCTGAATACAGAATGATCTCGCCGATTCACAACATCTGAGGAGCTTGCTTATATTGTCTTTGGTGTATCTGCAGAGGAAAATAATAGCACAGCGGAGAGAAATCTTCAGGGACATAGAAGACTTTGCAGTTAGTAGTTTCTTCTGTGACCTTCCTTCTTCCTTACAGAAAATGGTTTTCTAATAAGTTGCTGCGGGGACTTTCGGTTTTTTAGGGAATTTTCGTTAGCTCACTATTGAGCAATCTTTCTGTTTTGATTTGATTTCATGGTTGTGATTGATAACGCCGTCTGTGAAAACGCAACATTGGTGAGGGTGAAGCCCTTGGCTTTCTCAGTCTGAATTTCTTGAATACATCCTATGTGGGGTAGTTTTTCAGGGAACACTGCCATCTGACAATACGCATTTTAATGTATAAGACTCTGATCGCATTGTCAGCGTTCCGTTAATGTTGACTAAACGAGAGGCACAGAACGCTTCTTTCCTACAATTTGCAAGGTTGGTTTATGCTCCCTTGTTTATTATTATGATTTAGATGTCCCTGATAACTACCACATCAACCTGTTAATTTCAATTAATTTATATTTCTGCAGATTCCGTTATGAGTTTGACTTCATATCACATATTCCTGCACTCCCATCTTTAACGGCCTCGTAAAGTAAAATAAAATATTTTGCCAGTTCAAGATATCCTAGGAATAAACCTGCGTTATAAATTCCAGTTTCTTCAATTTTATCTATATAAAAAATAATATAAATATTCCCCTTTAATGGTAAAGCTCGTTGAAGTTCCGAAGAGTAATTATAAAATCTAGATTCTGATAAGATAAGTTGAACCTAAATCCCATATACTATATGCAATCATACGGAATTGATCGCTTTGATGCCTAAACAAAATTATATAGAGCATGCGCATGCTTGTAGAACTAATTTTTAAAGGACAAGATCCTCTTTATGTAAAGCAAATGCAGACATTTCAAATATATAAGAAAGGAATATGGGCATCGGAAGGAGATCAAATCCCTCATTGAACATTGAACAATCATGAACTATAATAATATGACAATTGGAAAGAACCTGCGTGGACAAAACCTCATTGAACACTAAAAACAATCATGGATAAGAGGCAGTACGGCAGAACTTTTTTTTCCATTAACTAGATTCTGGATTTGAGGTAAATTTTATTTGAAATTCCATAAAAAGAATTATAAAAGTTATAATTGACTGGTTGAAATTATACAATATTGATATTCTAAAATTATTTTATTACTCTACTATTTTATTATATTGAGAGAGGTAGTTTATCTATACTCTATTATTATATTGAGAGAAGTAGTTTATATAGCCTAGTCTAATTAGATTGTTTTTTTGCCTTGAAAATCATGAAAATTTTGGTAATATTTGATAAAATTTTGCAGCCAATTTTGTAAAGCAATTATCAAACTTAAGATTTTAGTGTCTAGAAGTATAAAATTTTGCAGCCAATTTTGTAAAGCAATTATCAAACTTTAAGATTTTAGGTGTCTAGAAGTTTTTTGATGACGCTAAATCCATTTCCACCATCAAAAACATGATTAGAACAATACTACTCCAAGGTTTCTTGAATTTTGTTTATCCCATTTCTACCATTTTGATCATCCCCTAATTCCTCAGCCATTTATATATGCATATAAAAAATATATATAATTCTTTTAATACTCAATCTAGTCACATTATTATTTTCAAAATAAAAATAAAATATTAAAAAATAACAATTAAATAATCAGAAAGGATGACAACCACAGAATCAGATATTCACTTCCGTCTAATAGAGTTTGGGAATCTGGACCAAGTACCTGCCACAGTTAATTTTCCCTCTGTCAGCATTACGTATATCCTTAAAAAGATCATTTTTAATAAAATCTATTTTTAAAATTAAGAAATCTAAAATTAAGGGAAACTGTTTTGATTTCATGAGAGCATTTTATTAATAAAATATAATTTTTATGAAAAAGAAACTTAAGACGAAGGAAATTAGTTTTTAGAGTAATCTATTAAAACATCATTAACCAATTGTAATTATAAATATTTTTTTTGTTAAATAAATATATGTGTATTATAGAGGATATTTTAATTGGCAATTGTGATGATATGAAGTATTTTGCAAATTAAAAGATCTAAGATTTAAATTTCCTTGAGTAATGCAATCTATATAGAAGAGGAAGATAATTACAATATGCCCGAAAATATAAATATAAAAGCTGTAGGAATCAACCCACCCACTATGAGACTAAGGCTACCTATTTACCAGTTCTTCTAATACATTATATACATATGTGTGAATTTTTTTATTTATATAAGTAATAAATACTCTTACTGGAAGAAAAAAAAAAAAAAAAGAGTAATAAATACTCTTACTGGAAGAAAAAAAAAAAAAAAAAGAGTAATAAATACTATTGTTTTTTTAAGAGGTAATCTCTTATTTATTTTGATTAGGATTATGATTAAACACATCATGTGTCAATATTAAATAATTGATATTTTTTTGTAAATTAATATTTTTATTGTCTCCTAATGAATTCAAAAATAAATTACAATATAAAGCCATGGAGTGCTTATTCATAGTACTTTATAGGTCGTTTCACTTGTTTCAATAGAGACGAAAAATTTTAACCCCTTATTCATTACACTTAATCTCAATTAACAAACATTCTTAATATACCTTGAGATTAAGAATGTTTGTTAATTGAGATTAAGTGTAATGAATAAGGGGTTAAAATTTTTCGTCTCTATTGAAACAAGTGAAACGACCTATAAAGTACTATGAATAAGCACTCCATGGCTTTATATTGTAATTTATTTTTGAATTCATTAGGAGACAATAAAAATATTAATTTACAAAAAAATATCAATTATTTAATATTGACACATGATGTGTTTAATCATAATCCTAATCAAAATAAATAAGAGATTACCTCTTAAAAAAACAATAGTATTTATTACTCTTTTTTTTTTTTTTTTCTTCCAGTAAGAGTATTTATTACTCTTTTTTTTTTTTTTTTTCTTCCAGTAAGAGTATTTATTACTTATATAAATAAAAAAATTCACACATATGTATATAATGTATTAGAAGAACTGGTAAATAGGTAGCCTTAGTCTCATAGTGGGTGGGTTGATTCCTACAGCTTTTATATTTATATTTTCGGGCATATTGTAATTATCTTCCTCTTCTATATAGATTGCATTACTCAAGGAAATTTAAATCTTAGATCTTTTAATTTGCAAAATACTTCATATCATCACAATTGCCAATTAAAATATCCTCTATAATACACATATATATTATTTAACAAAAAAAATATTTATAATTACAATTGGTTAATGATGTTTTAATAGATTTACTCTAAAAACTAATTTCCTTCGTCTTAAGTTTCTTTTTCATAAAAATTATATTTTATTAATAAAATGCTCTCATGAAATCAAAACAGTTTCCCTTAATTTTAGATTTCTTAATTTTAAAAATAGATTTTATTAAAAATGATCTTTTTAAGGATATACGTAATGCTGACAGAGGGAAAATTAACTGTGGCAGGTACTTGGTCCAGATTCCCAAACTCTATTAGACGGAAGTGAATATCTGATTCTGTGGTTGTCATCCTTTCTGATTATTTAATTGTTATTTTTTAATATTTTATTTTTATTTTGAAAATAATAATGTGACTAGATTGAGTATTAAAAGAATTATATATATTTTTTATATGCATATATAAATGGCTGAGGAATTAGGGGATGATCAAAATGGTAGAAATGGGATAAACAAAATTCAAGAAACCTTGGAGTAGTATTGTTCTAATCATGTTTTTGATGGTGGAAATGGATTTAGCGTCATCAAAAAACTTCTAGACACCTAAAATCTTAAAGTTTGATAATTGCTTTACAAAATTGGCTGCAAAATTTTATACTTCTAGACACCTAAAATCTTAAAGTTTGATAATTGCTTTACAAAATTGGCTGCAAAATTTTATCAAAATATTACCAAAATTTTCATGATTTTCAAGGCAAAAAACAATCTAATTAGACTAGGCTATATAAACTACTTCTCTCAATATAATAATAGAGTATAGATAAACTACCTCTCTCAATATAATAAAATAGTAGAGTAATAAAATAATTTTAGAATATCAATATTGTATAATTTCAACCAGTCAATTATAACTTTTATAATTCTTTTTATGGAATTTCAAATAAAATTTACCTCAAATCCAGAATCTAGTTAATGGAAAAAAAAGTTCTGCCGTACTGCCTCTTATCCATGATTGTTTTTAGTGTTCAATGAGGTTTTGTCCACGCAGGTTCTTTCCAATTGTCATATTATTATAGTTCATGATTGTTCAATGTTCAATGAGGGATTTGATCTCCTTCCGATGCCCATATTCCTTTCTTATATATTTGAAATGTCTGCATTTGCTTTACATAAAGAGGATCTTGTCCTTTAAAAATTAGTTCTACAAGCATGCGCATGCTCTATATAATTTTGTTTAGGCATCAAAGCGATCAATTCCGTATGATTGCATATAGTATATGGGATTTAGGTTCAACTTATCTTATCAGAATCTAGATTTTATAATTACTCTTCGGAACTTCAACGAGCTTTACCATTAAAGGGGAATATTTATATTATTTTTTATAATAGATAAAATTGAAGAAACTGGAATTTATAACGCAGGTTTATTCCTAGGATATCTTGAACTGGCAAAATATTTTATTTTACTTTACGAGGCCGTTAAAGATGGGAGTGCAGGAATATGTGATATGAAGTCAAACTCATAACGGAATCTGCAGAAATATAAATTAATTGAAATTAACAGGTTGATGTGGTAGTTATCAGGGACATCTAAATCATAATAATAAACAAGGGAGCATAAACCAACCTTGCAAATTGTAGGAAAGAAGCGTTCTGTGCCTCTCGTTTAGTCAACATTAACGGAACGCTGACAATGCGATCAGAGTCTTATACATTAAAATGCGTATTGTCAGATGGCAGTGTTCCCTGAAAAACTACCCCACATAGGATGTATTCAAGAAATTCAGACTGAGAAAGCCAAGGGCTTCACCCTCACCAATGTTGCGTTTTCACAGACGGCGTTATCAATCACAACCCTGAAATCAAATCAAAACAGAAAGATTGCTCAATAGTGAGCTAACGAAAATTCCCTAAAAAACCGAAAGTCCCCGCAGCAACTTATTAGAAAACCATTTTCTGTAAGGAAGAAGGAAGGTCACAGAAGAAACTACTAACTGCAAAGTCTTCTATGTCCCTGAAGATTTCTCTCCGCTGTGCTATTATTTTCCTCTGCAGATACACCAAAGACAATATAAGCAAGCTCCTCAGATGTTGTGAATCGGCGAGATCATTCTGTATTCAGAAGATGCATTTATATAAGAGCGCACAAATAATCCCTGCTTTATGTGGTAAATGGATGATCCAATCTGGGAAACCAGAGAGAGTGGCACCTCCAACTCTCGGCCTCTCGTATGGCGGAACCAGTACCGGAAGAGCGTTGGAAGACCATGATGCGAGGAGAGACCCCTGTAGATATTCGAAATCTCTGTGGTGTGTTCGTTTCACTTCGTTTCAGAAATTTCATGGGCAGTTTGGGCGCGGAAATAACATTTGAATTTTGAAATTTTGGGCACCAAGATTGGGCGATTGCATTGAATGACTATAGAGGTTGCATTGAATGAGTATGGTGTACTATCATATCCACCGTGTGACAGGTTGGAAGGGAGCGGCCGGGAAAGGTATGGAGCATAGTTGCCGGAAAATCATGGGATTGCATGTAGCTGTCGCGTCAGTATCCCATACATACATGGATTTGGTTGTAAGGACGGTGCATCCATGCATCCATGGGCTCTTCGGGTTACGTGGACTATAGCATTAATGATGCTATAGTCCATGAAATAGCACTTGCCTACAGCAAATGGTCTGTCAGGTGACCGACCAGACGAAAGATTAGAAGCTTCTAAATTATGAAGTTCACCTAAACTCCACGTTAACCACAAGATTAGCTCGTAGCACGACAACAGCCGTCCTCCTTTCACATTACTTCTGGTTGATATGGTAGGCATTGGTCCACATGTATCCACTCCTTATAAAAGTTTGATATACTACTCCTGTTTGGTCTGGGAATTAGAACGGCGACGCTCCTCTCGTTTCATCCGAGTTACCAAATCCTAACATGAGCGATTCAGCACTTCGGATTACAGGGCAGCTCCCTGCTTCGCTTCTTGAGAGAAGACAAGGAAAGTCCTCAGCTGAACACATGTGCCTCCAAATGCCTCAACCAAATTCTCTGCCAAAGTTAGAGACTGTTTCGAGTCGCAAGCGGCTGACGCAGAAGGAGAGCAAAGGAGGCCCCAAAAGTAGAGTCGATCTAGAATTACAAGAGCTAAAAGGTCTTATGGAGCTTGGCTTCGAGTTCAGAAAGGACCAGTTGACCCCGCGACTACTGAGTCTTCTTCCTGGATTGAAGCGATTATCCGACCCTGAAAATTGCACCAAGAATTTAGGGTTTCAAGAATCGCCTTTGGAAAACTGGGAACTGCCAAACCTAAATGCAACAGATGTGGATATGAAAGAACATCTCAAGCTCTGGTCTCGTTCTGTAGCTTCAACACTGAAGCGCTCTTACGAGCAACAAGTCAACACTTCTGTCTAAAACACAACCACTGTAATTCACTTGATCTTCTGCGACTGGTACAGAAAGGGAACGGTTCGGCGAATTTCACAAGGCTTGTGACTCTCTCGGTGTGAAGAAAACTCAGATCCCGGTGGTACTTCCAATCAGGGATATTCGCAGCCATGATTTAATTATATTGCATTGTTGAAATGATGTGATTATATCGAGGATATTAACTTGACATTTTAGGAAATTTTGGTGTCCATCACTCTCTTGTTTGGTGATGCACAGTATCTGATAATAGGACATCTTTCCCGCCTTGTAATGGGACATTTTTTTCGGTAATAACAGTCAACTTGTAACTGTTATGATGTTTAATATATATACATTTTGATTCTTAGCCTACAGGTTTATCCGAGTACAGTGTCGGTGTGTCTTCAGTGTCACAAGAAAAGCCAACTTCTGCTCTTTTTTAAATCGTCAATATGCGTTATAAATACGTTGTATATTTTCGATATTAGACATTATAAAGACGTTATATATGTTTTCAAGTTGGTTTATGATACTATACTGTGAATGTATTTTACTGTTATTATCTAATAAATTAAACTCCAATCGCACTATTATTATTAGTATATATAGATACATATAAATAATCATTCCCACTTCATAAACAACTCAAACCTGTACTTTGGTGAAAAAACTCAAACCTGTATTGGTCATTATGTGAATTGTTTGTTTTTTTTCTTTGACCCAAAGAACCTAGTAGATTGGTTGACAGGTAACTATCAGTTAGTCTATGTCTTCCTTCCCTTATGACAGGTAATTATGTCTTTTTTTTTTTCCTTAGGCCGGGTTATAGGAGAGAGATTTAATCATTTCATATTTTTTAGATTAAGCAATTGAACTGGCACCAAAACATTAGGTAAATTATTTTAATTAACAAATGTGTTTTTTCTTTTTTCATATACGTTTTTAGATTTTAAAATTTTTTAAATAATCAGTTCGATATCTATAATTTAGATGTAAATAGAATTTAACTATCCAATCATATACTACCAATAATCATATCCAATCATACCCTTTAGCATTTAAGAAATAATTAGTTTCTTAGTATCATAACTAAAATTTTTAGGAATACATTTTAATAAAAAAAAACTGTTAGTATTTTATATAATTATATTACTTATATGACAATTATTAAATATATAATTTCTTAGTATCATGATCTTATAAGTTTATATATATATATAATTTTTTAGATAATATTTTGTCTTAAATTTTTATACAAAATAACATTTCTAATATGGTTTGCTTTTTCTAGTGATTTATTTATCGAAAATTATTTTAAATCTTATGTAATTTTTTATTTTGAAGGATTATATTAAAGTTGAATTTAAAATATGAATTATTATTATTTAATAAAAAATAATATATATATATATATATATATATATATATATATATATATATATATTGGTGGGTAAGCACTTATGGGGATTTGAATCAATGACCTATGGCAAGGAGTGCCTTAACAATGTACCCATTCATTGTCAATCCAAAGCCCCATGGGCTTATATAAATATATATACTTATAATAAGTATAAAAATCAATTTTTTCACTATATTAAATTGTGTTATTAAAAATTAATATTAAGCATAAAAATATTTATAATTATTATATTCGATTGTTTATTTTTACATGATATTATTATTTAAATGATTAAAATATATTTTAGATAAATGATCTAACAAATTACTACAATTTCATTCAAAAAAATTAGATTCTTTTAAAATTATTTAAAAGTGATTCATCAACATCTTTTAAATTTTGAGTAAATTATATTTTAAATTTAAGATTTTATTTTGTTTACATGGACTTATTTTCAAACAAATTTTTGAAGACCTTTTATTAAATATTTCATTTCTAAGAATTAGATTTTTCAATTTCTATTATTAAATATCTAAATTTAAATTTAAAACTATATTTTACAAACATTATATTTAAAAATATTCATTAAATTTTTTTTAATTTAAATGATATTTTTTTTTACCAAAATTATAAAGAAATTTGTCTTTATAATATTTATAGTATTATTATGATTCTCTATTAGATAATCTTAATAAATTGTTTACAATCCTTATTGATTGTTACTAGAAGATTCTAGGAAAATCAATTTTTTTTTCAACAACCATGTGAATTGTTTAATTCTTATAATCTATCTTAATGATGATCCCTCATGTTCACTAATATCATGGGTATTATTTTACCTATTTAGTTAAAATGAAAATATTTCAATCTTTGTTATGCATTGGTATAAATAACTTCAAAAGTATAAATAGTATGTACTTAAATTTCTAATTTTGTTGCAGTATTTTCTCGTATATATTTCTTTGAAAATGAGTGTGTCTTCTTATGTTAAGAATTTATAGTCTAAAGCATTTTAGCAAAACCGGAGTACCTACAACATTCATTTTTAATTCCCATTTTGAATACAATGCAAGGATATTTCCATCATAATTATGAGTGTTCTACTCATTTGAGATCCAAGTCTCATGCATGTTAAACATGTTCCTAGTGGCTTACTCCCCTTGAATATACATCTCTATTGATAATTTTACTTAAGCTTATTGACATTATGCCCATTTTCTGATTTTGCATTGGAACCTTCTCATTGTAGTTTACTTTACATTCTCATCATAGGAAATTGTTTCTCTTATATCATCAAATTTTATCTAATAGCTACTTTTAATAATCACTTTCTAAGTGTTTTTACAATGTTTTTCTGAATCTATGGAGGTATCTTTCATTCACTAATTCCACCATTTTCTGATGGCTTCCATCTTTAATTTTGTTTCTTTCAAGGAAAGGGCACTTCCTTCTCACTTTAAAATTGCACCAATTACATGGCTTGATGCATTTCACTCCCCAAAAAAGGTTTTTCTAAAGTGTACAAGGAAAAAGAGTTTCACACATAGCCTTCTTAAGTTTTTGAAAGGTTTTGGTTGCTTCTTCAGTCAGAGAAAATTACTCCTTCTTTAACAATGATGTAAGAGGTGATGTTATTTCACCGTAATCTTAAAAAACTTATGGTAAATGTCCCATGTATCCTAAAAATCCTATAATTTTGTTTTCGTTGCTTCTTCGATCAAAGAAAATTATTCCTTCTTTAACAATGATTTTAGAGGTGATGTTATTTCACCATAATTCTTAACAAATTTGTGCTAAATGTCCCACCAATCCTAAAAATCATATAAGTTTCTTCAAGATTTTGAGGATTGACCATTGCATTATAAATTTTATTTTTATAAAATACCACTTTGATGCCTTCACGAAGTGCAATATGACACAAGTATTCCAATCAAACCCTAAAGGAACACGTGAAAGGATTTTCGTATAGTTATATCTTCCAATATTTTTAAAAGACTCTGTCAACATGTTGTAGATGCTCTTGATATTCTCTATAGATTAGTATGTCATCAGAAGACCCGAACCCAAATTTTCTAGGGGAGGTTTTTGAAATGGAATTCATCAAGGTTTGAAATTTTCAAGACTCCACATCTTTACCTTTCATGGATTTAGGACTTTGTGTCGTAATACTTTTATTATAGATCCAAGACTCCACGTATTTATCTTTCACAGGTTTAGGACTCAGCGCCCTAATTTCCATGGCTTATCATCTACTCTACTTTGAAACTCCATGCTTCAGCTTAAGGTACTGATTGTGAGCTCATACCCATCTGATGGTTCGTTGGTAAGGCCTGTTTTGAAGACCTTCACACCTCAAAATCTCATAGATCAAAGGAATCAAATGAGTTTCATAATTAACTTATTCACATTTTACCAAAGATTGTGCATGACTTCCACAATTATTTTGGTTCTAGAGAAATGACTTCCACAACCATTTATAATTTGGACATTCTAGTTTTCAAATAACCACGTCCCCTGTCACATCCTACTCAATACAAGATTAAGCATATATAATCATAAAAATCATGTATCATGACTTCCAGAGTCATTTGATAATTAGATCATCCTTGTTTGCAAATAACTAGGTCCCCTGCCACATCCTGCTTAGTACACGATTATGCATATATAATCATACAAATCATATATCATCCGTAAATCATAATTAATCATATGTTCCACATAACCATGGTCATCCATGGATTTATGTGTCTCAATCCTAGATCACCATCCATGTCATACACCTATGTCCAAAATAGGATACCAAAAGAGAAAACATTGAAAATATTCTCTTAATCAAAATTAATTCTTATACACAACCATAGATATTATCATAAGCACATAGCAACTAGGTGACCCAAACTAGGACTATATCATATAATCATGTACATAAGTCTGGGATGGATAATCTTACATCATTACATCAAAAGCACCCTCTCTAAGTGTCACAAAACTAACCTTGCCAAGGTGGGAAACTACATTGGTGACATTTGTGGCTTCCATAAGGGTAGGACTAACCAGATTCGAGTGAACAATGAGTTTTACATGAAACACACTGTGACACCACTTGAGGGCCACAATCAAGATCTTACTTTTTCTTATCTGATTTCGGGGAATTGTTTCGTTGATACCAACATCGGGTGTTATCAGGCACAGCCATCACCCATTCCACCAAATACATAGCTGGAGGTACTTCCTTGTTCTCCAATTGGTTCAAATGAAACATGATATATAGATGTACATAATAGTAGTAAAGTAGTAATAGTAGTATAAGAAGTAGCTCAGTAGCTCATGATATTTGGACTTTATATTTTGATGGTTCAAAGGCACATGACGGTTCTAGAGGTAGTTGTGTTCTTATGTACCCATGCAATACGAAGCATATCCTCCCATGCCATCTAGATTTTTAGTGTACTAAAAATACTTATGAATATGAAACACTCATGCTTTGATTAAGGAAGTCCATCGATCTAATGGTAAAATCTCTCATGGTAATTGGTGACTTAGAGGTGGTTAATCGACATGTACGGAATACTATCCAATGTGTCTCACCGCATCTTAAAAGCTACCAACAAGAGGTATGGTGTTTAATTATTCGTTTTAAATCTTTTAATATTATTTTTGTTCCTACAATTAGAAATGTCACAGTAGATGCGTTAGCAAATGCACCCGCTAGGATGTCTCCATTCAAAAATGGTTTTTCTATTGAAATTGTATATAAATTACCTGTACCATACAATTTCACTAATTTACATGTCTCCAAAAAAACCCAACAAATAATCCACTTTATGGCTAATGCGTATGTATTAGAATATGATGCCATAAATGGGGATGGGCATGATCAAGCTCTGTAGGATGCATCCAATACAATGAATAGAAACAATATTCCTAGAGGTGTGGTGTCCTTGGAGAAGTTATATGACTTGCCAAACCACTTTAGTGGACCAATTAACAATAATACCCAAATCCCAAAGTTATCATTTGAACAAGTCAATCTCGAGACCCAAGAAGATCTAAAGGATGTAAACCTCGATAGGTGTTGTTCTCCATAGGAATGTGAGGCATTTATCTGTCTATTCAAACAATATCATGTTCTATTCATATGGGCATACGACTATTTAAAGACACATGGCACTTGTATTATCTAGCACGCCATTCCTATCAAAGAGGGGGTAAATAATTTGTAGTAGAAATTATGAAAAATTCATCCAAAATTGGAACCCCTTATCCAAAAGAAATTAAGGAAGTTGTTAGATGCTTAGATCATATTCAAGTTCATAAATTAACCTTGCATCTCCAACTTGGTCCCAGTCTGAAATAACTCTAGAGAAACATCTTTATGTGTTGATTTTTGAAATCTTGATCAGGATTCTAAAAAAGATGATTACCTAGTGCCATCCATGGAACATCTCCTTCAGGCAATATCTGGGTATGAAATGTTTTCACTACTAGATTATTTCTCTGGTTATAATCAAATACTTGTAGCGAAACCAGATAGGCTAAGAACTACCTTCCGTATCAAATGGGGAACATTTAATTTCAATACGATGCCATTTGGACTTATAAACGTAGGTGTGACTTTCCAAAGAGAAATGGACGTCACCTTCCGTGGCCTTATATGTTAGAGCATCATTATTTATTTGGATGATGTTACTGTGTTCTCCAAGAAAATATTAGATCACGTATGTCATTTGAAGAAGATAATCGAGTTGTGTCGAAAGTATGGGATTTATCTTAATCCCAAGAAGAGTTTCTTCAATGTGTTCGAAGGAATTATACTAGGGCACATCATGACAAGAGCAGAATTAAGATTGATCCCGAGAGGGTGAGAGCCATCATGCAAATCTTGTGTCCTGTGAACAAGAAAGCCATGCATTATTTCTTATGGAAAATTAATTTCCTCAGAAAACTCATCTATGATTATGCTCAGATAGTCAAGACCAAATAGGATATGATCAAGAAAGATGTTGTATACAAATGGGATATATAGGAAAATGATGCTTTTGTTGAGATTAAGCATGTCATTTCTGACGCAACCATATTATTCAATCCTGACTATAGCAAAGATTTTTTGTTTTATACGTTTGCTTCAATTTTTTCAATTGCGGCCATGTTGACTCAAAAAGTTATTGAAGGAAATGAGTTATCTATCTCTTTTATGAGTGCTAGTCTACAAGGTTTGGAATCAAATTATCTTACCATTAGCAAGAAAGCGTATATTTATTACAAGGAAGTTAAATATTTTAGGCCCTATCTATTGAAAGCTTACAGAATAATAATTTTACCTCATCCAGTAGTAAGAACACAATCCGTAAAACAAGAGTTGGATGAGAAAAGGGCTAACTGGATGACCTATCTTCAAAAATATTACCTAGATTTCAAACTAGTTCATACCATAAAAGGTCTTGGCCTATGTAAGATAGCCACCGAAGCAAGAGATGCTCGCAAATAAGATCTTTCAGGATGGGAGAAAGAGATTGAAATGCATAACATTGAACATGTTCCTCAGTCCACATCTACAACGCCATGGTATGCATATTTATGGAAATTTTTGGAGCATGGAACATTTCCCTCTCACTTATCAAATAAACATAAGAGGGCCATTCATTTAAAAACAATATCTTACCAATTGGTTCATGGAGTGCTTTTCTAGAACCACCACAATGGTGTCTTTTTGAGATGCCTTAAGCCATAGGATACAGAGAAGGTCTTGAAATATTTACACGATGGACTAGAAGGTGGCCACCATGGGGGTGACACTATGAAACATAAGGTTATGAAGGTTGGATATTAGTAGCTCGCTCTGTCTATGGATTCTCACGCTTATGTACGCAAGTGCCATGATTGTCAAAGATGCACCAGTCGCAATCAGAGTTCATTCACCCCACTCCTACTAGTAGTAGTTGAGAAACCATTACAATAGTGAGGCTCAGATTTTATCGAAGATTATTTTCCCCATTAGTCAAAGAAACATCAATATATTCTCATAGTGATAAATTACTGCACTCGGTGATTCGAAGCAGTTCCTCTCAAATAAGTAAATGACCAAGAAGTCATTTACTTCTTGAAACATAATATTATAACTAGGTTTGGTGTTCATACATCACTTGTCTTTGATAATGAGACTTACTTTTCATCATTGAAACTTTATGAATTTGCATTAGAAAATGGAATTGTACTCAAACATGTATCTAATTATTATCCACATGCAAATGGTTTGGTTAAATCAACGAATAAGAATCTTATCCATTTAATTAAGAAAACCATCTTCTCTGAACAAAGGAGCTGGCATAAAGCTTTGACCAATGCACTTTTGGCCGACCGTGTAACTCCAAAGCCTTCCCTAAAAACCTCACCGTACTTCCTAATTTATATTAAATATGTTATATTGCATCTGAACCTCTATATTCTGGCCTTCCAACTCTCTCAAGACTCACAAGGTAGACGTTGTATTTTGGTTCATAGCAGGATAGACACATTATTCATAGTCGAGGAAGAAAGGCACAAGGCTAAAAATCTATTTGATGTACATTAGAACTGTGTAAAGCACTCATTTTATAAGAACTCCATAAGGGCAAAGATATTTAATGTAGGTGACCTAGTCCTGAAGTGGGATAAACCCCACAAAGAAATGGGAAAACACACAAAGTTCCAGCCTTTGTCGATCGGACCATTTACTGTTGATGAAAAGCTTGGAGACAATACTTTCAAGATGAAATCATTAGACGGGAGGATTAACTTATTACCCATAGATGACTAAGATCTAAATCATTACTTTCAATAGCAGCTACAGGCTACACTTCATGTATAGTTTTTTTTGTTTCCCTTTATTTTGTTTGTGTCCCTTGTTCATCTCTTATGTAATTCGTTTCTTATCGTGTCTTATTTTTTAGTTGTTGTACATAAATAATAACCTTGTGTAAATTCCATGGCTCAAAATACTTTGTGGTGTAATGAATGATAACCTTGAAAGAACATATTAGATGTGTGCCTATGATGGTATCTATTCTACTCAACTTGGTCCAAATCTACTTGTGTGTTAACACTTGTCTAATCTAGTAGAGAAAGGAGAAGGGGAAAATCTAAAGCAATAAAACTAATATCATAGGTCTTAAAAATACTTCTTTAATGGGGAAACCTCCTCTGCTCTCAATAAGTTGGGATCCCTCTTCTTCCCATTGAAAATAATATGTGTTAATGGACAGTTCTATTAAAATAAATAAATAAAGGGTGAAAGAAGAGAAAGGCTTCATGCACAGGCAGGTAAAGCAAGCGACTTCATTGGGGTACTGTCGAGGCTTGTTGGTGGTGACACAATGTTTGTGCTCTTGAAGTGACTATGTTAGGGTACTGTTCAGGCCTACTACAATTGGAGCAACACCAAACATGAAAATTCATACTCTAAATATCCTAAAATTGACGCACACATCATCCTTTCCCATATTGAAATAATTGTGATATGGTGCATCTTTTGTATATGTTCAACCAAGCAGAGAAAAGTGAGATGATACATATAAAAATAGGTAGAAAGAGTGAAATCGAGGAAATCAATACTTCCTATAGGCATGACCCTTAACTGAAAGTCATTCCTAGACAAAGAAGCTGAAGTCCGCCTAGTGTGTCACCAAGTGTTATATCGTTGCTACAACACCCTCCAATATTTTTCTACATTTGAATTTTGGAGCCTACTATCACCATCGTACATAGAGTCGCTTTGATCATCAAATGTTGTTCTGTTTCATTTTATGTGTATCAAGTGTCTTTGAATTGTTTCAAGCATCATCACATTGATGAGAACATATTTTGGTGCATTTCATGGTCATAGCATCTTTGTTGTCATAAAATGACATTTTTGGGCCACAATCGCACACACTACACTCAATTCACTTCAGGGATTTTATAAAGTGGTGTTTTGATGTATATTCATCATTGTTAATGTTTTTATAAGTTCTTTCTGACGAGTTGGTATGTGTCGCATGTGGTTCTATGTCTAAACTCATCATGTTCGCCCCTCGCCCTATATTCCATACTTAGACAAATATTTGGTTTCAAAGCGAGCTCACTAAGGCCAAGATCACATAAGCACACTTTGAAGCCTTGATGGGGAATCATTCATTGTTCGAAATTACACCATGAACCCTCCAAGGGCAGAAGGCAAGCTCCTCAACCCTCTTCCCCATTCCTTACTCTGAAGTGTGACCTCCTAGAGACCAGTGTTCCTTAAGTTCACTCCTTCAACTTAAATAAGTGTGCCCTATTTGAGAACATAGGTGAACCCTAAAGGCCTGAAGCTCCTCCCTTTATCTTTCCCTAATGCACCATGATCCCTCTAGACCCTTTCAGTGCATGACCATACTTTGATAGAACACAGCTCTTCTCTTCAGGCTTCAAACTTGTGCCTTTTGCCCTCGTGGGTCTCTTGAGTGCATGAGTGCACCCCAAAGTCCTAAATCCTTCACCCTTCAACCTTTAGGAGTGCACCCTATTCCCTCCATCTCTCTCATGAGCACACAATAGACATGGGAAGCTCGAAGACTTCCACTTCTTCCTTCAGACTTGTGTCGTGGGCTCTGCCTTGATTGTCCCCATATTTTGAGTGCATGAGCACATTCCAAAGCCTCAAATCCTTCCCTCTTCAACCCATTATCCTTTAAAAGTGTTCCCACGCTCCTTGAAGCCCATTTTGGCCCTCTTGAGTGCACCAGAAAGGCATGAAACATAGTAGAATAGGAGATTTTCAAGCTGATAGTTGTTCATCATGAGTGATTTGCAACTACAGGTAGTCCAAAAATATTTGGTAATCAAAATACCCTTAATATTCCATTTGATCAAAGACCCTTTGTAGGGTAGAGGACATCAACAATTGAGGTTGCATGAAGAATGAATATATTGTTGGAAGCCATGTAAACACTAGAGAAACTCCACGTCATCAGTCACTATTGGTCCCAGTCATCAAATATAGTGACATGTCAAGTCTCATCACAAAATGATGTGGAAGTCATGATGTATTGTTGTAATCATTGTAAAGAAAAATAAGTGGAAGACCAAGAATCATGTATGAACTAATGAGTCATTGATGTCCAAAAGACATGTAATACCAGAAGTAATATGTAACTCCAAAAATCACTTAGCCAAAGGTTGTAGAAGTCCAAAGGTCACTAGAAGTTAGAAATTCAAGAGTCACAAGGATTGTTATTTGGACTTATCCCTCTTGTAGACAAGAGCGATCTCCGTTGACCTCAAAGAAATATTGTAACAAGCAACCAGGAAGTTCTACCTTTCTCTAGAGTATGACTGATTGAAACAAATAGTATGATAAAGGCCACTTACCATTTAAATCAAAATTTCTGATGAAGTCTTGTTCAGATATTTCGACCATCTGCTTCTCCTCGATTCTTTAGATATCTTCATGTTGCTCCCCACATCTTCTTTGAGATGTCCTAAAGGAGATATACATAGACATAAACATACATGAGATCAAAGCATCCAACATCTATCATAAGAAATAAATGGACTATTTAACTCAATCATATACTAAAATGGATTAATATGCAATCACAATCTATGTAGGTTATCAAGGAATCCTATACATTATAACAATAGAATCATAATTGAGAAAGAAAAATTTCCTTTATATTAATAAAAATGTCGAATATACTTACAACCTTGAAGCCTTGATATTGCAAGTCCCCTCACATAATCTCCAACCCTCTTCTTAAATGAATATCCTTCCAACCTTATTCCAATAACATAAGCGTACTTCCAACAATCGTCGAGCCTATGATAGCTTTATATGCCAAGAGTGGGAAGTTTGGGATCCATTCTCCAAGGGATGAGATCTAGTAATGGTGGGATAGGGGTTCCATAAAGAAAGGGAGTTTCTCCATGATGGGAGGGATTAGGGATGAATAGGAACCAATTCGAAGCTTGTTACATAAATATGACTAACAATGCTTCTAGAGTTTACTTTTTATTTCTACATTGGTTAAGTCATGTGCACAATCCACAATGTAAGAAAAAGTGAAGTTATGTGCAGTTTCTAATGGACTTAATTGCGTATACGCAAAGCTTAAGTAGGTAACTATATAGGAGGCTAAAAACATGGTTTTGAACCACCAAATCCAGTAATTTCACCTTATTTGGGATACTTTAGAATCTAAATTTGTAGGGGAATGCTTTGGGACACATTTATGGATAGTGAAAGATCCAAATCGATGGTCATTTTCTTAATGTGACAAAATGATGCTTAACAAATTACCCCCTTAAGTGAAAATTCAAAAGAGATGTTTGATGACTAAAGTGATTTATCATGTCAAGGTTTGGGTTAAACACTATAGTCAAAGACCTGAAATAATCAATCAAATGTTATAATGCAATATATAATCATCATTGAGGTAGGCATTGCCATACTCAGAGTATAAATGTCTCAAATAATAGTACACAAATACATCTAAAGATCCATTGTAGAAGAAGTCATAGTATGGAAGAAACCATCAATAGATATATGTTTACAATCATGAATGTTTAATAAATCGATGCAGACTTGATGGATGAAAATAGATCCAGGGTCTTGATCTCCATATCCCAATCCGTAATATGAATCTAGCCATGCGAGTAAATGTCTGAAAGTCGAACATGGTAGAAACCACTTGATTACTAGTCAATGATGTGAACCATTAACAACCACGAGAGAAACCACCAATAATGACAATGGCTCTCAAGTTACATCCAGTACAATCTATGAAGCGCGAATCAATGTGTTGGTGTCGAACACTCATAGAATCATTAGATCAAAGTTCAATGATGAGAACTTGTCATCGAAGGCGAGAAACCTACCAATAAGGCATGCATGCTCCAAGGTACTAAAGGTTTCTAGATCAAATTAATAGAGAGTGAGCTAGAGAGGAAAATGAATTTCCCAACACAGACATAAAAGTGACGGAGTATAATGCTCAAGAGCGATATACTGCCTTTTATAAAACAAAAAAAAATATTTTTTCTCACTTTTCCCCCACCATTACTGGAAAGTACCTCTTTATTTTAACTTTTTTTACAATATTGAGAAGGATAACATGTGATCGTCTTGTAAGCTCATCCTTCAGATGACTCCTTCGAAGTATTTTTAACAAACCTAGGAAGGAGTGCTCCGATCTCGTCCTGCTTAACGAGTCCTACACTGTTTAGGTTTACGAGTCCAGTGAAGGAGTGACTCGATGTCTTTTTCATGTTTAAAGAGTTTGAAAAGATACAAAAATAAAACGTGTTCAACTATTTCAACATAAATTGTATCGAGCCCAGAGAAAGTAAAGATTGGTGTTTTTTAGTTTTATGGAGTCAAGAGAAAAACATAAGTAAACTCCACGGTGTCCTTTTTCATAAACTGAGTCCCTCAAGCTCAAAAAGTGGTAAAATCATGTAAGAGAAAACTCTATTGACCATGATGAGTTAACATATACATTTTCATTTAAATAGTATAATTCATTTCGTAAAAGGGGCAAAGTTATACTGAATAGACGGTTGTTCATTTAGTTTTACAAGTTCGAGCAATGAAGTACTCAATGATATTTTCATGTTTAAGGAGTCTGAAAATGGCATAAAGGGAACTCCTTGATTTTTGTTTTTCGTAAGTTTAAATGAGTTCGAAAAAGTGATAAACACATACTCAATTCCAAAATGTTTTGTTTTCGTAAATAACCCGTGATATGTAAAATTGAACTAAAAAATCATATCACTACTCAAAAACACAGTGAAAAACATCGTAAATTTAGATTTTAAAGACTAATACGAAAAAATAATATTTTAATAAGCCTAAAAACTTATAAAAACCCAAAAAAGTAAAAACTTTTTATCATTTGTGTTGTTTAGATTTTGAGAGTGGTAAAGTTCACTTTTCACCAAGAACTTCAAAGGCATATTCTGGGCAAACCATTAGATCAAATCACAATCTGTCTTCTCTAGGTAAATGACCCCTCTGAGATCATTGTTTTCATGGATTTAATTTATAATTTCATTGTGGATTTGGTTTTTTGGGGAGGGTTTTCAAATTTAAAATCGTCCTCAATGTGTGCAGTTAACCCTTATCGGGCTTATGCACATCAACTGACTTTTTCAGATTAAAAATTGTGACGTGTGTAGTTTCTAAAGCTACCACTCCATACATATGCACTGTTTTGTTCAGTTAGTTGTGCACAACAACGAGAGCACAAAAAGTTTAATGGAAAACACCCAAATTTCTTGCATATTTTTACCATAATCTTCTCTAAAGATCTTCTATGTTTTTTTGTAGGGTTTTAAGCTGCAAAACTGGAGTGGAGAGAGTTTGAGAATGAAGAAAAATACATAACTACTCTAAACTATCTAGAGACCATACAAGCATTGAAAAATTGTCTCCTGTACATTTTTTTCACTATCCTAGGCATGAAGGCCTGACTAGACTTGCTAGAGTGGATGGTGGGAAAGTGTAGTGTTCAAGAAGAATGCTTCATAATTGGAGATCATAGGATCCCTATTTATGCTGATGATATTTACTTATTATTTGGGCTTCCATGCTACAGGGTCGAAATTTCTTTATATGGGCATAGCGATGTGGCGAAACAAATTCCATCTATTTGATACAACATTTCACTGAAGGAGTTTCTCTCAAATATGGGAGAGTTGACATCAAAACCATAGTGACGCTTCCTTTGAAAGATATTAGGTTCAATGTTACATGACTATGTGGTAGTGCATCTCTTAATTTTCTCAAAAAGGCTCAAAAGCAAACCACCATAGAGTGTTTGCAACCTACTATATTCAACTGGAGCAAGGTTGTAGTTTCCAATCTAAAGGGGCAACTAACTAGAGTCAAAACAGAAAAACTCAAAAACATTGGGTATGTTGCCTTTGTCATTTCATTTTCTGTAGAATGGATTCCTCTTCTTTCTCCATGTGTAGCTATAGATAGAGGAGGACCTCGTGACCCTCGCATTCCGAAATGGGTCATATTGATGGCACGCCACAAAGGTGGAGATGGACCAATGATCTAGTATACTCCTGATTTCTACGGGTGGCCAAAAAATCAAATCATCATGATTGAATATTTTCCATTTGCAGGCATGGATTACACAGGTGATCCAGAAATGCCATTTCTAGATGGGATGCAATGGGGCAATCTAGGTAAAAACACTTCACACTTTGTTTTTTTTTTAATTTATTTTATCTTTTTTATTTTTTGGCATCCAAAACTATTTATTTAAAATGATAATTCATATGTGGCACCAATGAGACTAGCAGTGTTATGGAGATATCATAGACATGGAGAGCATCTAGTAGTTCCCGTAGTTCTGAACTCAGATGCAGCAAAGACATTGACTAAGTTAGATCACAACCTTGAGAGGTTGACCCTTGACATCCCTTATGTCAGGATAGATGAATTTCCTCTCAACTACCAAAGGCACACTATGGGGGTTCCTGGTCCTATTAGTTGCTTGCTATGATGAGTAGCTCATGTTGTTGTATGCTACCATGATCATCATCATGCGCAGTCACTAGTCTTAGGGCTAGATTTTTATTTTTGATGGTGTATGAGTATGTTCGGAAAATAAAGGCCACGGGGCCACATGTCTTTGGATGAATTTTTTTGTAAAACCTACACTTTTTACATATATTTATCTAATGAAAGCTACTACTTCTATTTCAGCCTATCTTATAAAATATATGGATGAATATTGCATTGATTTCTTTTACAAATTCCAATTCAACACATAATTAGCCAATGCATCAGTTAATGTGTTTAAATTTATTGGAATATGTTTATACTCGATATAATCAAACTCTCTTTCTAAGAGACAAACCCACAAAACATTCTTAACATCGAATCACTTCTAAAAAAATAGATACCATTCAAATGTAATTCTATGAGTTGTGAATCTAACCTAATGATCAATAAATGAATGCCAAATTAAATGACATCAAATAATAAGTCAATTATTACGCTATACTATGCAATATTATTCATTTTTTTACCAAGGAATATCCCATGAATATAAAATAACTCGTTTATGGGAAAATAAATGATCCACGTTGCGAAAGATAAATTATGAATACTACAACTAGTGCCATTGGAAAAGCGAATGTAAGATTGAGGGAGCGTCGACATCTACAAATCAAGTATAAGAAAAGATAAGCAAGAGAAGTAGCAAAAAAATTGTAAAGAGCTACTAAAAATTTCCACACATAAAATATGGTACAACAATATAAAAATTCTTCACTAAACAATCAAAGCATAATATTTCTTTAGGTAAAGGCCAATTATGGGGTTTCTGAAAGGAATTTTGTCATAATCAACTAGTTCATAGGCCCCTTTTGCTAATGCACGTTTTACAACATAAGGGCCATGCCACATAGGCTCAAATTTACCAGCACCTAACTTATCATGCTCTTAATCATAGACAAAAACTAAATCCCCTTCTACATATGAACTAGGTTTTAAATTTTGATGATACTGTGCCTTAACTCATTTCGTTTGGGCCTCGCTAGCTAATCCAACATGATGATGAGCCTCATTGACTCATGCTAAGTATAGGAAACATTCTTCTTCGGCAAAAGTTGCTGGTAATAATTCAATTTCCTGTTTTAAAGATGATATTTCACATTCAATAGGTAAAAATACTTCCATGATGTAAACGAGCTGTAAAGGAGTAAAACCCATCAAAGTTTTTGTTGTGGTACAGTAAGCCCACAAGGCTATAAAAATAATTAGATGCCAATCTCGTTTGAGAATTCTAATAATTTGTTTAATAATAGTTGTTAAAACCTTGTTAGCGTCTTCTACTTGGCCATTCGTCTGCAAGTAATATGGAATAGAACTATCATGATGTAGGCATAGTGTCACAGTTAGATCGATCATCATAAAGTTTCTAAAATGGCTACTGTGGTCTGTGACGATGGCTTGTGGAACTCCAAACCTAGAAATCACATGATTGAATATGAAAATGGATGTTGTCTCACCATCAGCCTTATATGGGGCATCTCCTCAACCATTTCGTGAAATAATCTACCACAAGGATAATGTACCCAAGCCCCCTCACCAAGTGAGGCTTACATGTAAGGAAATCAATGCCCCATTTAGCGAAAGAACCGAGATCAATGATTGGGTGAAGAGGAGGTGGGTGCACACACATTTTTCGATCATAGAACAATTATGGCATTTTTGGAAGCAATTATATAGTCTTTAAACATAGACGACCATAAATACCCTCTGTGAAAGATCTTTTGAGCAGTGCAAAACCCTAACATATGACTGCCACAAGCTCTAGAATGGGAGTCATTTAATGCATTTTCTGCTTCCTTGTGAGTTAAACATCGTCTAAAGACGGAATAAACACCATGATGATAAAGTGTATCACCAAAAATATTATATTGTTGAGATTGGTACCAGATACGACGATGATCAGTTCGACTGAGTTCTGACTGAAATGTTTGGGTCTGAAGATAAATGATGATATCTCCATACCAGGGATCTAAAGTACTGATAAGAAAGAGAGATTTGTCTAGAATAGAATCCTCTGCCATGGTTTTCATATCAGTACTGGGAAAGTCACACAATAATTCAACAAATACTAGCGATTTCTTAGATTTATATTTTACAAATTCTAAATGAATTCTTGCACGATAACTATCCATTTAGAATACTTCCCCCCCAAAAATTGTCTCGTAAGAATATAAACCATGGGGTTGCAATAAAAAATCACAATAGTTTTTCACAATAGAATGTAGTGACAAAATCATTAGACAACTTGAATCGCTGCCAAGGCAAATTTTTCCACATGGGCATATTTTTCTTTAGTTTTGGTCAGATTTCTGCCTAAGTAATATATCACATTCTCTTTATTCAATTAGTCTTCCTGAACTAAAACCATGCCAATAGTGGTATCGAATGAGGCTAAATATAAAAGTTAGTCTCGATAATAATCGAGAGGGTGCAACAACTGTGTATGGGTCAACACATATTTAAGTGCATCAAAGGCCTTTCAAGCCACTTCAGCCCAAGTAAATGAGATACCCTTTTTCAACATTTGAGTGAAACCTTTACTTAACTTAGTGTAGTTATAAATGAATCGATGTATAAAATTTTCTTTCCTTTGCAAACATTGGAGTTGGCGAAGATTGGGAGCAGGAAAATTCAGAATAGCCTCAACCTTGAGCAGATCGACATGAATGCATTCCTTTGAAACAAAAAATCCTCGCAATCGACTAGATTGCACAAAAAAACACACTTATGTGGATTCAAGCTTACATTGTAGTGGAAATATTTAATAATGATAACTCGCAAATGCTTTGGATGGTCTTCCCTTCTCAATGAATGAGTTGGAAAGTCATCCAAATAAGGTTTCACAATATGCTTAATATCATGAAATGCATAAGACATAGCCCGTGATACCATGAAATTCTTGATATCGTGAAAGTTGAACTAACATTCTTCAAACCAAATGGGATTTTTTGATAGGAAAATTCCCCCCATGGACATAATAACATGGTTTTATGTTGATCAATTAGGATTATGTTGATTTGGTTGTAGCCAGAAAATATGTCCATAAATGAAAAAATTTCATTTCTGGTACAATCATTAATGATTTGATCGATCAAGGGGGTAGGATAGTTGTCCTTCAAGCAAGCATTATTCATACCCCTATAATCAATGCATAGTCTCATGGTTCCCTACTTCTTGTTAATAAGTACAATGTTGGACACCCAATCAGTCAAGGTAACCAGGTAGATGAAACCTGCTTTGAGTAGTTTCTCGACCTCAACTTTATTCACAACAATCTTTCATGGATGCATAGGACGTAATCATTGTGTAGTAGGTTTTACACTTGGGTAAGTCTTGATCTCGTGGACAGACAATGTTCGGGTCAATTCTTGAAATTTCGTCATGGGACCAGGCAAAAATGTTACGAAACTCTTGAAATAAGGCTTTATACATATGAATCTCTTCAAATGAGCGCGAAGCACCTATGTGAATATTTTCAATAATTTCTATTTTAACTGAGATGCCAATGGAGATCATTGTAGATATATTTCCAAAATTACTTTGAGATTCAGCTTGAAAAACTGAAATGGGCCATTGCGGACAATCTATAATCTCAGGCAAAAACATGGTTGAAAAATCATTCTCGATTTTATCAAGGTCAGGTAGGAAAGATGAACGATGATGATAATCGTTCCATGGTATTTCATGTGAAGTCATGACCTCCATAATACTTTCGTTAGTTGGAAACATATAGTAAAAATTATTAGGAAGTGAAATTGGTTCTAACCACGGTAAAGGAGAATAATCATCATTGATTGTATCCACTTGATCAATCTTAAAAGATGATGGGTAATAAAATGATTGAACTACTTGATAAGCCAACTCAAGTGGGATCAAAGGCATATCATTACCATAAGGGGTCAATTCAGACTCTAAAGGCACTATTCATAGATCATATGATTCCATATTGCATGATGTAATCACGTTAACCTTGAAAAATTGAGAAGTGAAATTTAAGTGGAGGGAGTGCAATGGTTCCCATCAGTGATGAGTCTTTGAGAAAAATAACACCAACATCCTCATAAAGAGCATTTGTTTTTCCGACAAAAGGTAGAGTTAGGGTTTGAAGTGTAGTAAGGTAACTTCTCTACTTTCACAATTTTCAATTTCTGAGGAAATTGTATCATCTAGAAAAGCGATGAGACCATTGCTGACATAGCCTAGGTCCAAATTCAATGAATCAAAATGTTGTAATCAAGATAAGAAGCAACAACTTAAAATTCTATCACGACTTTTTTACCCTCTAATTCTATGGACAAATGATTTAGGATTCCATAAGGATGAAAACCTCTTCCATCAAAGGCTTTCAGAGTGGTAGGTTACTGATTGATGGTTGGAGTACCTAAAGTTTTCCAACAAGTAATCGACAAAATACACATAGAATCACCATCGTCAACAACAGTGTGAAACACTCGTTTGGTTTTGACAAAAAGTGGAATCTAGAATTCGAGTTGATGTGGTAGTTTAGGTATATGATTCTCAAGATCAAAGATGATTAGATTATAATCCTGTATATCAATAGTTCCAATGGCTGACAATAATAGCTTTCATTGTGATGGACATTTTTTTAGCACCTCAAGAGCTGGCATTGTAGAAGGAGACATAGCCATGTATTCAACAATGTTGTAATTATGTGTAGCTCTATCACATGTATTGAAAGCTGATTTCTAAAGAACACCTTTAGGAGGTGGTCCAGTCATCATGTCAGTATTTGGTTTCTCGATCTGTAATGGTTTAGAAGGAGGAGGAGGAATTGAACTCGAAGGTTGATCATATGAACTAGTCTCATTCCCATTGACCACAAGATCGTTAGATCGATACTTTTTTGATATCGTAGCTACCATAACTTTCTATGAAGAGATCATCATGATATCTTGCGATGCGGAAGAGGAATATGTTTTATGAGAAACCATTTTGTTGTCTTAAGAAGGAAATGGATCCTTCAAAACAACAAGAGTTGGAGAAAATTTAATGAATTTGGAAACCTTTGCCCAATGTGGGCATTCCCTCATGTAATGATCCTCATTTCAAATAAGGCAAGGATAGCGAGGTTTTCATTTCTCATCAGCAGGTTTAGTTTTAGTGGTTTTCTCTTTCGGAAAAACATTTGTTTTGATTTGGCTTTCGCCTTCTTTTTACTCTAGGACGATTGACTCTTGCCAGTAGATGATTCTACGAAATTAATTTCAGAAATAGCTTCAAGAGAAAGGGTTTCAGTGGGTGAATATTGTATGGCCAAAGTCTAAGTACGTAGAGGAATACTGCAGGTCATGATTTCAGAACTGGAGGATCTGAAATTACAGAGTTACAGATGTTTCAAGATGGAGCTCCTAAATCAAGAAAAAATGAGATGAGGAAGTTTGATGGCAAGGATCTGGTAAATTGGATACTATAGATGGAGAAATATTTTGATCTACATGGTGTACCACTGTTACAAAAGGTATGTATTACATCTAATTATTTAGAATCGAATCAATTTTTATGGTATAAAGGTCTTTGTTCTCGTAAACCACTTGTCACGTGGTCAATTTTCACGGAGGAAATGATAGACATTATGAGGATACAAAGAGAAACACCTTCTTTAACCAATTGATAATTTCAAACAAAAGTTTTCAATGGCAGAGCACATTCAGGACTTTAAAAAATTGAATATAAGGGAAAACGATATTCCAGAGAAGCAGAGGATTGATGTCTCCATAGGGACTTTAAAGGATAACATTCAACATGAGGTTCATCTTTGGGAACCTGATTCATTGGAGAAGGCATTCAGGTTGGCAAGAAAAGTGGAAAGCAAAATTATGGTAACAAAGAATTCTACTCCTCACAACTATAAACATGGAAGTTTTGTTTCTCCTAGCCTTCTGCAACCTACAAGGGTGACACCACAACAATTGGAATAAAGAAAAGAAAAAGGGCTTTGTTACAATTGTGATAGCAAATGCACTAAAGGTCATAAGTGTGCTGAGAAGAAATTATTTTACATAGATTATGAAGAGGAGGAAGAAAAGGATCAAGAAACATCAAAAGAAGAGGATATACACCAGGAACCAACCCTAGAGAAAGAAGAAATGAATCCGACCATATCTTGTAAATCATTGGCAAGAATTACCACTCCTCAAACTCTCAAGATAGAAGGACATATCAAGAAGAAAAAGGTTCAAGAAGTGAAAAATCACATCGAAAAAGAAGAAATGAATCCAACCATATCTTGTAAAGGATTGGCTGGAATTACCATTCCTCAAACTATCAAGATAGAAGGACATATCAGGAAGAAAAATGTTCAAGAAGTGAAAGATCACATCGAGCATCAAGAAATGAATCTGACCATATCTTGTAAAGCATTGGAATAAATTACCACTCCTCAAACTCTAAAGATAGAAGGACATATCAAGAAGAAAAAGGTTCAAGCAGTGAAAGATCAGATCGAGCATCAACAACAAGTTCTCCAACTTTTAAGGGATAATTCCACTTTGGTGCAGAAACGAATGAAACAATAGGTAGATCAACATCGCAGTGAAAAATGTTTTGATGTAGGTGATTGGGTATTTTTATGGCTACATCTCAAGCAAGCTATTTATGAGAAGGAAATGTTGGCAATACTATATGCACTTAAGAAATGGTGACCTTACCCAATGGGAAGACACTTCAAAGTAGAAATGGATCATGATAGTCTTAAATTCTTTTTAGAACAAATATTATCTTTAGAAGAACAGAAAAAATGGGTCACAAATATGTTGGGTTATGACTTTGACATCATCTATAGAAAAGGGAAGCAAAATTTTGTTGCAAATGCACTCTCAAGAAAGGATGAGGATGTGGAAGCATTGTTTTGTGCTATTTCTATTATCCAACTAGATTGGATAAATGAAGCAAGGGATGAATGGAAGAAGGGCGAAGAAGTTTGGCCACTCATTCAAAAGTTGCAGAAGATCCCAATTCAAACAATATTCTGAGAACTTGAAGAGGAAGGAAAAATCATATTGGAACTTGGAGCAGTCATAGAAACAAGAACCCGACAGCTACGAAATTGATCAATTTCAGAGTATCTCATCAAGTGGAAGAACTTACCCACTGATGATTCCACATGGGAGGATAAGAATTTTATACAGAAGCATCAAGAACTAATCAAGAATTGAGGACAACACTTTTTGAAGGAGAGGGGCATGTTAGGCCCCTATACTACTAGTGTAACCCCTTATTTTTATTAGTACAACCCCCTTATTATATTGCTATGCCCATGTAGTCCCCATATTGTTACTATTGTGGCCCATAGAAGCCCACTATTGTTATTATTGTGCCCTTACATTATTATTGTTATGTCCGCTTTGATTATATTATGACCCCTTAGACTCCTATATATAGAAAGAAGGTCTTGTCATTTGTATCATCCAAGAACTGTCCATTTGTGTAATAGAAAGGAGGTTTCACCCTCGAAGAGGTTGAATTCTAAGGCGTTTATCTCTCTTTTCTATCTTTTTGTGAGTTGGTTTCATAACATTTGGTATTAGAGCTTTGGATTCTAGGGTTTTCACTGCTCCAAACACGTCAACCATGCTTATTTTAGTGTTTACAATATTTATCTTAGGGTTTATATACGTTGGGTTTAATAGTATTCCCTTGGGTTCATAATCCCTTGGGGTTTTAGTATTAATGCCTTGGGTTTATAATAAAAACCATTGGGTTTATAATATCAATCATGGTGAACCATGGTTCATCATAGCCAACCATGGTCAATCATGGTCAACCATGTTTATTTTAGTGTTTACAATATTTATCTTAGGGTTTATATACCTTGGGTTTATAATATTAGTCCCTTGGGCTTAATATTATTAGCTTGTTTTCATAATCCCTTGGGCTTTTAGTATTAATCCCTTGGGTTTATAATATCAATCCTTTGGGTTTATTATTCCCTTTGGTTTATAATATCTATCATGGTCAACCATGGTCAATCATAGCCAACCATAGTCAACCATTGTCAACCATGGTCAAATGTTGCATTCGACAAAGATTATCTCAATATGAAAATCAACCATGTTCAATAACCATGGTCACATTGAGTCAAAGATTGTCTCATGGTCCAAAGTCGCATTTGCAAGCCATGGTCAACCTTGGTCCAGCAGTGATCCAACATCGCATTCTGACATGGATTGTCTCAATATGAAAATCAACCATCGTGAACCATCGTCAAACATTGTCAACCAAGGTCCAATGTTGCATTACAAGAAAGTTTCTCTCAATTTGAAAATCGATCATGGTCAAGCATGATCAAGCATGGTCCAGCGTCGCATTGTGATAAGGATTGTCTTAGTATGAAAATCAACCATGTTTAACCATGTTTATTTTAGTGTTTATAATATTTATCTTAGGGTTTATATATCTTGGCTTTATAATATTGGTCCCTTTGGTTTAATATTAGTCAACGAAGGTCAACCATGTTTTCTAAAATCAATTGTGGTCAACCATGGCTAATTACGGTCAACCATTGGCCGATGTTGTATTGTGGCAAAGATTGTTTTAATATGAAAATCATTCATTGCCTCAACCATGGTCCAATGTCAAAGTATGACAAAGATTGTCTCAATATGATAATCATGGTCAGTGATGGTGAATCATGGTCAGCCATCTTTTATAAAGGCAAACATGGTCATCCATGGTCAATCATGCTCAACCATGGTCAAATGTCACATTGTGACAAAAATTGTCTTGATATGAAGATCAACCATGGTCAACCATGATTATTTTAGTGTTTAGAATATTTATCTTAGTGTTTATATACCTTGGGTTTATAATATTAGTCCCTTGGGTTTAATAATACTCCCTTGGGTTCATAATCCCTTGGGGTTTTAGTATTAATCCCTTGGGTTTATAATAATAATCCTTTGAGTTTATAATATCAATCATGGTCAACCATGGTTAATCATGATCAACCATGGTCAATCATGATCAACCATGTTTATTTTAGTGTTTACAATATTTATCTTAGGGTTTATATACCTTAGCTTTATAATATTAGTCCCCTGGGTTTAATATCATTCGCTTCGGTTCATAATCCCTTGGGGTTTTAGTATTTATCCCTTGGGTTTATAATATCAATCCCTTGGGTTTATTAGTGCCTTTGGTTTATAATATCTATCATAGTCAACCATGGTCAATCATAGCCAACCATGGTTAAATGTCGCATTTCGACAAAAATTGTCTCAATATGAAAATCAACCATGGTCAATAACCATGGTCACATTGTGTCAAAGATTGTCTCATGGCCCAACATCACATTGTGACAATCATGGTCAACCATGTTCCAACTTCACATTCTGACACATATTGCCTCATTATGAAAATCAACCATAATGAACCATCATCAATCATGGTCAACCAGGTCTAATGTCGTATTGTGAGAAAGATTCTCTCAATATGAAAATCGATCATGGTCAACCATGGTTCAATAATGCATTGTGAGAAATATTGTCTGAATATGAAAATCAACCATCGTCATTCGTTGTCAACCATGTTTGTTTTAGGGTTTATAATATTTATCTAAGGGTTTATATAGCTCGGGTTTACAATATTAGTTCCTTGGCTTTATTAGTGCCTTAGGTTTATAATATCAATCCCTTGGGTTTATTGATCCAAGGTTTCATATTCCTAGGGTATAATAATATTGATAGGGTTTATAATATTATCCCTTGGGTTTAATATAAATACCTTGGGTTTGTAATCCATTGGGTTTATAATATAAATTCATTGGGTTTATTAATCCCTTGGGTTTATAATAACAATCCCTTGAGTTTATAATATCAATCATAGAGAACCATGGTGAATCATATCATATATTAAGTTGACACCTACGACGTATATAAACCACATTGATTAATGTGGTTGTGCTAGTATCGTTCTGTTGTAAGTTTCCACCTCATGTCTACACTTGGACAAGCTTAAAGTTTAGAGTGGAAGAGGCTCCTACCCAGGCTACTTAGAACATTATAACCTCGAAGTCAAATAGGATTCTCATAAGGAAGATATACTTTATTACCTTAATTAAGCCAATAGGCCTGTCTATGTTCCATAATGTTAATTAATTTGTTAGATTAGGGTAAGTTGACAATGGCTATTTAACCTTCAACGAATATGTGGGTAATATTCTTACTAATAGTTAGAGATAGAGCTAGACTGATTTTAGAAAAAATTATAACCTTCTTAACATTTAATCAGAAAACATTTTAATTAAAAAATATCATTTACATGTCTTATATTAGATACACAGTTGTTATATGTGGTGTTACATTACAAGAGAATCCCGAACCTGATATTTAGGTATGGTCTTATCGCTGCTTTCTATCACTTCTTGATCATTGATTAATGAAAGTCAAATTAAACAATGTGTAATAGCTAGTGTAGAAGTTGACCCACGGGAAGGGAACCCATAGACCTATGGGATATTTTGAAGAGGTTTTCATTTGATATCATTTGCAAGGTTGCGTTCATGTTGATCCAAGTTACCTCCATCCATATTTCTCTCCCAAAGCTAAGGTTTGTAGATGATTTTGACTCCACCAGGTATATTACCAATAGAATATTCCTTTTAGTGGCTTCTGATCTCATGGTAAGAATCAAGCGCCTGCTTAATGTTGGCCCGAAATGGCGCCTTATTGAAATCATGTGCCTGCTTAATGAACCATTGTGTTTGGTTAATGGATTTAGCCATTATAACGATGTCACTCATTCACATATTGGGTAGATCAATCACATGGAACCTATTTGTTGATGAATTTTAAGAACATGAGAGCAACTACAGGAACACTTCAAAGTAATGTTTCCATGCATGTTAAGTGTGTATTTTCAATTGTTGTAATTTCTAAGTTATTTTCTTTTAGTAAATCAATTCCACTTTTATTGGATCTAGTGGTTGATCTACTTGTATATATGTAACCATTATTTGATAATAAAATATAGCGTGGTTTGTGTTTGATGTGTAACTATGTTTTCTTTCTCATTTTCTAAGTTGTTATCAACGTTAGTTCAATCCTTACTATCTTAAGAGGGGGTCTATGATCATACCAATTTTGCATGTTTAAATCCTTGTATATAGGATAGGGTAGGCGAGTGGATTGTGTATTGTTCGTGGAAAATTTTATGTGTAATGTTGTGTGGTGTTGTACCTACATTGAACTATTGAAGTACTAGTATTGTGAATTGTTGTCATTATGTAAAGTTCCATTGTGAACATATCTACATAAAAGAATAGGATATATGCATGTGAAGAGGCCAAATCAACATAGAAATGATCAGGTGTGGTGTGGATCTACAGTTAGAGAAATATGTTCATGTTCTAAATGGTGGTTCTCGAGTTTATTAGATGGTGCAAGATGTACAACAAGAAAGCCAAGCTTTCTTAATGGCTTGGTGATTGATTCGAGACTTGTGGTATAATAGATTTGTGTTTGT
The DNA here is from genome assembly GCA_031772625.1 of Pinus tabuliformis. Classification (NCBI taxonomy): domain Eukaryota; kingdom Viridiplantae; phylum Streptophyta; class Pinopsida; order Pinales; family Pinaceae; genus Pinus; species Pinus tabuliformis. Next base: position 427,081,125 of record CM062809.1, read on the forward strand.
ATCTTGAAGCTGTGTTCAAGTATTTCAGAACACAACATGGATCTTAGTATTTTAGAACATGTTTAAGTATGGAGATCAGTGTTTGTGACTATAAAGCGTACAATTTGGTCAATGTATTGCGGTATCTATATCTAGATTTATTGTGTGTTGTGGGTTGTAGTTTTCTTATGTTGTAATATGTTATTATTATTATTGAATTGTGCAAACATCAAATGAAGAAACAATTAATGAACATAGTGTTATAATTAAAATAGTGCTTCTTGACATTCTTCAGTGCCAAAAGAACACTTCATTAGATTGGTTATACCTATAGTATGTTATATGCTTATGGGTCTTGTTTTTTTTTAGTACTTCAATATCAATAGTTATAGGCTATAGTTTTGTGTATGCAAGTTTGTAAATGTCAAAAAGTCAAATTTTACGATTGAAAGTTGGATGAATTCATTATTTATATTACTTTCCTACATAACTAATGAAGACATAGTTCATTGTCTATTCAATATATAAAAGTATATTATTAGAATGATTTGGTATCTAGGATATCTTTTGGGATAATCAAGAAGCATTTGTCATACAAGTACATGAATGATGGCTAGAAGCAATTTTATCTTAAATGGAGATCAAGTGGGAAGCTTGAAGTTGTGGTGGTCAAAGAGCATTGTCTATGAGATTCTAGAGTGGGTGCAAGTATTAATGAAGACGAGCCAGACAAATTTTCGTATTGTTGTTATGATTTGTGATTTTAATATTTGACATGTAAGCATTAAGGGAAAGACTTGGAAGTAATAATCCATGTGTGTTACATGTGAGTTTCTAATTTATTTTTAATAAATCAGATCCATTTTTATTGGGCCTAGTAGGTGATTTATTCCTATAGTGTGTAACTATGTTTGCTTTCTAGTTTTTTAAGTTATACATCCCACAAGAAATTGAAGAAGGAAAGAGAGCTACACTAGTCAATCAGTGTGAGAATCATCACTCCTCTAATCTTATTTGTTTATAGGCTTATAATCTTACTCAAACCCTTGACATTTATAGATTATGTGCGTATTAGGCAACGTTGGTAAGGATAAGGATAAGCTTTGTAAACGTTTAGATAGACAATTGTTGGGGCAATACAAATTTTGGTGTTCTGTGGATCGGTATGCGATTAAAAAATATGAGTAGGCTCATGTACATACACCTTCCCCTCCATATCCGCTATCAACAGACGGAGGTTATAAATTCTTATGTACTGTTACCTGTTTGTTGTTGGAGGGATTGTCTTTGATGTTCTGCAATTTCTAATTTTTTTTCTTTATTTTCCTGATAGGGGTTTTCCAATTATAAATGGTTTTCAATAACTTGCAAAGCCTCAGCCTAAAAATTGTAAATGGCTTCAGATTTTTGATAATTTCACTGCAAAGGGATTAGATAGATTTTCAATTTCAATGATTTGGCTATGCACCGCTACCCAGAAGTGGTCAATATAAATAAAATAATCGGAAACAAATCGACTGTGCCGTGGAATTTTTTACTAATAGAGAATGCAGCGGGAGTGCCTAATTGCAGACAGATGTAAAAAATACTAAACAATGATTGTAAGAATGGTACACCTGCAATGCATTCAATTTTTTTCATTGATCTACATGTAAACCAAATACAATCTTGTTGCATAAACTGTTTTGGTTAGTTATTGATAACTCCGTTTAGGATAGCAAGCGGTTTTGATCTCATTTGATAAGACTCGAAACCCTAACCAAATATCACCCATGTAAATATTGTTTGTAGGTGATGACCGGTTTTTTAAGATTGTTTAGAACTGCATAGAAATTTTAAATCCTCATTGACTTGGTATATTCTAATAACCGTTTCCTTGACATTACAAGAATGTATTATCACTTTGATTAAAAAATATGAGTTACAAAAATGTTGTAATCAATTTAATAGAAAAGCTTCATAATTATTTTTGTATGGGATTTGTTTTTACCACAGAGTTTCATTACAAGTCCCTACTTTTTATCAGGAAAATGTGAAAGTTGATTACAGAGTTAAAAGCTATGTTAGGGATCCATTCATAACACCGTCTTACTTGTGTTTGATTATGGTTACGTTAACGTAGGTGAAATTTTATTAAAGCATAAATAAATAACATTTCTTATTATTAGTTAAATTTTGTTTGGTTATTGGTGAATGGAAGAATCACTTGCGTTTTCTTTCTTATTATCCACCTCCAAATTTGAAAGAACCGGCCAATCCCACAACATTGCGGACATAGGATTTGTCGGGATGGTACCACTCCTAGTTACATTGGTATGACCTGCTCCAATTATGCTTGGAATGAGGAAGATAATGATAGAGTGTCATGGCATTTTTGTTTGGCCATTATCAAATAATCACATGGTTGCGTTTGTGGAGTATGGGTATATCTGTTATCGTATTAGACTGCCCATGTCTTAACTTTATTAAGAAACCAATGGCCATCAATGATATGAACGATATAACTTGGACTTTCCCGTGGGAAAGAATAATAGTGCCCAACAAAAATTGAGAATTAAGAGGGAATTATGATGGGATGATAAAATGAATTATATGGTTTACACAGATGGTTATGTTTAGTTTTGGAAACCACATTGATGCTAGAAGGTTTCCCAATCTTCCATTAACATAAATAACATTTTATTTTACAATACTCTATTAGCTTAAATAACAATTTTATAAAAATATAAAACCAACCGTTTTCATTAATATGAAAATGGTTTACATATAATTGTGATAAAATGAAGATAGGAGGGTGTGTAGGTTGGCCAAAGAATTTTGTAGGGAGCACCAGATATAGCCCAACAAAAGGACAACTAATCATTACAATGTGGATCAGTGGACCCAACATAACTATGAAAGAAGAAAAGCGCAAGGCCTACAAATAAAAATAACTATCGAAAGATGCTCTGACCAGCTTGGACACACTTAGAGATACTCTGACTGGCCTCATCACATGCACACACATAAAATAGTTCAAAAAACAATGGAAAGATTCTCTGACCGGTTTTGATGTGCTTGGAGATGCTCTGACACGCCTCATCACAAGCTTATGAAACAAATAGTTCACCAAGGTCAATACCCCCTAGAGAAACAAGCCCAAAAATGGGTAGCGTGAGAATGAGATGATAAGCTCTTAGAACATGGCGTGCAGGCCCGCCGAATTACTCGAGGGGAGAACAAGAAAGCCCAACAAACAGGTAGCCAATAATTACATAACATGTCTACAAACCCCAGCTTACAGTTGAAAAAAAAAATAAGGCCTAAGGCCAGCAAGCTAGTCCCAAATTAATTATAGATACACTGGGACAAAACCTTGTGAGGGTTTGTTGAAAGTGGACCACAAAAACCCATGGCAAAAAGACGACAACACCCAAAGCATGAAATGATGAACACCAATCGCCCACACTAGCAATGATAGAAGCCACCACTACTACACGAAGGTAAATTTTAAGACATTTTTTAAGATAAAAGAAATCTTTTGTTTTAAAGAGTCACTTTTTATTTTAGTTATTTTACATTAAAATTTAATATCAATTGAATTGCACTAAATATAAAATTTAAGACAAAACTTTATATTTAAGACAATGACCACTTAAGAAAATGGCAATTAAGAAGAAACTCATTTAAGACAGTTAACAATTACAACAAAACCATATCAGTTTAAGACAATATTATGTAACACCTACAAAATTGACTCTGACAGTGTGCCCTAAGTCCACCAACTTGTAGGCTACTACTATCTCGTGCTTATATCAAGGCTCATGTTTCCCTTACAATTCACGCTATCTTATATAAAGACAATGATTTGTTGTGCTCTTCGTTTTGTGGGGGTAACCAACTCTAAAGAACGTGACAATTTTTCCTGGTAAGATTTCCTGGACATCAATTCCTCTTCTATCTTTTCTATCGTTGTTGATACAATTAGAGACAATTTGTTTGTCATTGCATTCAAGAAGTTTGCATAAATATTCCATGAGTGGATAGGGGATAATTGTATTTTTTATTTTTTAAAATAGATATTCAAACCACATGAAATTTAATCATATCAATTTCTTTCTTTTATATTATATTTTTCCTTTTCCATTAATCCTTTTTAATTAAATATAAAAATAGAATATCCTAATTATATTAATTTTTTAATTAATTATAAAATTAAAATATAGCATTTTGAAAAGTTAGAATATTTTTAACTAAATTTTAAGCATTTGTTTGAAAGTATATTTATTTGAAAATTATATTAAAAATTACATAAAAGTAATAAATTAAAGATAATTTGATTTCAAAACAATTACAATATACATACGACATTCTAAAAACCTAATAAATAAACAAATACAAATGATTATTTCTTCGTTGGTCTAACTCACGAGGATTTGAACTTTGAATCTCATGTCTTTACATAATACTCCATAACAAGGTGATTGTCAATTGAGTTACACTCTAAGAGCTAAAATTTATCTTTTTCTTTTAAATATGTGAAAAATTTTAAATTACTTCAACTAAAACTTAAATATAATTCTGCAAGAAATGAGATACAATATAAAGATAAAAACATTAAATATTTTCTCAATTGTTTTCTATATATATATATATATATATATATATATATATATATATATATATATATATATATACATAAATTTAAAAAACTACATAAACAAATCCAAAAAAAATTAAATATAAATTCATCAATATATTCATTTTAAACCTTCATTTTTTCTTTCTAAATGAAAAGTCATAAATTTGATTCTTGCATATGTCTTATACTCACATCTCAATTTTCTTTTCACTATTGAACAAATTTATCGAAGAGATAAATAACAATAATTTAACTATTTCTTAGATAATATTTTAGTATTTAATTTTCTTCGTATTGTAAAAAAACTTTCTATTAATATTGTCAAAAAAATATATATACAAAATGTAGTTTAGTAAATTTTTTATGTTAATTTATTGTTAGGTATTAATATTTTCATAGAGATTTTCATCTAGTAATTAGAAAACCATGAATACATTATTAAGAAACCAAGTAATATTAGTAATTGGTATCATTTCAAGCTAGGGAATAATGGATATGTGATTTATGTTCCTCACATAATAGGGATATATATAAATAAATTATGAATGAGGTTGGAAGAGTACCTCTAGCATAAACTTTAACTTAACATAAAAATCCGTTGTCATGCCCCTATATAGTCACCCACATTGGAGGGTCACTTAGCACACCTAGATGGCCCATCACTATAGGTATGTGGTGCATCATGACTCATTTCTTCTCATCGATTTTCTCAATATGAAACTATGTGATCCCATACTACAATTCACTTTTTATATTTCACGATTATTAAAATTCATAAGTTTAACACTTATTAAAGTATGTAGATAATCATTCCTTACAATTATGCCTTAACATAAACAATAGGAAAATGATATGAATGAAAGTAATATTATAGAATCAACAACCCAAATCACCTAACAATTGCCAAATATTCAAATGTGTTACAACCAAGTGAACTCTACTCTTGTATAACAATACAAAAATTATAAGAGCACACAATTTATACAAACCTATCTCCAAATTTCCTATTTGATTTACTGTCATCGATGGAAACTTTTTCATAGATCAAAATCGTCTCACTTGATAGAAATAGTAAGTACTCTCGTATACATGCAATGTATCAAGAGTTAAGTTAAGTGAAGGAAAGCAAGTTAAGTATAATATTAGAACTCAAGTGACTCGGCATTAAAAAGTTAATGCCTTGTCAAGAAAATCTAAGTTAAGGAAAATAAAAATGTTGATTTATGTTAAAGTGAAGTTAGAAAAGTTTAGTTAAAGCGTAAAGTCATAATTTTCACGAGAAAAAGAAAGTTAGAGTTTACATGATTCCATATTTAGAAAGTTTAGTTCTTATATACTCATGGTTGATTCATTGTAATGTGAAGTAAGAAGAGAGAATATCAATAACTTGGTGGATGTATATGAAAGAATAATTAATGAATATAACTGCTTTATTCAAGCATAAGATTTTGTACTTATTTGTCTTATGTTTCCATGTTTATCTATTCCTCTAAATAACAAGTGGTATCAGAGAAAGGTTTCAAAGAACCAAAGGAGTTAAGAATGTGATGAGCTACTTCTACTAAGAGCCTTGGTTGTTGTGAGTAGTCCAAAAATCGAATTTTGGATCCATTGGTCCATAATTTGAAACTAGAGCTTGTTGAGAGCTTGTAAACCCAACTACTAAAAGATTAGGGTGAGTATCCTACATAGCCACCACCATATCAAGAGGAAAGAGACACCACCGCTAACCCAAGAAGGAATCTCCATCGTAAGATGTAGCTATGAGACTCCATAAGGATCTACATACAAGAGCTTAGAAAATATGGTACTAGTTGTTGGGATCCATTGTTAAAGTGAAGGTTAAAATCTTTAGTTTTAAAAAGAATCAAGTGTATGTGATATTCATTTCTAGAAGGCTGACGCAATAAGAAAAGAAGACAAAAGAGAAAATAAAGATGACAGTCATGGGTCACAAATCAAGACTAAAGCAAATTGAGAAAAGAAATCTAAAGGGAGAGACATAGTATTTCAAAAATCTCCTACAGGTTCTCACCATAGTCAGGGAATGTAAAAGAGAAGTAGATGAAGTAGAAAATACAAGGATGAATGGATCAGGATAGATCTGGTAACACTTCCAAATTTTGATATTTTTGATTAAGATTATCCGCATTATACATTTTTCAGTCTACGTTTCGAGTATATAACAAGACTCATCTTCAAGACCAATATGGAAAGAAGAGAAGGGTGAGAGGAAATAAATAAGGGACAGATGCAACAAAAGAGCCAACCAACAAGAAAACCATGAATGCATTATTAAGAAACCATGTAATATTAGCAATTGATATCATTTCAAACTAGGGAATAATGATTATGTGATTTACCTTCCTCACTTAACATAGATATATGTAAATAAATTATGAAGGAGGTTGAAAGATTACCTCTAGAACAAATTTTAATTTAACCTAAAAATCCATTTTCATGCCCCTATATAATCACCCACATTGGAGGCTGACGTAAAGCGCCTATATGATCCATCACTATAGGTATATGGTACATCATGACTCATTCCATTTCATCGATTTTCTCAATAGGAAACTATGTGATTCCATACTACACTTCAATTTTTATATTTTATGATTATTAAAATTCATAAGTTTAACACTTATTAAAGTATGTAGATAATCATTCCATACAATTATGCCTTAACATAAAAAATATGAAAATGTTATGAATGAAAGTAATATTATAGATTTAACAACCCAAATCACCTAACAGTTTCCAAATATTCCAATGTGTTACAACCAAGTGAAGTCTACTCTCGTATAACATTTAAAAATTATAAGAGCACACAATTTATAAAAACCTATGCACACAATTTATAAAAACCTATCTCCAAATTTCCTATTTGATTTAATGCCATCGATGGAACTTTGTCATTGATCAAAATCATTTCACTTGACAGAAATAGTAAGTACTCTTGTATGCATGCAATGTAAGAAGAGTTAAGTCCAGTGAAGGAAAGCAAGTTAAGTCTAATATTAGAAGTGAAGTGACTTAAATTTAAAAAGTTAATTCCTTGTCAAGAAAATCTAAGTTAAGGAAAAGAAAAATGTCGATTTATGTTAAAGTGAAGTTAGAAAAGTTTAGTTAAAGAGTAAACTCATAATTTTCTTGAGGAAAATAAAGTTAGAGTTTGAATGATTCCATATTTAGAAATTTTAGTTCTTATATACTCATGGTTGAGTCATTGTAATGTGAAGTAAGAAGAGAGAACAACAACAACTTGGTGGATGTATATGAGAGAATAATTAATGAATATAACTACTTTGTTCAAGTAGAAGCTTGTGTAATTATTTGTCTTATGTTTCCATGTTATCTATGCCTCTAAATAACAAGTGGTATAAGAGAAAGGTTTAGCAAGGTTTCAAAGGACCGAAGGAGTTAAGAAGGTCCTTAGCTACTTCCACTAAGAGCCTTGGCTATTATGAGTAGCCCACAAATCGAAGTTTGCATCCATTGGTCCATAAATTGAAACTAGAGCTTGTTGAGAGATTATAAACCCAACTACTAAAAGATTAGGGTGAGTAGCCTATAGAACCACCACCACTAACAAAAGAAGGAGTCTCTACCGTAAGATGTAGCCATGAGGTTCCATAATAATCTGCATAGAAGAGCTTAGCAAAGTTTGTAATAGTTGTTGGGAGTCGTCACTAAAGTGAAGGTTAAAACGTTTAGTTTTAAAAAGAATCAAGTGTATGCGATGTTCATTTCTAGAAGGCTGACATAATAAGTAAAGAAGAAAAAAGAGAAAAGAAAGACGACAATGATGGGTCACAAAGCAAGGCTAAAGAAAACTGAGAAAAGAAATCGAGAGGAGGAGCCAAAGAGTTCTAAAGGTCTCCTAGAGGTTCTCACCATAGTTGCGGAACCTAAAAGAGAAGTAGATGAAGTAGAAAAATTCAGGGATGAATGGATCAGGATAGATCTGGTAACAGTTCCAAATTTTGAGAGTTTTGATTCGGATTATCCATAGTATCCATTTTTAGTCTATGTTTAGAGTCTATAAAAACACTCATCTTCAGTACCAATATGCAAAGAAGAGAAGGGTGAGAGGAAATAAATAAGGGATGGATGCAAGAAAAGAGGAGGAGAGCCAACCAACAAATCCAAAAATGAAGAAAAACCCTAGAAAAGATAAAAATAAGAAATTAACATGAATGTAATAAAAATTTATTTAAATTTTTAAGTTCTATATATTAGTAAATTTTATTTATAAGTTTCAATTTTAGCATAGTTAATAATCAATATTATTACAGTGACATTTTATTAATAATAAATATTAATAGATAAAGTTATTAGTACTAATATTTTATTATTAGTATTAATTACAAAGTTATTAGTAATAATTTTTCCTTATTACTAATAAAGTATTAATTAATAATACTAATAATAAAGCTAATTATTATTAATTTTATAGTTCAATATTAATTCAATTAATAAAATAATAGTGATAATAATTATCAATCTAAGATTTACTTCTTATTAAAGGAAGCAAAGGGGGGATGAAAGGGGGGGGCACATGAAAAGGAAATTTCATAAGAGGGAATTATATGGAAGGAACTTGTAAGTAATATTAGGTTAGAATTGGAGCAATTTTAATGTTTATGGAGAGGAGGAAAAAATTAGATTTGGATATGAGATAAAGGTATGATGGGAGTGGGAGGATAAAAAATGAAGAGGGAACATAATGTGAGGGGAGAGGGAAGGGAAGAGGATCAATGGAGAGAAAAAGTGTCCATGGAAAGAGAGAGAGGGAAGAAAAGGATTATGTGTTAGCAGTGCGGGAGAGTAAGGGGATCTAGTTTATGCTTGCTTCCAAAACCCCATCCCTATTAAGATTGTGAGGATGCTTAATGATTTCAAGGGCTTGACAAATTTTATGCTTATACTGATGGTTCTCAATAGCAATTACTTTATTACCTTCTAGGCAGATATGGTGACAAGTCTTTGTTGAATGCTCTGCTAGTGCTAAAGATCGAGTTCTGCCATTTTTTATGTCTGCACCGTGTTCATTAAGTCTAATCTTGAAGGACCTTCCTGTTTCTCTAATATAACAATTTCGACATGAACATATGTCTTTATACTTTTGTTGGAGTTGATTAGTGTTATCTTTAACTAATCTCACTTTTTATCTAATGATTAGCATGGGCTTGAAAGAGGTTTCAATATATCTATTTTTGAGAACCTTAGCTAGCTTATCTGTGACCCCTTGAATGTATGGTAGATAAGACCTTCTGCTAGCAACTTGGGAGTTTGTTGCAGGTTGTCTATCTTTATTTCTTGATCTAGATCTTCTAATGTTCTTGATGATGTCCATATTTTTATATCTGATGCATGCAAATAAATTTCTTAAATATCTATTTTCTTCTTCAGTGTGCAAGGAGTCTGATATTTTCAAAGCTCTTGTGAAAATAGTTTTTAGTACCCCATATTTTGTGTCGGTTGATGGTGTGAGCCCACATGTAGGTAGTGATCAGTGTGTGATTTCTTTCTAAACACCTTATGTCCAACAGATCCATCATCATTTCTTATGAAGAGAATGTCAAAGAACGAGATACTGTTATTTTCCTTGACCTCCATTTTGAACTTGATATCTTTACATATACTATTGAGGTGGTTTATAAAGTTACTTAACTCCTTGTCTCCATGAGGCCAATTGACACTAGTGTCATCAATGAACCTAATCCATAATTTAGGCCTAAACGAGAAAGTGTCAAGAGATTTCTTTTCAAATTTATCCATAAAGAGGTTGGGTACTATAGGGGAGAGTGGGGACCCATAGCTACTCCAAATGTTTGTTCAAAGAAATCATCTTGGAAGGTGAATAAAGTGGAATGAAGACATATTTCGGCAAGTTTTACAGTTTGGGGATTCGTGACCTCTTTTGCAACCTATAAAACTTCCTCTAAAGGGATCTTTGTGAAGAGTTGGACAACATCGAAAATTACAATCTTATCCCCAAGATCTAGTTTTTATTTTTTGATAAATTATACATACTGGTTGGAGTCTTTAATGAATGATCTTTCTTACCAACAAGAGGGGCTAAGGTGCTAGCAACATATTTTGCCAATTCATATGTGGGTGCCCCAATAGTGTTGACAATAGGTGTGAGGGGGGCACCAACCTTATCAATATTTTGGGCTCTATAAATTTGCAAGGTGATTTCACTATCAAGAGACAAGTGCTTCTTCATTCTTTCATCTAAGTTTGAATCCTTGATGGTTTTTTTAACAATATTGGTAATCTTATAAATAGGGTTATCTTTGAGATTATTATAGCTACCACTGTTATATAGGTGGTCTTTTATTTTGGTGGTATATTCTTCTTTATCCATAACCACAGTTACCCCTCCTTTGTCTTCTTTTAGGATTACAATGTTATCATTATTCCTTAAAAAATTTAGGGCTCTTAATTGATCATGGTTTAAATTGCTTTTAGGGAACTTCCAAATTTACTCATAAAAAATTAAATTTTTGGGAACTGTCAAAATGAAAACTTTTCTTCAATGTAAAGAGTTGATTGAGTATCAGTATAGTAACATATATGATACTTTATATAATTCCTTAGTATTGGATCTTATAAAACATGCATTGGATGAGAAGTCCTTGTGTAAGGTAGAAAAAGCTACATCTTCCTAGGAAGCATGGAAGACCTTGTAAGTAGAATTTGGTATAAACGAAAGTGACATAAAGCTACAAGTTTAGTTACAGTTTGTTGAAGAATCAATAAAAAGTCAACTGCAGGTATGCGAGTAAATGAGGAAGACTCTAGGAGGAAAATAAAGCTTGGAGAATCCCACTCAAATGTGGATGATGGTCACAAAGACTATAAAAGTGAAACCCATCATGCAGACATGCATATGGATGAAGAAGACACAAAAAATATTGCAGAGTGAGAAGTTGAAGCCTCTACTTGTGAAATAGAGCAAGAACATATAGATGATTGAGAACTCCATTGTAACATGTATGGTGAAGATCATGGTGAATCCCACTGTGGTGAGACACATGTGGATGATGATTGCAAAGTGAGTTGTGAATTGTTGAATCCAATAACGGACCTTGTTGATGATGGTGAAGCTTCTAATAAATAATTAAATAACATATGTGATCTACTTGGTATGATTGTAGTTGATTATGACCTCTTTGCATCAGATTTTGAGGCATTTACGTTTGAGAATAAAAAAGACAGTTTTTCATATGAATAAATGGTTTATACAACTAAAAGTGCATCTTCCTTGAATCCAGTAACAAGTGATGAATTTGGTGAAGTTGAAATTGTTAATGAGCACATGCATGCTTAGATATCTCACCACAGAGTGTGTGAAAATTATGTTAATTAAAATTGTGGTCTCTTTTTTGAAACAAGGACTGATTGTGGAAATCTTGAAAGTGCCATGTTTGATGAATAATTGAAGGTTGAAGCTACCACTGTAGTAGCAAATTATGAAGCAATATTTAGAATTTCTCATGAAGTAGTGCACAATCTAGAAATAATTGATGATTAAGAAGAGGATGAAGTGATTCATGAGTTTTTATGAGAATATCCACAAACAACATAGCAGTGGAAGATAGCCTCAATGCAAAGAAGAAAGAAGATAAATCTCCCACTGCAGAGCATAACGAAGATGTTTTTAACATTTATTTTGAGTGTACAAGTAGACAGAACAACAATCCAAATATAGTTATAGTTGAAAGAGAAGATGATGAAAAAGATGTAGGAAATGGCATGGAAGTTTTTGAGAAGAAAGAATTGAAACAACCTTTCAACAATGGAGTTAAGAAAAGATCAAATTCTACTACTATCAATAAATATGGTAGAAATAAGATCAAGAATATGAAGAAGAGGAAGTATGGAAAAGTTCATAGTTTTAATATGAAGAGTTGTGATAGTAGTTCATGAGTTAAGAAATATTTCAAGAGGAAGATATAAAAGATAGGCTCTGAAATCCTAAATTAGCTTTTAGAAAAAATATAAAAGAAGTCAAAGAAAAATTGTAGCAGCAGCAACAAGTGAAGAAATATGGAGCTTACATCATGAAAGTGTAACTGAAAATGAAGTAGTTTCAAGGGTATAGAATATGGAAGAAATGAAAAAAAAAAAAAAAAAAAAACTGCATTGTAAAAAGTCCTTTGAGTCGATTTTTTATTGTAAGCATTACATGCATAGTTGAGTCATGATTAAGTTAAGGTTGAGTCATATGGTTGTAATTAAGGGGGAGTTTTAGAAATAGTAATTATTCTCGTATGCATCTAATACATGAAGAGTAGATTTAAGTTAAGGAAAGAAATTTGAGTCTAATATTAGAAGTCAAGTGAGTGAGAGTTAGAAGGTTAATGCTTTGTTTATAATAACTAAGTCAAGAAAAATAAAAATGTTGATTTAAGTTAAAGGAAAGTTAGAAAATTTTAGTTACAAAGTGAAGTCTTAGTTTTCATGAGGAAAGGAAAATTAGAGTTTGTATGATTCCATATTTAAATAGTTTGGTGTTTATATACCTATGGTTGGGCCATTGTAATGTGAAGCAAGAAGAGAGAATAGTTGTAGCTCCGTGGATGCGTATGAGAGAATAATTAATGAATAGAAATTCTTTATTCAAGAAAAAGCTTGTGTATTTAGTTTCCTTGTGTTGCCATCATTTTCTTTGCCTCTGACTAACAAGAACTTATCTCCCTACACTTTATGTAAGAAAATTGTGTGATGACTTGTAGAGTGACCCAACCAATCATGGTAGACATTGGGTGATTGCACACTATCCAAACCCATATAAAATTTTGCATTTCCCCTCCAACTCCTTCACCAACTCTTCATCTCGTGTTAGCACTTATAATCCAAATGGTACTTGGTCAAATACTTTTCCTTAGCCAACTCTCTTGTCACATTTACAAGAAATCATTCCAAATTGAAGAAGGTTGCATCCTTCCATTTTGAATGGGTCAATGTTTTGTATTACATACTTTTCCCAAATGATAGTTTTTCCCAACCCGTCGCAATAGTCATCTGTACTCGTTTGTTCTCCCTAACTCATGCACTATACCACCATGCCCACTCTAGTTGATTCAATTCATTCTAATGGGTGTCTCTATACATGCTTGCATGCTTCCATCATCCATTCATCCAATGCGCTACACATTACCCTTGTCTCCAAACTTTAACAAGTATGTCAGAGGTATATAAATAGACTTCTCTGAAGGGATAACCTCTTCTACTTTCAATAAGTCGGGATCCATCTTTGGCCTCATTAAATCAATAAGTGCCTATGCACAATTCTTTGAGAAAAATGAAAAAATATATATAAGGAAAAAGAAGAGAAAGGATTCCCGCGCAAAGAGGTGATGTAATAAAATCCGTCGGGGTACTATCTGGCTTGCTAACAATGGAGAAATTTTTGTCTTCCTGAAGTGACTCCATCGGGGTATTTTCTAGCACTACTACAATAATATGTTCTAAAGCAAAGGAAAAAATAATGAAATCCTTAGTGTAATCAAGACTAGCTAGAATAGGAGCATGATTTAAGCTTGAATTTACCTCACTGAATGAACATTTTTCTTCAACATTCCATTTTATTTCAATATCATTTCTCAACATATTGGTGATATCACTTAAAATTTCAGCCAAATTTGGAATAAACCTTAGAAAATTAATTCCGCCAATGAAAGACTGAACTTCCTTTTTGTTTCTTAGGGGATCAATTTTCATGATAACTTCAATTCTACTTGGGTCAATTATGATACCATCTTTGGAAATTATATGACGTAGCAATTTACCTTCTTCCAAACCAAAAAGAGACTTTTTAGGATTCAAAGAAACACCAAATTTTCTACATTTCTCAAAGACAAGTTTTAAATGAAATAAATGATCTTCATCAGTTTTAGAAAACATAGTGATGTCATTGAGATATATTACGATAAATCTGTCTTTTTCATATGCGAAAGAGATACCCATTTCTCTCTGAAAATTTCCCCCTACATTGATAAGCCCAAAAGGCATCTTCACATACATGAAAGTTCCCCATGGTGTTGTGAAGGTTGTTTTTTCTTGATCATTTGGATGCACTAAAATCTGGTTGTAACCATAAAATCAATCAAGCAATGAAATTCTTTTAGAACCAACTACCCTCTACAATATATGATCCATATTTGGCAAGGGGTAATTCTCTTTGAGAGAAACTCTATTAAGGTTTTGGAAATCCACAAATAACCTTATTTCTCTAGTATTTTTTCTCACTGGTACTTGATTTGATAACCACTTAGAAAATATCAAAGGTAGAATAACCTTGGCATAAAAAAGCTTCCTTACCTCTTTCTTAATTAAGGGAAGAAGAAAAAGGTTCACTCTCCTTAGCTTCTTCTTGAAATATTTCTGATCTTCTTTGATAGGAATAGTATGTTAAATAATGCTTGTGTCATAGGCCTTCAAGTCCTCATATTTGCATGCAAAAACGTCAAAGTATTCTCTCAATAAATCAATGTATTTTTGCTTCTCTTATGGAGGTAAGTACTTATAAAGCTTCAAAATATTTGGATCTTCTTTAGTCCCTATGTTACAATCCTCCACTTTGGTTCCAACAAGTTGTATTTTTGGATTTTGAGCCACATCATTGAAATCAAATAATTCTTCAAGTGGTACAAAACCTCTTGGTATCACATTGTCCTTCAACTGTGGGATTTCAAGATCTACTTCATGTTCATCAGAGGTATCACTGATCTGATACAAATTAGTTTCCTGTCTATCATCATCAACACTATTTTCTACATCAATATGAAGATTTTCAAACTCCCCTTTTAATTGCAAAAAATTGTCTAATTGTTTGTCAATCTCAAACACTTTTGAGTACCTTATGTTATCTGGGACAGTAGGTCTATGTTTCACCTCAATCTCATATTTCTTATTTGGGTGGAAAGGAATCTTACATGTACTTGTTGAGGTAGTTAATGCATCATCAAAGACATTTTGATTTATAGGAATCAGAGACAACTGATACTCTGGAAAGCAACAAAAAATCTAAAACAACATTTTTGTATGCCCTCAACCTGGAGCGTTTGGTCGAATACTCACCTTTGATTTGATTTATGATGAGTTCTAAATCTCCCTAGCCAAAAATCCTTTTAGCTCTGATCTTTTCAATAGATGCAACCCCAAAATAAGTGCCTCATATTCGACCACATTGTTGGTGAATTTGAAGGAAAGATTGTAGGAATACTTCTTTAATTTCCCTGATTTTATGTCTAAGATCCATACACTAACCTCGACTCCTTCCTTGTTGACCGCCCCATCAAAATCCATATGCCAAAGGCCTTCATCATTATCATATTATGTTTCAGCCTTTAACTTCACATCCCTTGTTTTTTCTAATTGACTTTCCATGTCTTGAATTTCTTCTTCTAAACATATGTCATTATATAAAATGAAAGAATCCATGTTTGAATGTACAAAATAAAGTGGTTAATTATTTGGTTTATCCTAACTGCTTACCATATATTTCATAAGAGTCTCCCTATACAACCTCCTTTGTTTCCCAAAAATAAGAATAGTTGCATATGTCATATCCATTTGCAATGTGCCCCACAACTTTGCTCCCCAAGACCTTGAGAAGAGCATTCCTTATTTTGGAGGGATATCAACCACAAAAATATCCATCACTATAATTTTTTTTGGTATTTGGGTGAGGGTTACACATAAATCCTTGATTAAACCTAAACATCTTACTCTACTTGAATCAAAAGAGAAAATGTATTTATATGGTTTGTGTATATCTAATCTGAGTTTCTCCATAATCACTTTTGGCATGATATTATGTGAAGCACCTAAATCCAGCATGGGATTGTGCAAAATGAAATCATGAAGGTTATGACTAACATAAAATGGTGGCACATTACCATCTTGTGATTATCCCTCAACTTATGGTTCAAACAACAATTTAGGTTGGTCATCACTTATATTTACAGTATATGTTCCCTCCTCTATCTTTAATGTTTTTATAAATTGACTTCTATATAAATCCTTTTTCATTAATTCAATCCAAGGAACATAAATTTTAACCTTTGACAACTCATTTTCTATCTTAAAAGAAGGTTAGCGCTTTTTTACATCTTTCACATTTGTATCATGTTTTGAGGGACTTCATTTGGAGGATCAAACTCTGTTTGACTTGTAGAAGGTGTCAGGCCGGGAGGTAACTCCTCAAATAAAATCATATTATCCATTCAGGCTGTTCATTATTATATACAAGAGGGAGAGACTGTTCAATTCATCTCCTGATGACTCTTCATCTTCTCTATTATTTATTTACACTATTTACAGTTGTTCACCCAATCCCTATCATTAGGTGTCAACATTCCCCCCTTAATCTGAAGTGATTTTGGTGAGTCCAAGCATCATTTTGAATCTCTCAAGCTTTTCTCTTCCAAGCGCTTTGGTGAAGATGTTTGCAATTTTCTCATTAGTGGAACAATGGCAGAGATGGATTGTTTCGGCCTCAACATGATGTCAAATCAGATGATATTTAGTATTGATGTGCTTTGTTTGATCATGGAACTTTGGGTTCCTGGCCAACTTTATTGCCAAGTTATTGTCAATCATGAATGGAGTCGATTGTACTTGTTTTACCTGCAAATCTTCAAGAATTTTCCTGAGCCACACAATTTCTTTTGTTGCCTCAGCTGCTGGCACATATTCTGCCTCTGTTCTGGAATCTGTTGGAACTGATTGCTTGCGTGATCTCCAGGAGACAACTCCTGATCCAAGACTCATAGCATAACCTAAAGTAGATACCCTAATTTCTTTGTCTCCATCAAAGTCTGAATCAAAGTATCCAATCAAGCTGAAGTCGCCCACCTGTGTATACTTGATTCCAAAGTCTTGAGTTCCCTTAAGTAATTTAGAACTCTTTTTGCAGCAGACTAATGTCCCTCACAAGGCTTTTGCATAAACTTGGAGAGGATTCCAACAACAAACGAAATGTCTGGTCTGGTAGTAGTTAAGTAGTTGAGACTTCCTACAAGTTGTGCATACTTTGTTGCATCCTCAAATTCTTTTCCTTCAATGGATGTGAGCTTTAAGTTTTGTTCCATTGGAGTAGTCAGAGGATTACATTTTGTCATGCCAAACTCACTCAACATATCTCCAATGTACTTCTTTTGGGAAAGGAATATGGACTTCGGATGTTGAGTTACTTCAATACCAAGATAGTAATGAACATAGCCCAAATCAGTCATTTCAAAACCTTTCCTCAATTCCTTCTTTATGGATGCAATGTAGTTCTCATTGTTCCCTGTCATCAAAAGATCATCTACATATACAAGATATACAACTATTTTTCCAACCTTCTTGACAAACAAAGTTGCATCATCAAGATCATAATGTTTGAAATTGAGTTTTAGAAGATGCTCAGTTAGTTTTGCATACCAGGCTTGCGGTGCTTGTTTGAGGCCATACAAGGATTTCACAAGTTTGCATACTTTATGTTCATGTCCTTTTATAGAAAATCCTTTAGGCTGGGACATAAAAACATTCTCTTTTAGATCTCCATTCAAGAAAGTAGTTTTTACATCCATTTGATGGACTTTCCAATCGTTTTGAGCTACTAGGGCAAAGAGTGTCTGGATGGTAGCCAATTTTGTTGTGGGGGCAAAAGTATCCTCATAATCGATTGCTTCCTCCTGTGCAAAACCATTTTCCACAAGCCTAGATTTGTGCTTGTCAAGTGAGCCATCAACTTTATACTTGTTCTTGTAGACCCACCTGTAGCGAATTGGTTTGGTTCCGAATGGAGGATCAACCAGCTTCCAAGTGCCATTCTTTATTAGGGAATCATACTCCTTTTGCATCGCTTCTTTCCATTCATCATGAGAAGCATATTCTTTGAAGGAAGTTGGTTCAAAATTTGTAGACAAATTCAATTCACAATCATAAGAAACATCCGTATTAGCAAGTGAATCAGAGTCATCTACATCACCTCCATTTTTCCGGTTTGAATTTCTAGTTCCTGCCATTCCAACCTCATCCGGATGAACACTTTCAAGTGTCTTTGTTAGCTACTTTGGGGGACCTTTCTCAGATTGTCCAGGATGCTCCATTGATTTAGTTGGGACTGAATCAAGAATGAGTCTCCCAATTCTATCAATCACATCACTCAAAGTATCATTAGTTGTTGGAGTTTCATGCAGGGGAGAGAGTACTTCAGAAGAAAATTCCACAGGTTGATCTAGTATAGGAATCCCCCCTTCAAGATGTGGAATCTGATTATCAAATTCTTGAAATGATTTTGCATTTGTGAATATATCAAAGCGATCAAGTTTCCGCTCAACAACATTGTCAGTTTTGGATGATTCAAGAAAGATTACATCTCTAGATACAACAAAATTTTTATTGACTTCATCATAGAGACGATATGCTTTGGAGGTGTTTGAATACCCCAGGAAGATCCACTTACAACTTCTTGCACCAAGTTTGTTTCTATGTACCTTAGGTATCAAGGCATAACATGCAGAACCAAAGACCGTGAGATGCTTTACCGAAGGAATGTGCCCATATTTCATAAGGAGTCTTGTTTCTAATAGCATTAGATGGACATCTATTCTTTACATATACATCACATAGAACTGCATCAGCCCAAAACATCAATTTTACATTTTTGAAAAAAATCATGGAGTGTACCATATTTAAGATTGTCTTATTCATTCTTTCAGCTACTCCATTCTGTTGGGGATTACAAGGCACAGTTGTTTGATGTTTGATCCCATGTTGGCGAAGATAGTTTTCAAATTCATTTGAAGTGTATTCTTTTCCATTATCAGTGTGAATAGATCCAATATGAGATTGTGCATCATTTTTAATCCATGTATGAAAGTTCTTGAATGTTTAAAAAGCATCAGATTTGTTCTTCAATAAATAAACCCAACACATTCTGGTGTAGTCATCAATAAATGTCATTATATATTTATTTCCATTTGCAGAAGGAATAGGCATTGGACCACATAAATCTGAATGAATGAGTTCAATTTTACTATGTGCTATTGAATGTGAATCATGAAAAGACGGTTTGCTATGCTTTCCTAGAATGCAAGCATCACATTGCTTAAGTTTCCTAGGAATTGTAGACAAACTAGTAACACCATTTTTCTTCAACAAGTGGAGGCTGGAATAGTTCAAGTGTCCAAATGTAGCATGCCATAATAAACTTGATGGAAATGTACCTTCTTCATAATGAGAACTGTATGAGAAATTTTGTGCACAAGCAGAGGTACCATGCAGCTTGAGAAACCTTTATTCTTCTATCCCTGTCATGACAAGTGAGTGATCTGATGATTTTCTCATCTAAAGCTTGCCATCAAACATACGAATGGAGTGTCCTTGCTGGTGGATGTGGACCAAAGAAAGAAAGTTTCCCCTCAGCTATGGGAGATAGATAACATGATGCAGAAGAAAGTCTGGAAGACCAGGCAATTTGAGCCTGATTGTGCCAAGCCCTGATAGCTTGAGTTTTGATTTGTCTGCAAAGTATACTACTCCATCAATAATTTTTCCAAGAAGCAAGTAAAGCATTAAATAAGTCTTCATTTACTCCAATATTACAATGTGCCACAACATAGTGAGTGGATTCAAGTGCTTTACCATTGTCTCTGTCATTAGTTTTACCTTTGGGTTGGTTTCTTTCCTGCTCAATTCTGTCCCAAGGAAACTTGCATGGGGATGCATCATGTGATCCATCTCTTTTGCAGCATATGCAATGCAAATATGACTTTTATCCTTGAGAGTGTCTGCCCCCCCTGCCTCTGAAATTTCTTCCTCTTCCTCTTCAACCACCTCTTCCTCTAGAAGAATCTTGAGCAAGATTATTTTCTCTATGAGCAAGGCACACAACCTCTTCAGAAGATTCAAGAGCTATCTTCTTCCCAAAAGCTTTCTCTCTTTCAGCAAATTTTTTCACGAGTCAAAGGTAATATCTTTGAGGTTTCCATTTGCTTGCAATGACTCAAGATAATTTCAGTAAGTGGGATAAAGTTCCTTGAGAAAAGCTGTCAGAGGAATATCCAATTCAACATTAGTGACTTTGATATCATGCATTATAGATTTTACTTATGATGCAAGAGCAAGAGGATCATTATTTTGTAATTCAAGGGTGAAGAGTTTAATCATGAGTTGAACAACTTCAAGTGCAAAGTGTGAGTCATAGAGTTCCTTCATTTTTTGTAAGGCTTCGAAAGCATTTGAAAATGGTGAAATATGGCGAGTCACCCCTTCATTTACTGATGCTGCAATCAATGCATAGGCCTTGCTGTTCTTATTTTCCCAAATGGCGAACTCCTTGTTTGAGGTAGGCTGTTCTGGCTCTTTGTCTTTGTCTCCAACACACACTCCTTTCCACAACTCGTTGAAAATGAGGGTGTGTTTTATCTTCCGGGACCACTAAGGATAGTTCTCCTTGCCACTGAGAGCTACTCCCACAATAGATATGATTGAATGCATTGTAAAATCTGTGTACTGTGGAAAAAAAATCACTCTTCTACTGGTAAAACAATTTGCACTTGCTGTGTAAAAGAAAAAAAATTGCGTTGTAGTAAAATATAGTTTTGATATGTATATATCAGAGGTATATATAGCATCAGAGAGCAGTATCAGGAGGTAGTAAGGCAATGATATATGGTATGTGGGCTGTGAAAATGCATTAAAACACATATATGAACAAAACCACATATATGAACGCATATATCACAGTTAAAAAAAAACGGGAGCAGATTCAAACCTTGGAAGCCTATCACCAAACCATGGTAGCATATCACCAAACAACAATATGGCCTGCGAAGAATGTATTAAAAAGAAATGTAAACTAATGTTGAGAGGCATGATGTCACAGGGAAACAATGGTATGATACCGGTGGTATGCAATGGGAGGTATGATACCAGCGATATACATTCAACGCAATGGTAAAAAACAGAGTGTGGTATGCAGCGTATCCAAGGTCAATATGCCCAGTGGGTAGAGCAGTGTTATATATGATAGAAGGAGGTGAATACATGTATATGCAAAAAACACATGTATATATATGACATCATAATATATGGTACGGGCAACGATGGAATATTAAAACGCATATGACGGTGGATATTGTATGGAGGTATTTCAACATAGCATTTCAGTACATCCATTCACGCAATATGGAGGAGGATCAGCACACAATATCATTTCCAAGCAACAAAGACTCGATCCTCTAGCAAGGTTATCTGAGTGGGCTGCGGGGTTTATAAGGCCTATGGACGGTGGGTGCCAGAATCAGTAGAATAATAGTGAGTCGCAGGTGATATGAGAGAGATGTTAGTCTGCAAAGGATTCAGAACATAGGCAGAATAGGCAGAGTAGGAAGAATAGGAGTTACAAATTAAAGAGGGAAGCCAAAAATGGCGTTGGCTCTGATACCATGTGAGGCCAGGAGGTAACTCCTCAAACTAAATCATATTATTCATTCAAGTCATTCATTATTATATACAAGAGGGAGAGACTGTTCAATTCATCTCCTGGATGACTCTTCATCTTCTCTATTATTTATTTACACTAATTACAGTTGTTCACCCAATCCCTATGATTAGGTGTCAACAGAAGGTGTATCAATTTAGATCTTTTTAGGAGGATTTGCTACAACATTTTTATTTCTCATATTATATTATTTATGCACTTACATAATGGAATTCTGATAGCCCTTTTTGTAATCCTTTGATTCTGTATGCATCACATCTTGTTGTGCTAATACGAACAAATATTGTTCTTCTTTGGTCAAGAAAACATTATCTATTTCTCCTTCACCAAAAAGATTAATCTGATTCTATTCTGGCTCATATGCTATCTCATTTTCTTCTTCAACATAATTTTCTTAAAATGGAGGTCTATTTTTTTGTAGATCAATTGGGTTTCTTGGCTCTATTTGCTTGATTTGGGGTTGTTTGCTTCTAAAATTTGGATTCCTCATCTGAGGACCCCCTTATGGTTCTTTTGGTGTAGCTTTGTCTGTCAAAGTCATTATTTCCATCATTCTCTCCATAGTTTTAACCAAAATTTCAAGCTTTACATCCAATGAAGAAGAAGGTTCTTCTTTAATGGCCACTCTCTTTTTAGAACTCAACTTAGCTTTCATGGCCAATAGATTGGCTTCTACACTAAAAACATTCTTTTGCATCTCTTTGAAAGTAGCTAGATTTCTTTCTCTCAAATGATAGGCAATGTCAGCATCAAAACCATATGGATATGGTTCAAGTAAATCCAATCCTAGTGGGGGATTTATTTCTGCTGGAATAGAGTTATAAAGGCTATTGAATCTGTTGAAATGTTGCAACAAGAATATTCCAATTTTAATTTGTCCTTGAATTAAAATTGAGAATTAAAATTCAAATTTAGTCTCACCAGCTGCTTGGAGAAGTAATTAATTAATTCATCTTGAGTTAATTAGTTGCAGAAATTCAAGCTAGAAGTCTTTGTGAAGTCATGCAACAATTATCCTTAATTAAGGAGATAAGGATGAGTTGTATTTGAGCTGTAATTAGTTAACTCAGTTAACTGAGTTAAGTCCAGTTAAATTAGTTCCAAACAGTTTGAGAAACTAATTGTGAGTTCAGTCAGTTAATGCATGCATGCATGAAACTAGTGTACTCCAGATAACTGAATATTCTCTCATAAATAACTCATGCATGGCAATTCATACAAAGACCCAGTTGAGATTAAAGGGAGGGACAATGTACTATTAGTTGCAAGAATTTTCCTATAAGAAAATCTGTTGCATGCAGAAGGAATTCATTCCTTGAGATTTGCGTACTTTTACAGTGTATTGGAGCAGTGTGTGAGATCAGTGTCACACAAGGTTACAGCTGGAACACCTAGGGAAAACAACGCAAGGAAATAGGAGGCTTGGAGGGCAGAGGAGAAGGCATATGAGTTGTCTATTCTTTCTATGAGCAATGAGAGAGATTGTACTGAGAGCTGGATAGTTGTGAGAGCTAAAGTTGTGTAATCCTGAGATATTTCCACTTGTATGATAAGACAAATAGCAAAGGTTTTAGCTGAGCCTTTCCCCAGAGTATTCTTCTGTGTTTCATGTGTATTTAATCTTCTTCTTTGTTATATGAGTTCTGCTTGATCTTGCTCAAATTGATTCAGCTTCCGCAAGTTTGATTGTACAAGTAGATTAAGTATTTTTCTTTAGTTATATTGCATAATCAAGTTAATATACAGTGAGAATTTCTACATGGCATTGGAGCAAAAGGTGTTCAGAGCTGTAAACAGTATACTGAGAAGGGAAATTTGAAGTTTGAAGTTCTTGGTTGCACATGCAAAATCGAATTCTTATCGCACCTCAAAGATTACCAGTGGCATTCAATGGCTTGAGACTCGAGTATGCTCTGGATGACAGCTCAAATTACATAGCATGGAAGGATCGCATGGAAGCAATATTAGAAGACAATGGTTTGAAGGATTTCATTAATCAAGAAATCCCCAAGCCAGCTACAGCTAATGCACAAGAATTGGCTGAATGGAAGAAGTGTGTGGTGAAGGCGAGAAGGATTCTTCTGAAGGGAGTTCGAGACCATATTGTCTCGAGTATCCATGGGCAGGAGATTCCATTTTCAATGTGGAAGACATTGAAGGACCTATATGAGAATAGTAGCGACCAGAGGAAACTGGCACTCAAGGATAAGCTTCAGAAAATCAAGATGGAAAAGGGAGATTCTATCTGTATATATCTGAAGAAGCTCAACACCTGTAGAGTTGAGCTTGGTAGTGTGGGAATAATGATAGTCGATGATGATATGGTGAGTCTTGCTCTCCTAAGTCTTCCAAAGAGATGGAATAGCTACTAAGACTCTCTGAATGGAAGAGAGAAACTGCCGGATTGGGAACGACTATGGTCGGATTTGATGCAGGAGGAGATTAGGAGGAGCACAAGAGATGGTTCTTCATCAAAGCATGATGATGAAGAAAATATAGCCTTAGCAAGTAAGGCAAGGAGAGGGAAAGGGAAGGCTTCCCATTCCAAATTGAGTTCTTCTCATGGAGGGAAGAAGATTGACAAATATAAAGTGAGATGCTTTAATTTTCATGAGATGGACCATTATGAAACTAATTACCCATTGGAGAAATCCAAGGAGGGATCCTCAAAGGGATCAGAAGGTGAGGCATTAGCCTCTCAGTTTGAATTGGATTTTACCGTCATCACATGCATGGTTTCATATATGGTGGGTTGTGTTTGGTATTTGGACAGTGGAGCCTCATTCCACATGACCGGTGATAAAAGTTTATTCAATACCATGGAGGAGAAAGACCTCAAGATGCACATAGAGATGGGTGATGATGGAAAGTACTATGTTTCAAGAGAAGGCAAGGTTGCTTTTCAGAGGGAGCATGGAGCTCCTCTCACCCTGACTGATGTAAGGTATGCGCCTGGGCTGAAGAAGAACTTGGTATCAGTCACGATGTTGGAGGACAAAGGCTACGATGTTGTATTCAGTAAAGGAAAGGCATTCCTGAGACACATAGCCACTATTCTGTTAAGAAATTTACCCGAGAACACAAATTAATTATGGAGAATTACTGAGAGAAACAAATATAAAAATAGCTAGCAACAACCATAAACACATAAACACAAATGTTTATCCTGGAAAACCCCAAATCTGGGGAAAAAGCCAACCTAATAAGATCTCATTAGCATTGGCCAAAACCCTGGCCAATCCGACCAAGTGAGCCTTCACTGCTCACCTCCAAGTCTTACATTACAATGAAGTCCTTCCAGCCTTTTATAAGCTCCATTACATATAATACCACGAGCAGAATACCATGGGTGCACAATACCATGTGCCCCAAAACCATCAATGTTTAACCTGGTCAACTTTGACTCTATCCTGAGTCAAGTTTACCTAACAATATTCCCCCCTTAAACTTGACTTGGGGTTCCTTGACTAACTCCAGCGAAACCTGCTAAGTGAGATAACCCGCTCACTCTAGCTCTTACCCCCCTCAGAGTTTTTACCTGGGGTATTGTTAACCCAACATCCCCCTATCACCTAGGTCTAACCCAGACTTTACCGGTGATCACCGAGGGGTACACATGCCTTACCAGGTCTTACAGTAGTATGCCCATTTACATGCAATAATTTTGACTTCATTAATTTTATTTTTTTTGTTTATTGCTGCTGCGATTATGATTCATCCTCTCTCAATTTGATTTGCTCAAAAACTTCTATCAAACTGCTCCAACTACGAGCCCAACCAAATATGAGCCCGATAAGAACCTCGTAGATTCCAGCACCAGTGGCCTCACGTAGCAGAAAGCGAAAAAGTTTCGAAGCCGCATGAACAATTTTCTTCTGTTGACCTTCTCTAAATAGCTACATGAATCCCGAACAATTCGTCAACATGTTCCAAATCGGTAAATATCGCAAATGCACTGCGATCCCTGGTAGTTATGGCACTATCTTTCGCACATTCTCCTCAAGGTTCTTCCGCGTACGATTGTTCCACCATTATTTTCTAGATCCAGATTTGTAAAAAAGGCTGCATTGATCTCATCAGGCACTATAAACTCCTGACATCAAAGAATCCCTTTGAAACCAATATCTAGCTCTGATACTAGTTGTTAAGAAATTTACCCAAGAACACAATTAATTACGGAGAATTACTGAGAGAAACAAATATAAAAATAACCAGCAACAACCATAAACACATAAGCACAAATGTTTATCCGGGAAAACCCCAAATCTGGGGAAAAACCCAACCTAATAAGATCTCATTAGCATTGGCCAAAACCTTGGCCAACTCGACCAAGTGAGCCTTCACCGCTCACCTCCAGGTCTTGCATTACAATGAAGTCCTTCCAGCCTTTTATAAGCTCCATTACATATAATACCATGGGCAGAATACCATGGGTGCACAATACCATGTGCCCCAAAACCATCAATGTTTAACTTGGTCAACTTTGACTCTATCTTGAGTCAAGTTTACCTAACAAGGTCAAACCAAGAGGATTCGGATTCGAGTGAAGAATCTCTATAAGCTAGAGGTAGATGACTGTGTTGTATTGAGTTTGAAAGAAGAATTGATGCAAAGCCAAGACATTGGCAAGTTATGGCATAGGCGATTGGGCCACTTACATCATGGGGCCTTGAAGATAATGCAGCAAATCTCTACCGGACTTCCCAAAGTTAAACTTGAGAAAGTCGACACATGCAAAGGTTGTACCTTGGGAAAGTATGCCAAGTCTTCCTTTCATGATCGAGACAGTGGAGCTGAAGCAATCTTAGAGCAAGTTCATACTGATGTGTGTGGACCATTCTCAATAGCATCCACCGCGAAACAAAGGTATTACGTGATTTTAATTGATGACTTTTCTCGTAAATGCTGGATTTATTTCATGCAGAAGAAGGACCAAACCTTCTCAAAGATTTGGTTGAGAAAGAGTCTAGGAGGAAGATCAGGGCCTTAAGAAGCGACAATGGTGGAGAGTATGTCTCTCAAGAGTTTAAGGAATTCTATGCAGCGGAAGGAATTAAACGGGAGTTGACAGCACCTCATAACCCATAGCAGAATGGGGTGGCTGAGAGGAAGAACATAACGATTGTGGGGGCATCTCAGGAAATGTTGCATGGCCAAGGCCTACCACTTAATTTGTGGGCTGAGGCATGTAACACAATAATCTATTTGCAGAATAGAAGCTCGCATTGCATACTTGGGATGAAGACACCAAAGGAAGCTTTCTCTAGGAAGAGACTAGATGTGGGTCACTTCAGGATCTTTGGCTCATCGGTATATTGCCATGTGACCAAGGATGCCTAGAAGAAACTTGAGCCAACAGCTGAGTTGGGGATACTTGTGGGGTACACTGATACACCCCACAACTATCGGGTGTACTTGCCTACCAGTCGGAGGACAATGGTTCACAAAGATCTCAAGTTTGATGAGCAGAAGGCCATGCGAGTTTCCCTTGAGAGGGAGCTCCAACTATAGGCTATGGAGGAACTTTTGGTTCCTAAGGAGGAGGAGCCTTAGACTGATGTGAAGTAGCCGCATGCAGAGATTCCAGGAGTGGACACATCCACTCAAGCAGAGTCTTCCAGAGAGGGACGGAAGCGCACAAGAGAAGATGACAGATTATTGTCGGATGTGAGAGAGAATGTGGGAGAACCATCTTCTCAACACAAAAAGAGGAGGTCACCTAAGAGGTACACTAGATACATGGCCCTTGTTGGGGAATGTGTTGAGATCGAGCCATCTTCCTTTGAGGAAGTAGTGCAGCAGCCGATTTGGGTTGATGCTATGCTGGAGAAGTATGACTCCATAGTTCGGAACATTGTTTGGGATGTGGTTCCAAGACCAGAGAACAAGTCAGTTGTGAGTTCCTCTTGGCTTTACAAGGTAAAGAAAGCTACTGATGGTAGTGTGGAGAAACATAAGGCAAGATTTGTTTCCCGTGGTTTCTCACAGGTTGAGGGGATCGACTATGATGAGACTTTTGCTCCTGTAGCAAGGTACTCATCTATCATATCAATGTTGGAACTATCAGCACAGATGGGTTGGAAGATCCATCATATGGATGTGAAGACTACATTCCTCAATGGCAAGATTGAGGAAGAGGTGTACATAGAGCAGCCGAAAGGTTTTGAGACCTTTGATCGTGAGTCGCATGTGTGCAGACTCAAGAGAGATTTGTACGGGCTGAAGAAAGCACCTTGTGCTTGGTACACCAGGATCGATAACTACTTCACCAAGTTGGGATTCACAAAGGGTGAAGCTCATGCGAACTTGTACCACATCATGGTAAAAGGTAAGTAGTTGATCATTGTTCTTTATGTTGATGATCTCATATTGACAGGTGATGATCAGTTGATCATTTCTTGCAAGGAGGACCTTGTAAGAGAATCCAAGATGAAAGAAATGGGTCTCATGCACTACTTCCTTGGCATGGTAGTGTGGCAGAAGGATGGGGAGTTGTTTGTGTCTCAGGGCAAGTATGCCAATGAGATACTCAGGAGATTCCACATGGAGAAGTGCAAGCCCATGAAAACTCCTCTAGCAGGTAACTCGAGGAAGGAGGATGATACTTCAAGAGAAGTAGTAGAAGCTACTGTGTATCAGTAGCTTGGTTCACTGATGTATTTAGTGAACACACGACCAGGTTTGTGCTATGCGGTGAACCAACTGAGTCAAGCTATGGTTCAGCTTACCAAGATGTTTTGGAAGGCAGCTAAGCATGTTTTGGGATACCTCAAAGGCACATCTTATTATGGATTATGGTATAGACGATTAGAGGGAGTGAAGCTATAGGGCTTCACGGATGCAGATTGGGCAGGGAGTCCATCAGATCAGAAGGGCACATGAGGAGGAATTTTCAACCTTGGGTCAGCCGCAGTTTCTTAGTACAACAGGAAACAGTGGTCGGTTGCACTCAGCTCAGCAGAGGCTGAATACATGGCTGTAATTTAGGCAGCATGTGAGGCCATTTGGATGCGGAAAATACTAGTTGGTTTGTTTGATCAGTGGATGGATCCAACTGTGATCTATTGCGATAATTAGAGTTGCATCAAACTCTCTGAGAATCCATTATTTCATGACAGGTCCAAGTAAATCGAAATTCGGTATCATCATCTCAGAGACTGTGTGGAAAGGAGGATCATGTTGTTGCAGTATATTTTGACCGAGGAGCAAGATGTTGACATTTTGACTAAGGCATTGTCAAAATGTAAATTCGAGTTCCATAGAGACAGGGTCGGGGTGGCATATAATCCCTTTCTTGTTGAGAGGGAGTGTTGAAATGTGGCAACAAGAATATTCCAATTTTAATTTGTCCTTGAATTAAAATTGAGAATTAAAATTCGAATTTAGTCTCACCAGCTGCTTGGGAAAATAATTAATTAATTCATCTTGAGTTAATTAGTTGGAGAAATTCAAGCTAGAAGTCTTTGTGAAGTCATGCAACAGTTATCCCTTAAATTAAGAAAGTTATCCCTTAATTAAGGAGATAAGGATGAGTTTTATTTGAGTTGTAATTAGTTAGCTCAGTTAACTGAGTTAAGTCCAGTTAAATTAGTTCCAAACAGTTTGAGGAACTAATTTTGAGTTCAGTCAGTTAATGCATGCATGCATGAAACTAGTGTACTCTAGATAATTGAATATTCTCTCATAAATAACTCATGCATGTTAGTTCAGATAAAGACCCAGTTGAGATTAAAGGTAGGGACAGTGTACTATCAATTGCAAGAATTTTCCTATAAGAAAATCTGTTGCATGCAGAAGGAATTCATTCCTTGAGATTTGCACAATTTTACAGTGTGTTGGAGTAGTGTGTGAGATCAGTGTCACACAAGGTTACAGCTGGAACACCCAAGGAAAACAACGCAATGAAATAGGAGGCTTGGAGGGTAGAGGAGAAGGCATCTGATTTGTCTATTATGTCTATGAGTGGTGAGAAGGATTGTACTGAGAGATGGATAGCTGTGAGAGCTAAAGCTGTGTGTAATCCTGAGATAATTCCACTTGTATGATAATACAAATAAGGGGTTTTTAGCTGAGGCTTTCCCAGAGTATTCTTCTATGTTTCATGTGTATTGATTCTTCTTCTCTGTTATATGTGTTCTGCTTGATATTTCTCAAATTGATTCAGCTTCCGCAAGTTTGATTGTAGAAGTAGATTAAGTATTTTGCTTTAGTTATATTGCATAATCAGGTTAATCTACAGTGAGAATTTCTACAGAATCTATCTAAATAATCTTGAACTGACGCAACTAGAGCTCTTATTAAACTTTCATATTCTGCATGAATCTAAAGTGGATTCCTTTTAACCTCTGAACGAGAAAGAAAAACCTGATGAATTTGCTGTAAATTGGCAATATTTCTTGCTGCCGATCCTCTATACCATTTTCTCACTTCACTTGTCAAACTTTGAGAAAACAACCTTATTCAAACATCATCATCATCAACCTCTTCTAGGTCTGTGAATCATTCATTTTATCAATGTGTTGTTGTGTTGTAGTAGGCCCAGTACCATCAAATTAAGCTATACGTTGTGAGTAATTTAGTGGCATAGAATTTAGTGGTTGTTGCAGAATCAAAGGAGCATAATGGGTCGCATTAATTAGAATATGGGAGGAAGATGATATTATAGTTGTGTTTGATGTTAGAGGTGGCAAAGGTGGTGGGTTTGTGATCTGTTGAGTCACTATAAAAGGATAAATCAAAGGGGAGGTTAATGATGAAGTAGAAGAATAAATAAGAGTCTGTTGAATTACGAATGGTTTTTTACCAGCCTGATTCAACTGAGTTACCAAATCTTCAAGATTTTCAAACTGTTGTAAAACATCTTTATCAGATTATGAAATAACAGGCTTTTGTAAAGATATATATGATTTCAAAATGGTTTCATCAAAGACTATTTGTAGCAAAAAACTCTTTTATTTGGTTCTAAAAAGACTATATTCAAAAGACAAATCACAGTCAATACCCCCGAGTTTTGGAAAGATTTCAGGGAGTGAGTGAGACGTCAATAGAGGGTTATTTCTTGCTTGAATTTCTTCAAGGTTCTCTTTCCTAATCAACCTCTCAAGATCATTCACAACTTTAAGAGGATCAGGATCTGGATGTGATCTTATAGGAATCTTTCTAAGAGACAGATTTCCAAGGGAAATTTTCACAATTGGGTAAAAACATAACTTCTGGGTGAAGCATTCAGCCTAAGGATTTCCTAACTCACTGTCATCCACAAGAAATAGGTTTGAGCTTTTGAAATCAAATTTTACCAGGGGATATTCCCCAGTATGGTCGCTAGAATGTTAGCACTTTGTAGTTTTCCTAGGCTGAAAAGAAAACTACAGAGGTAACCACAAACCACTTTTAAAGTTAGGATGTAACCCTTCCAGCTTTAGAGAGTGCTCTCTTTCTATGATTTTAATTTTACTCTTTATATCTTAGGCTAGATATGAAAGGTCAAGATAGGTTTTCTCAAATTTTTGGTTATAGAATGAAAGAAAATTCCATTGGGCATGGAGTCATAAAAATCTTCAGTAAGCAATTACAAATAAACAGAGTAGCTAAACAGGGAGAGGTAGGTAAACTCCCAGATCTCGTCAATTATGTGTGGTATGGATAACATGAATATAAGGTAAGAATCAATTAAATATAAAGCAGACTTAAATGAATTTTATATTTAATCTTATTAGGAAAACATTAAGATTGTTTAAACAATCCAGAGTAGAGTATTGCAAGTAAATTCAGCTCATAATCTTCTTGTAACAATAAAGAAAGAACATCCAAGTCAAAACTTAGAAATAAAAACACATTAACAGAGAGGAAAAAATCACCATTTATTTGACACAAGAATCCTGAAAAAATAATGCCTCTGTATTTCTAAATTGATTACTTAAAAATAAAGTTTACATCTTACAATCAAAGAAAGAACTTCTCTTTTACATAATCCAACCCTGTCTAAATATTTTTACAAAATATTTATAAATTTTGTCTTGAACTAAATTCATAATTCTAATAAAATTATTTACCAAATAATATCTACCAAAAAATGTGGATATTTAAAAAATAGAACTAAATGATAGTACTGTTGGACTAATTTGGATGTTATGTTCACACTTTGAGGAGTGTTGTTGTTGACTGTAGCTACATTTGTGCTTGTTCTATTTGACCACTCTCAATCTGTAGGATTTCCATTTGATTTTACTCAATAAGCTCCAACAGTTTATCCCATCATTCTTCACTGGGAATAAAGAAATTTACCATACTTCATAATATTTCATCTACTTCTATGTATGTTTGAAAAGTCGTCTTATTGAGAAACAAATGATGGAATTCATGCTCAATGTAAAGACCATATTATATGTCTTCCATGAAGGCTTCTCCACTTATTAATCCTCTCACTTTAGTGAATTTGGATGTATCTACAACTATGTTGCACAACTCGTCTTGATAGTTCTCTAATGGAATAAATTTTCCATTAGAATTTCTCAAATATGGAAGCCCATTCTCCTGTAATAAATTAAACTTTATGTTGAATGTTTTCACTTGTAGTTCTAACTCTTTGGATTTGTTTTTGAGTTGTATCATGAGGTTCTTATTTGTTAGAACTCTTTTCACTTCCACAACTGTTCCTGTTCTGTCTTGTATCTAGAGTTCTTCGAGCTCATCCTTGGTCTTGGAGTTCAACGTCTTGATTATTCTATGTGCTTTTGTTGGCCTGTGTTCAATTTCAACCTTTGTTTGTTCAACTCCTTCTTTGACATTTTGTACTAGCTCTTCCTTCTCAAATATAACTTGAAATGATGACCACAGTTCTGTAATATTTGCATTAATGTTATGACATATGCTTTTCTTAACCTTTGCCGACATTTGTGTTGTTAAAGACTGATTTTCATACTTTGCAATCTATTGAGTCAACTTGAATTTTTTATGCACTTTTGCTAAATACGAAATGTCACCTTTGATCTTATTTCCCTCCATTCTTTTCAATGATGTTAACAATATTTCATTTTCTTGGTTAATTAATGATAAATATCCCAAAGCCTTTATTAATGTTTCAGAATAATCTGCAGTTGATGTTTCTACCCTTTATGTTGAGGTAATTGCTGTTTTTTTCTCTATCATGTGCTATGTTGATGTACCTATAGCTGCCAACAATTATTTTTCTTTAAAAAATACCTCGATGTTTGTCTTGATTTTGTGAATTTGAATGTTTTGTTCAACTTTCAACTTGAACAAATTTTCTTTCTCTACTTCCAGCTGAGTGATTTCTTTGTTCTGTGGGTGCTCTGTGGTTGGAAGTTTGAGTTTCTTTCTTAATGCTTGAATACCAACATTTCTATTTTTTATCATCTCCTCAACTGCTTTGCTGTCACCAAGATCATATCCTAGTTTAATTACGAAATCTTCAAGAAATTTGGTTATGGTGTCTTTGGCCAAGGATTACATTCTCTCTATCTTTAGCTATGAATACATGTTGTTTAGAGAGGCTTGCAACTTGGAGGATTCGATGGATGAACTTGTTAATGTTGACTATATCATTTCTCCAGCCCGTTTATGAAAATAAATATGGTAAATTGCATGAATATTCTTAGTATCAAAAGAAAAGACAAAGGCTTTATAGTCTTCTACACCTTTAGGGACTGGAACTGTAGGTTCCAAGAAAGTCTTCTTCCAAAATTTTGAGTACGTTTTATCCTTCAATGCTTCATTATTCTACTTAATCTCTCTATATCTGGAAAAGAATATTTTCCTGTGTTGCAATCTGTGATGTAGAAGATATAGGTGTCTCTGTTGTCTCTTCAACGTGCGAGAAGGAAGTGGTAGGAAGAACTGTTAAAAAAACTATAGTTATCTACTGTGACCCCTTTTCTTCTGATGATTCCTCCTGAGTATTTTTCTGAGCACCATTTTTAGGATCAGTCTTAGTATTTGTCCTTATATATGTCTTCTTTCTTCTCTTTAAAGCCCAAAATTTTGTAGCTTAAGAACCTAAATTTGTAGGAGACATGCTTTCCCTTGATCTCTTAACTTCCTTTTCCTTTGAAATAGGAGTTTGTAGGGATGTATGACTGGAGATTTTCTCTTCAGCTTCTTGCAGTGCATTATTTGTCCACTCCTCTTCATTAGCATACTTATCTATTTTTGGTCTAGGCTTACGTGCATACGATGTGGTCTTCCACTCAACTCTCAGTTTTGAAATTGTCCCTAATGGATCATAAGACCATGTGAAACTCAACTTGAAATTCATCTTCTTTAGTAACTCATCTACTTCCTTTACTGCTACTCTGGTGTTGAAAATGAAAGGACCAATATGTGCCTTTAGTTTAAAATGTTCTTTCTACTTTCTTGCAAAAAATGTAGGTCATCCATATTTAACATTTTCTTGATATATTCCAAGCAAAAATTCTAATTGGTACAAAAACAGGCAACCTGTAGGGAGGGAATTTACATCCATAAACTCGAATTTATGTATAATTACGGTAAAGATACCAGTATCCAACCTTGGATTCTTCTATAAGATGAAAAATTCTTCTAATATATGGTGAAATCCTTGGGATAACATTGTTGCTATGAAGACACAAGGATACATGCAAAAATTGATCTACAAAATTGCTAAATGAATATTATTTTGCATTTTTTCTAACTATGGAAGTCCAGTGAATAACTGATAGTGGTATTCCCTATTCATCCACCTTCTGCAACTAAAATTTAAACCTTTATGCTTGATAGAACAACATCAAATATATGAGGACTGACTGGTGTTTGAATTCACCTTCAACAACAAACTTCAAGAACTGATCATGAATAGCATTTGATAGGTGTTGACAGTAGTTAAAAATGACTGATGGCTTCTTACCAAATGAAAACAGTCATAAAACTCCTAACACTAATTCATCTACCCATTGATCTATAGCCTAATATCCAAGTAACCATATAAATAACTTCTTTGATAATTCAGGGAAAATAGAAGCAGAATATGCACGATTATGTCTTGGTAATTCAGAATTTTCAGGAATAAAAGACTAAAAAATATGGGCTCATTGAGAGAAAGTAAGCTTCTGGTATATTTCCATGAGTGAGCCAATGGAGAATGGATGTAATGGAGATTGAGGATTAATCTAAAGAGCTCGGTAGATGGATTCAGGTGCAGTTGAGAATAAGATTTTGTTATTTTGGGCGATTACAACTTGCGGGCTAGAGAGATACCTAAGATGACACCATGTAACAAATTCATGGAAAACATGAGTCCGTTGAAAAAGAAATTGAGGTAAGAATGATCCCCAAATACTCAATTCATCGTTGTTATCTAAATTGTTACTATTTTCCCATGTATGAATGTCATACAAGTTGAACTCACACTGGGTTTCCACTAATTTATATTGTGTGTCAACTAAAGGGAATTAATCTAAATTATGAACAGGAGGCAGAAGATGACTCTCAACAATCATTTTTGCCTTTCCCTTATGAGAAGAAATCTTCAACTGCAATGGAGGCTCGGGAAAATAGTATTACCAGACAATAATTAATAGATTACAGGAGGGGAATACTATTGCATAGAGTGCTGGTGCACTTGAAAACATTCGGGTCTTAGCCTACGTAGATCAAACAAATGGCAAAAGGAAATAATGCAGGGTGATATGAGATTTTTAAAGCAAGAGGCGGGGGTTGTGATTAATGAAAACATTACCATTTTGGAGTGTCATATTAAAGGAATTATATGTTAGCGGGAGTTATTAATGACCAACATCCATATGAATGTTGGAGGGAGAAGTTAATAACCAATGGTAATGTGACATGGATGCTTGAATGGATGACAGGTGGCATGACGTGGATGGAGCGAGGGCAGGTGGGAGCGGGTTGTAGCGAGTGGTGGCTTTTAAAGGGGGGTGGTACAATCGGTAAGTGGTAAAGTGGGGGGAGGGGGAGGCCCCCGAAATCGTTGTGGAGTTGCCACATGGCTTTTGACAGTTTTTCATAAACCATATTTCAAACCCCCCCGTTAAGTCCTAAAAGCTCCATGGGAGGGGTGTTAGTAGTGATTGAGTGAGTTTTGTAGAATTGTATTAGTGTGATTTTTGTCTTAGATTTTGATCCTACAATATTAGAATTTTTTGTGTTGTTCTATTTAATAAGTTCATATTGACTACAATCTAAAAATGAATGAAATGAGGGTATCAAAGAAGAATGGAATGGGGGCTCTGAAAAAATCAGTATAAATTACAAATTTCTTCATAGTCCAATGGTTGTTGGCAAGGCTCTTTGGTCATTGTCGCTTCCAGCAGATGAATGTTCGTAGATTTGTGAGGTGGAGATCATATTTCTTCATATTTGGACAAGGCTCGTTGGTCATTGTGGCTTCCAGCGGATGAATGTCTGTAGTGTCGTGAGATGAGGATTAGAGATCTTTACTGATAGTAGCCATTCTCATATTCTATGTAATTAAATTCCTTGGCAAATAATAAAATTAATTGAGCAGCGAAGAAGCAACAAGGGTGGGATTTGACTTGGAGAGGGTTTTCCACGAGAAATATCTTGTGTCCTCTTGTGCATCTTAATTTAATTGTTGTTAATTTAATTGGCTCTCATGTATTTTTTATGTTAATTAATCTACCAATGCGTTAATTTATGTTATTATTTAGCAAGTTGTAAAATATTTAAAAGATAATAAATATTGTCACTACTGATTCAGCCCCCCTTAGTACTGAGCACATTTCCAAAATTGGTATCAAAGTTGGTTCCTTTGTTGTAGCATCACCGCTAGAAGGTATATCATGGGTAAGTAAGTAGATTTTATTGTGGATAGAGTTCTTGTTCTTCGTGGATGAAATTATGCACTATGGAATGTGAGATTGGAAGCATACTTCATTGATCTTGATGAGAATGTTTTTCTATCATTAGAATATAATACATATGATGAATTCAACGAAGAATCCAAGAAGATCATTTTGAAGACCCTATCAGATCATGATGAAGCTAAAGTGAGTTGTTGTAGGACTGCAAAAGAAACTATGGACGAGATGAAAAGTATGTATGAAAGAAAATGGTTTCAAGTTTTAAAGGTTGTTGAAGAACCTCACTACATTCTTGAAGGGAAGAAGAATTTTACAGAGAATCGACACTCATAGCAATAGAAGATCTAGACTCTTCTCAAGGAGATAGTGAGAGCAATCATGAGAGTAATGACATGCAAATCACTGATCTAAAGAGATAGCATGAAGAATTAAATAAGGGAAATGGGATATTGTCAAATTATTTCCAAGACCAGGAGGCTTATTGTGCAAGATGAGAAGTTAAACTAGCCTCCTTGAGAAGTGAATTAGAGTAAGCCAACAATAAGTTATCTCACTATCGAGAGTTGGAGAAAAGCACCGAAATTTTGGACAAGATTCTTATCAGTCAAAGATCTCCTCTTATCAAAACTAGATTGAGTTTTGAAGGAGAATCATGCTTTATGAAGGAAAAGGAGAAAGTAGAGGAGAACCATATTGCAGGAAAATCATAAGTAGATAGCCAATAAAGTCAAGCAAAGTCCAAGGAAGCTACATCAAAATAGGAAATCAATAAATAAAAGGAGTTAGCAAGAGGAAAAAAAAGCATGCAAACTACAACTGTCACATGAAACACTTCAAAAGATAAAGGAAGAACCAAGCTTTTATGGTCATAAAATCTGCAATAAAAGGCATCAAAGTTTATTTTATGGTTATTTAGTTTCTTGCAATAGTTTTGGACATAAAGAAATGGAAAGAAGATAATTTTAAAGAAAATAAAGATTGATGTTGAGGAATACAAACCAGGGTAGATTTATTTACTAATGTTGAAAGTTTCAAGTGCGGTAACCTTGACCACAAGGCATTAGCATGCAGATTTAGTAGATCGAAGCATATAGTTAGTGCACCCTAGGCATTAAATATGAATAAAGTTTGGGCGAGAAAAGATGAGGCCCAAAGGATTAGCAATCCAAAGGACTTCAATAAATAACATTATGTTTTTCAAAAAGACAAGAGAATAGAATAAGATTCATATGCTACAAGAAAACCTCACGTGAGTTGGAGGAGAAAGGTAAAACAAATCATTCCCACAAAAAATTGAGGCCATCATGCTCTCAGGGGGAGCATATGAACACATTTTGTGTTTCTTGCAGATCACTAGAGGAGATTATTTGGAGATGGTACATGTGCAAGAGGAGAATATCACATGCTTCCTATTTTTAGTGCCTTATTGGTGGAATTATGGCTCCATGTTGAAGAATTTTTGTTGCTTAACATTGTTGGTGTTATGCTTACATGAAGCTTGGTGATTTCTAGCATTCATGATGATCATTAGTTGGAGGATATGTTGATCATATTTGTTACTTCGTGATAGCATGAATGTATTCCATCACAGTCTAAGGCATGTGTTGTTGGTCACAAGAATGGTGACATTATTTAGGTTCTATTTTGAAGAGAGAGTATGTTGACTTGTGAAGTGGTCATACGCGTTGTTGGTGCTTCATTGGATATTGCTATTATATATATGTGTTATTTTGTTTCCACTTATACTATGTTGTTGCATTGGATGACGTGAGATGATGGTTATAATGTTATTGTTACAATTACATGGTTTATTCCCTATGATGATGGAAGTATGGGCTAGATGTTATTTCTACAAGTTGGAGTTTTGTGCTAGTCAATTATTGTCATGAACATATGTTGTTGTTTCTTATTTTCATATGTTGTGTATTAAGGTATTTTCATCACAATCTTGCTGCTAGAGATGGTGTTTTTCATACAGATGGATCTAGTTCATGCTAGGGGGATTGTTGTGTTCATAACGAGGTCGTACATTTTACTATTAAGAGTGCACATGTTGCTAGTCTTTCATCATTTTACTATTGATATAAGTGTCTTGTAGTGTTGGTTAAGAAGATTGCTTAAGTGTTATTCCATGTATAGGCCAATGGGTCATGTCAAGGTTGTGTTATTATGAGATTTTAGTGCTATTCCAACCATGTTTGGGTTGTCGTATGTCATGTTATAGTCATTTTTACAGCCTTTTATGTCATTGCTTGGGGTATCATTGGTCATGGTCATGTTGGAGAGAGAGTATTTGTGTCTAGTATGCATCGATGAGGGATGGACCAACCATTCATGTGGATTTATGGGTGTTGTTTTAGGCATATATTACATTGCATATGATTCATGTATTACGTTACATATCATTCATATTGTGTTAAGTCAATCTCTTGGTCCATGAGGTGTAGCCTTCAGCTAAATGGAATTGGTTGTAGGTTGATGATGATGATGCTCAGGGGGAGAAAGTCTAGATTGTGGTTGTTGATTAGTTATGGATTTTTTTTTCCACTACGATGTATTGGTCAGAGGTTTTGATACTACTCAAATTACACTGTTGTCGATGGTCACGATATGCTACTTTTGATTTGGCTTGAAAATGATGTAGATGGAGAATTTATTATTGTTTCATCAGGAGATAGAGAGATATTGTAGATGCTTCCTCTTGTCATACATTGATGGGAGTGAGAGAGTTTGGTTCCTATTGATGTATTATGAATAGTCTCAACTTGTGAATAGGGGGAGCTATTGTCTATTCACTAGACGATCAGTAGAGTGATGATGTCATCGCTGAGTGTGGCCCTTTTCCATTGATATCAAAGGGGGAAAGAGTGAGGAGTTCAAATTTTTAGTGGGTAGTTGGATGGTTCAGTTGGGGTTGTCGTCAATGCCGAAAGGGAGATTTTTGGCATATGGATCAATAATTGGTTGGTATTGATGCCAACTTGATAGCATGAGTGTGATGATTAGTTGACATTGATGTTAGCCTGGTAGCATGTGTTGTAGGTGCCTTGTGTGTGGATGCTTTGTTGGTTTCAGATTTAGTGTAGGCACTAGATGGTATATGTATGGATGCTTTGGCATGTTGTTGGCTTGTCCATTGGTTGTAGATCATAGTGCAACAATTGGATATGTGTTGGCATGTTGTGGAGCAACTAGTTGACAGTGGTTAGAGATTGTCAATTCATGGTTTATGGATGTGTTATGATAGATGAGTGCATGTGAAAGTTGTATAAGTGTCTACTATAGGATTCAACTGAGGAGTTTCTTTTGTTGGCCTCGCTAAAAAAAATGTTGGATGATTTGTTATGCAAATCAATGAATAGGATTGGAGGATTTGACATGATGATTTAGAGCATTGAAATGAGCTTAATCTAATGGTCTATGATTCTATAGGCTTGGGATATGGTTGTAGACACAAAGGATCAGGGTCAGGAGGGGTTGGAGCTGAATTGACTCAATTTTGGAGTTGAAGAAGGGGTGATGTAGGCTAGAAGAGGGCCACAAATTATTACTAATGCTAGAAATGGATTTAGAACCTTAGTTATAACTTATTTCAGCAGAGTAGAGTGAGATTTACTCTATTTTGAGTATTTTTCCTATGTATTTCTCATGCATCTCACGTGAATTAAGTGCTTTCCAACAATACGGGTTCAGGACTTTTTTTAAAAGATGGAGAAAGGTTGGCTATGTTCTAGAAGGTGATTAAAAAAAAAGAATGTCTCTTGTTAAGTGAAGTTAGTTGCGATATTAAGTGAAGGAGCATGATTTAGATCACTTACAACATATTAATAGAGCTCCACTATAGAATTGTAATTACTGATCTAATCAATACAAAAGATTACAAATAGGAGGAAATCATCAGGATATTGTTTGGTTCTCTTGAGTGAGAAAGTTATGATAGTGTTTTTGGAGAGACAATGGGGCAGAGAGTGAATCTATTGTAGCAGAGTGTGCATGTCATTGTAGTAGTAGAAAAGACAAAAGTACCCATGGATGAAGAATATTTGTATGCAAAAGAAAAGTGACAAGGTTTCTAAGGATTTTGCTAAAGTATTTGTGATTGTTGGGGAAATTTTTTATTTGATTTTATATAGGTTGCTAATTTGATTGTTATGGGTCGGTTGTTGTAGTAAAATTGTTGTGGAGGTGTTTGCAGTGATTGAGTAATTTTTGCAGAATTGTATCAGTGTGATTTTTGTGTTAGATTTTGATCCTACAATGCTAGAAGTTGTTATGTTTTTATAACTGAGCAAGTCAAATTGACTCGAGTCTGAAAATGAATGAAACGAGGGTCTCATAGATGAGTGGAGTAGGGGCTCCAGTAAAATGAGTATAAAGAATCGATTTCTTCATAGTCCAGTGATTGTTGGGCGAGGCTCGTTGGTATCTGTGGCATCTAGTAGATGAATGTTCATGGAGTCCTAAGATGATGATAAAATTTCTTCATAGTCCAATTGATGTTGGGAAAGGATTGTTGGTCATGGTGTCTTCTATAATATGAATGTCTATAGAGTCTTGAGATGAGTATCAGAGCTCTTTAATGATAGTATCCATTTGTATATTCTATGTAATTGAATTTCTTGGCGAATAATAAAATTAATTGAGTACAACAACAACAAGGGTGGTTTTTGACCTAGTGGGCATTTCCAATAGAAATATATTATGTCTTATTTTGCATGTCTATTTTCCTATTTTTATGGTTCTCATGTATTTTGTTATGTGACCTGATCTACTAATTTAATAAACACTGTCACTACTGATTCACCCCCACCTGAGTAGTGTGCACATTTCCAAGAGAAACAATAAAATTTAGCCTATCGTTATGAAATCAAAATTATATTACAACATTTACAATATATTACATAAATAAAATTAGGCTAGAATGATGATATAACTAGCACAATAAGAAGAAATGAGACTATTATAGTACAATGACTGTATTATTTTTCTAAAAGAAAGAAATCAAAGTTAATCCTACAATTAACAAAAAGAATAATTAATTCTTTCCTTGATGTCGTAAATAATAGGATGAATAACTATGATAAAACATTAAATTCATATTCTTAAGTACACACAGTGTTAAAGTATGTTTTCCTTACAAATCAGTTATACACTAAGAAAAAGATAGAGAAATACTCTAACTAACTTACTGTTAATGTTTTGCCAAGAATTATGAGCGAAAGAGTATAAAATATGAACGATATATTTTTAAATAAAATTCAAGCCTTCTTTGGTAATCAATGAACCAAGTCAATTAATCACAAAATAAAAATTGAAATTCATAACTCAGATAGCATTCACAATGAACAATTTACCACATATTCATATAAAAGAATAGATAGTATAATTAGCTTAACAATCTTTCAAACCAACTAAATATAAAAATCAAATTGTTCTTCTTTAGACACCAGTCACTAAAGATGAAAAATTGATTTGTAAAAGTTAAATAAATAGATCTAAGTAAATAAAATTTAAATGACAAAGAAAAGTAACTACAAGAATTCACTTTCTAGTGAACAATGTCAACTGAGAAGCACAAATATATTTTGCAAATCAAAAGGTATTACGAAATTGTAACAATGACCATGGAAATAAAAGAAGACCAACATTGATGGAATCAATCCACATCAAGGTGTATGAAGTTATCATTCATTCCACAGTCAAACAAAGTACTTCTCTCTTTCAGAATAGTTACTCTTTCACCCTACGAGTTCCATTCCCCCTCTATTCAATATAAGGAGTTTATATACAATTTTTTTAACAAACATATCCTATCAAAATTAAGATTTAAAACTTTATCATTAAAATGGAAATTTATTTTGTTTCGGCCTCATGGCCAATGAGATACAAACAAGTAACTAGAAAAATGACTGACAAGAGAATTGTCACTAGCAGATTTCAATTTCAGGCATATCCATCTCATGAGTGAATCAATAGTGTATACATCTAATGAAATCACTTGTGATAAATATAAAAAGTAGTTAAGAAAAAGATACAACACAAGATAAGGATGTTACAAAATTTAAAATGCTATAAATCTCTTTTTTAATTTTTGAAAAATTTAAATGAAAAAAAAAAGCATACCTCGTCAACATTTTGCAAAAAATAACAAACTAAAGATTTGTTTAGCATCCTCTGATTCCAAAGAAATTACCAGCTTTATTGTGGCAGATTTTACTATAATTTATGTATATGACCTTGTCAAAATTAAATAGATTTAGCTAAATCTGGCTGCCTTCAATTTTCATGATAGTTACAAGTAGCTTTGAGTTGTTCATTCTACCTAGTTAACTGCTCAATGTGACGAGTTAGTTGTGGGACAACTACAAGATATTTTTGGTGGCAAAAAAGGTTCAACAAGGCTTCATATGTGACTCTATTAGTCTTATTGTCCAACTAAAAAGCTACATTGACATCTCATGGAATTCCATGTTCATTGGAAGACTAAAGCCTAGATTTCTGAGACTGTGATCCCTCAAGATAAATAGTACTTTGATTTGAATTAGGTTTTATCTTATTGTACCTCATTCAAGAAAAATTTATGTTCAATAATTTATCCTTTATATGTGTATTATTATTTTGCCCTCACTGACTATCTGTGTGCTCTTCTACAGGTTCAGGAATAAAGGAATCCAACTAGGTTTTGTCCCTCACATGGTCAGGCTTACCCCGCCCAATGGATCTACATATAACCTCATTCTGATCTGTAGGCAAATTTTTATCTCTACTTTTACTATGACGTAATTCAGTTCTTTTATGACCTAAATCCTTATCCCCTTTCTCAATAGAAAGAGTTATTTATGGACTAGGCTCAAGGTCAATAAAATGAAAATCATCAGTTGAAGGCCCAAAGGGAGTGTTATCAAGCCCAAAATCAGGATCTAGAGAGACCTGAGAGTGACTTCCCTTGGCAGGATGGTTTTCCTGAAAACCATTTCTCATTAGAAAAGACTCCCAGTCTAGCCCCAATTTCCCTAGCTAGTATTTAACTAAAATAGAAATAAGAATATGATGGACCAGAGAATGGTGTGCATCAGAGTGATGTTTTTTATATGTCGAGGAAATTTTAACCAAAATCATGTAGATAAAATGCGGTAAATTCAATAAATATTGCAAAAATACCATTAATAATATGATATGATACAAAAAGACAAGGTTATATCAGCCTTCACAGGTGATATAACTTCGTAGAAACAACATCATATTTTTTCTACTTGGGTTTTAAATAGCATTTATGCATACCTCTAGTGTCATAAGTTTATCCCCTCCTTATTAAAAGTTTCCTCCATGGAATGTCCTTGAACCTTTTATTCTTCGACTAACCATTGCTCTCCAATGGTAGGCGGGTGGCATGTGCAATCAACTCAACACCCACCAAAAACTCTAAATCTCCTACTTTAAATTGTTTGGTTATAGCCTTGAAACAACTTAAAGAATTAGAACCAATTGACTGCCTGGAAAATCTTCGCACAGTCATCATATGCTTCCAATAAATCAATGCTTTTGATTTCAATATGAGTCACTTGTGATGTGAATGAGTGCAACCTATGGTCAAACCAAGTTTGGCATTAAGAGGCTAACCATGCAATTTGAAAAAACATGTAAACCCTTTACTTATCACTTCGACAGTGCGAAAACCAGAAGATAATGAGAGAGTTGAAATGGATTAACCCTTAAAAAACCTAACTAATCATGCATTGAAGGTGAGGTATAATCTAGACAAGCTCAAGCATCCTCATCCCTCAAATAACTACAGGTCGCATGAATCAACTGTTGGAGTGCTAACACCGACTTTGATAATCCTGCTATAACCATTCCATGACATTGAGATGCACACTTCAACGATTTGAGAGAGTTTGAATCATAAGTCTAAAGTCATAGCTTGGTTTATT
The DNA here is from genome assembly GCA_031772625.1 of Pinus tabuliformis. Lineage (NCBI taxonomy): Eukaryota > Viridiplantae > Streptophyta > Pinopsida > Pinales > Pinaceae > Pinus > Pinus tabuliformis. The sequence goes on from CM062809.1 coordinate 427,125,990, forward strand.
ATAACATTCACCTTGTTCATCAAAATAATTAATAGTAGTCATTCCAAGAAGTAAGTCATGTGCTAGGTTATGCAGTTATTAACAATTAGTGGCAACCAATAATAATTAGACCAAACTTCCTAGGGAAGTCCCGCAATGGAAACCAAATCATTTCAATATTTATAGCTTATTATAACAAGGCCTCAATCATATGGTAATACATATAGTGTATGCAATTAAACAAGTTACAATATTCAAACCATAAAAATAAGAGGTTGATAAACATTGGTCTGATGTTGTTACAAAATTTCTCAAATTATGTAGTGGCTTTCTTTTCTTTTGATGTGAATGTCAGAACGCACAAATAAATAATAATCTTTGCAATAATCTCAAGAGTTTTAGCAATAAGAACAAAGAAAACCAAGTGATTACCAAGAATAAAGATTCAAATCATTAACTAGTGTCCATTGGTAAAATGCAAAATTATCAGTAACAAAATATATATACAAGCAATCTAAAATCAAAAAGTAAAAACAAGTCAAGTGGAGAGGGGCCCATATAATTAAGTAGTGAATGAGAAGGGAGGTAGTTGGATCCAACAAGTTCATAATATATGTCTACCTTTACATGTTCTTAAGTTCGCCATCAACCTTGTTAACTCTTGTAACTAAAACGCCTTCACCTTATAGGAAAAATATATATTACAATCAGACTGAACCCCTCTTATAATATCAATGATTCATATTATTTAACGACTTATACATCCAATCCATTACTTACACTCAATGTGTATCTTTACTTATTAATCCTTGTCTCTCTTTAAATTATTCTATGAATAATCGTTTCCTTATGTGTGGGATCTATGACTTGGTTGACCCACTATTGCACACTTAGAATTGCAGACCATAGGCCACGTGAGCTATATCCATGTGACTCATTGTAATTGGCCCATTCAATGGTGGAAGTATTTTTTTGGGACCAGATATTGGAGACCAATTAGGGTTAAACCTAATCGAATTACCCTACTCCTCCCAAAACCATTCACGTCATTTGTTAGTTGGCTTTACCAGAGTGTCACTCTGTGATTTGGAAAAGGATCAATTGTCATGTTTGGAAGTTCTATGGACATATGGCCTTCATTACACTTGTAACTCAACACAAATGAATTTTTTTAATCTCATGTCTCATTTTGGATCCTTACTACTTGCACATGTACTTTAAAATTGGTGTTTTTACATTTTATTCATTGATTTTCATCATATGCCTGTGCTTGTAGAAGTATTTATTTTCTTTCATTGAAATTTCTTGTTTTTCTAGGAAATAAACATAATGTGGTCACTACTAGGAACTAATGATCTCCGACCAAGTCACTTGGGGTTTTAATTTCTCATTCAAAGGTAAAATATGACTTCATCCTCTCTATTTCTTCTATTTTATTTTTCCACTTCCCATAATTGGTGAGGTTTTTTTTTCTTTCTAATAAGCTCATACCTTATGCAAGGAAAATTTGGAGCATTCGTTCAAACTATTCTACCTAGTATCTTCGTTAGGAGAAAGGTAATTTTGACATAGGTATTCCCTTTCATATTGTTAATGTTTTCTTTGCCTTCAAATTTTAATTGGGAAATGGATTCTTACCCATCCTTCCTTAGCCTAGTTAATTTGTTTATAACGAAAGAGTTTGGCTCCATTTCAGGGAGTTGAGCCTTATGGCTTGTGTGAATTATCTATATGAATTTCAGTGTGAGGGATTTTATAGTTTGAATGAGGTAACAATGTCCCTTTCACTAAATGTGTAGAGTAATTCTCTCCTTTTGCTATCATACTCAGGGTTTTTCATCAAACCATAGAACTCTTCACCTATTTAATTTTTCAATAGATGAATATTGGTTATTAAATTTTACTCATTCTGTGAATAATGTTCATCATTCTCCCGTTGTTAATATCCTTCTTGTTTGCTTATGCATACATGATTTCAGAAAAGGCGTGGCCTCGTTTATTACATGTATATCATTACTGAAATTTCCCCTCATTCCTATCTTAAAATTTTCTTTTAAACCCTTGAGGGTTCTGACCCTAACTTGTAACCTTTTGTCTATAAGTATGGCTATTGGTGTCATGAGAGTGAAAATGTATTCATTTTGGTTTAAATTTTTTTCTCTTTCAACACTTTAACTCCTACTTCATTGTCATACAATTTGACCTCTTTTCGAATCCCAACTTTTATATAGCTAAGCTTGAGGTGTAATTCTTTTTTACTAGGGTTTTTAGAATTTTGTACATGGTTTCCTTAGATTTGTTCTTATTTGGTTTCTTTCAGCTCTATAAGGGTTTGAACCAAACTTCATTGTTATGAATTTTTATTGTCAACAGAGATTATGGCTTAGGACCTTCACTATAATCGATTTCCAATTATGTCTAAGATTACTATATCACTAACATGGTATACACACACACACACACGACTAGTGTATACATTTTCTTTGTTAATATAAATAAATTGTTACTTGTCATAATACATTGTTCTATATTCTTCATATGTTTTCATAGTTCTTTTTCTATTTATACACATTGATCATATTATGTACAATTTTTTTGCACTAGTAGACAATTGTTCCCTGGTGAGATTGTATTATGTTCTACAATGATTTCTAATCTAGAGTCAACATGTATGTTCTTTTGTTATGTAATTTACTAAACTATATATATGGTGTGATAGTTGTATATGGTCCTATGCTATTTTTGCTATGATATTAGAGAGATTTAGTTTGATTCTTCTTGTATATTACATATAGAAGATATAATTTATAATTCTTATGTACTTTTACTGTTCATCTGAAATCAGGAGATGACTACTCTCCATGCTCTTTTAGCTCTAGCACCATTTCTATATTTTATGATATTTCATTATTACTCTAATTGTAACCCTCTTTGGTTTACTTGTATTTGTTTATAATTTTTTTTTGAATCATCTTAATATACAGGAAGGGATATTTCTTAATTTCGTGAGCTTATTTATTATATCATTTTGATTTTCTATATTCAATTAATATTCTTTACATTGGTTCAATTTTAACTCCATTTCGATTTCTTTCCCCTGTACAGTCACTTCCAGTATACCTTTTTAATTATGAAAAGTATTCAACTATTATATCTATAATTTATATAATCACTAAGATAGCTAAAGTAAACATATAATCCAAATCCACAAGTGCATGTCTACAATAATGCATCGTACTATGCTTACTTTCTAGTTAGACTTACAAACAACAACCTTTATTTTCCTAACTATAGGATTTAGATGAATAAACCATGTTTCCTTATATAAATGCTTTATTAATATCCACTACAGTAAGTCGATTAGAATATAAATCCATAACGATTTTACAATAATAACTTTTTCTGCTTTCTATTTGTAACATATTTTAACAGTAATAGTTATTCCAAAGGAAATAATGAAAGACCAGAGAGTCTTGTATATCTACTCCTATCTGATTCTATTTTAAAATTTCCAGTAAAACCAACAGAAAACAATTCTTTGATATCTAATTTATAATGTGTATTCATATACGATTCGATTATCAATTCCATTAGTACCTATTATATTTGACAGATTTATCTTCCATGCATGCATATAAAAATTGGTATACAACTAGAAATACCATATAATATTATAGATGACCATCCATGCAAAACTTATAAAAAGTACAACTGAATTATTGATATATGTCACTCCATATATTGCATCCCTACATATCATTGAACCATTCAGAATCAACCATAAGAAATAAACATAATTTGATCTAACAATAGTCATTTCTTGGTGAATATTTTGGAATAGAACACGCACCACCTAACCATGAATTATCTCCAATAGTTCCCCTAAGCTAAGACCTTATTTCCTTCACAAATCAACAACCTCTTTGGTTCCTAAGTGGTTTCTCTTATATTTTCTCCCAAACATATTTTTAGCAGCATCCTTCTTTAAGGTCTGCTTGCCTTTTGTCTAGGCATTTTTTTTTGTTTGTTTTTTTGAAAAATATTCATTTTCTTTTTCTTTAAAGAATGTCTTTCTCTCCCACTATGATTTATTCCTTTTTTTACCCCACTTATCATTTCTCTCTAGCTAAGGTATTAACATAATATTCCTCTCTCATTATGTTAATAATTTGAATAGCTTTCTCTTAGGGAATTTTAGGATGCTTTTTGGTAAGGTCCAACATGTGGACTTTAACTACTAAAAGCTTTTCATAAGCTGGAAACAAGTATTCTAATACTATAGTGATCTTTCCTAAATATTTCCAAACAATATATTTATTAATTCAATAAATAAAACATAATTACATCGTGACATAGTTCCCATTCTAGCTTCGATAGCCATTAAATCCAATAATAGTTTAAAATTGGAAATAACGAATGTTTCAAAAGGAAAAATATAGGGGTGTTATGTCTTCCCCTGCTAAAAATAAATAGCACCCTCATTATTTCCTTTTAGTTATTTCCCTCTTGGAATAATCCTAGAAATGCCTCATGTGTTTTTTCCTCCATCTCCCAGGTAGCCTCCTCTAGGGTAAAGTACTTCCATTGCACTTTAACCTAGGTGATGGTTCGATTGAGGAGCATGGTTTCTCTCTAATATAACATTTGTAGTGGTCCTACTTGGAAATATCCTTCTGGTTCAATCTATACCATATTCCAATCATTCTCATGATAGCTATTATAAACATACCTTATCAATAAAGATACATGAAAAACATTATGCACTTTTATATGGTTGGGTAATGCTAGATGATAGCTACTGGACCAACTCTAGCTAGTATCTCATAAGGACCACAGAACATTGGTTCTAGTTCATAACAAGTTCCTAATCTCAAAGTGCTCTTCTTCGGTTTTACTTTGATATACACATGTTCTCTCACTTTTAATTCCTTGTGCATTCTCTTTTGGTTTGTGTAGTTTTTATGTCTATCTTGTGCATTTTTCAAATTATATCTTATTTTCTTTACCACCTATTCCATTTCCTGAAGGAAATTAGGGCCCAATATTAATTTGTCTTCTCGCTGACTCCAACTTAAGGGAGTTTGGAACTTCCTTCCATACATAGCTTCAAATGCGATCATAACTATAAATGCCTAATAATACTAAAATTGAGTTGCATACCCATTCCTCCAGATAATTTCCTCCAGAAGTTGGAAGTTAATTTTGCGTCTCTATCTAAAATTATTACTTTTGTATTCCATGTAACTGAAAAATCTCCTTCATGGATATGTTTGTAATATGTGTTGTGCCAAATGTAGAGTGAATAGGTATCAAATGTGTTATTTTACTTAATTTATCCATAACAACCATAATAGAGTCATGTTGTCTTCTAGTTGTTGGAAGAGCCATGATAAAATCTAAAGATATAACCTCTTACTTCCCTTCTGGAATGTGTAATAGGTTTAGTAGTCCAACTGGGTGTTGGTTCCCTACCTTCACTTGTTGACACTCTAAACATTTAGCCAAATATTCAACCACTTATTTCTTCATGGCTGGCCAATAAAATTATTTTCTTAATGCTGAAATCATTTTATAATATCCAAGGTGTCTTTCAAAAGGTTTTTGGTGACGTTCAATAAAAATAAGTTGCTTCAATGCATCTTCATTGAGAACATAATTATGTTCCTGAATTTTAGCATTTTTTCTCGATTTTCTGCATATCGAGGTATTGTTATATGTTGTAATTTCAGATAAACCTTATTTTCATGCGTAGATGAGATATTTTTGCAACATGTTGTTAGATTGGAAATATAGTGTATCTATCTTAAGAAAAAAATTAGTAATAGGTATCATTACCTTAATGTAATAGAACACACAATACAATGTTGGTGTGTTTGTGGAAAAAATGTGTGTGTGGGGAAGTTCCCAATTTTCCAATGATAAATATTGAAGCCCTAAAATCTTTCTTTTAGTTTAATAATTGATTAATGACTTTAACCTAGTAAGAATATTAAGTACTTCTAGGGTCAACTAGTCTGTAAAACCTATTATATCATATATTTCTAGATCCATTCTACTTCAAAGGCTTGCCATGGACATAACAATCTTATCCTAAATTTTTCTTTTTCTTATCTCTAGCAATGAAGTGTTGTCTAACATTGATTTTATTGGCTTAACCCATCCATTCCTACTACAACTAGACTATACCTCTTCAATTAAAATCGACCCATAAATTTACTTTAAGCTACAATACTTATATGAAAAACTGACTCTAATACAATGTAGTTTATTGAATAATAGTAATGCATATACTCACAACCTTAAATCCCAAAAATACTTATCCAAATAAAAATAATGCAAGGAGTAATAACATCCAACAAAGTAGTAAAACCATTGTACAAAATTATGGGTGACATTAAAGGGAAGGGCCTTAACCTTTGTTTAGGAAAAGAATATTAGATGTACATAAAAGGACTACAGTGAATGTACTTATGGAAAATTTACATACTACAATTACATAATGAAAGAACCCTACAAAAAATATCAATCCCACCAATGAAGAAAAGTTTGAACCTACCTTCTATATGTCTTCTTTCCCTTTTCTTTGTTATTAATCCAATTCAATTTGTTCAACTTGTTGTAGCTGCTACAACCACCCTCCAAAAGTTTTCCTATGCTTTGATTTTGGAGCCTTCCTTCTATCCACAAGAGTTTATATTTTAATCTCGTCAAGTATTCACGCTGTGATTGAGACTTATATTTTCATGCTTTTCTTATGATGTATTAATCATGGCTTGATATCTTTCCAACACAAGCTAACTTCTGAATTGACCTTGCAGCATTGTTGGGCTTGCCTCTAGAAACTGTGTAATATTGGAAAGTAGGCTAGCCTTGCCTCTAGAAATTGCACAATTCTTCTTGGAAAGCCAACATTGAGTAGGAAAACTATGAAATTCTATATGGAATCCCAACTTTGTTGATGGAAACTACGCAAAGAATCCTTTGAGCTCAAATATTACACAATGCACTGAGTCAAGAAGTTTCCTAGTCCTCGGGAATTGCGCAATCCTTCTTAGAAACATGCATGCAAGTTTTCCAAAAATGAAAAAAAAAATGTAAAAAAGAAAAAGGCATCCATAGTAAATGGGGATTCATTAATTAGTTTCTCGAAGGTGGTAAATTATTATTTTTGGAACTTTCCACCAAGTGTCGGTTTTTTCTTGAGTTTAGGCATGCACATCATAAACCCTAATCAATCTAGATATATATATAATGGATGCCCCTAAAGCTCATTTGTACATTTGGTCTTGGAGATATAAAATTCCCAAGGAGATCAAGGATCCTTCGGTGGAGTTTGTGGTGCTTTTCCTGGTGAGTTTTGCTATTGTCATCTTTTGTCACTTTTTCTATCGCTTTTTTTTTTTGTTTGAATTATGCGAGTATTGTTTCCTTGTTTCTTTTAATGGTTACTGGACTTTTTAATGTATTTTAACTTAAACAAGTTTTGGTTTGGTCCATCGTTCAATTTTTATAAGTGTTTCATTAGTTTTCTTGTTTTTCTCGTTAGTGGTCGTCGTTGCGGCGACTCTATATGCATGTTTTTTTTTCCATTTTCATGTTAATATTCCACACTTTTTTGCATCAATCTATCCATACATAGTCATATCTTCACATTAACATGCACTATCATTCAGATATGCTTGTTTCCCACACTTTTACCCGGCATATCGACCCTTCCACTAGTCATGCATCACCTTGTCTAGCTACGTATTGCACATGTCTAAAGCTCAAACTCTCATATTGGCCTCTGATATTGCGTAATGTGTAGTGGCAGGATGACCCAACTACACATTACACAGTTCCAAAGATCAAGCCCTCATCCCTGGCCATTGAGACTATGCAATGCACGGTCTCCATCTCAGTTTGCCCGGGAAGAATTACACATTGTGTAATCTCTAGCCTCAGGCTGCATCACTGACTACTGAGACTACGTAATGTGCAATTCATCCAACCAGTCTCCCTCCCTTGACCTCAGGAATTTCGCAATCCTCCTCATTAGTCCATGTGGTTGTTGCTTGATCTTGCTTTGAAAGTTGATTTTCTAAAGATAACTTATGTCTACCATGAGTGTTTTTTCCTCCCATGGGTATTGGATGTTTTGAGAACTTCTCTTCTTCAGTTAATGTTATCATGGCACCCAAGAGAACTGCTTCAAAGGATACCACAGAGAGTAGCACTAGGGAGTCACTTGAGTGTATGCTATTTTACTTGCTAGTATAATCAAACACTCAATTGTTTGTAGAAAAGGAATCAGATATCACATTGTAGAAGCTGAATGAGATTTTCTTAGCAAGAACCTTCAAAATAGATCTGGAAGGCCAGTAGGTGTATGTTAATGTCCAAGAGTCGGCCTTACAGAAGGTTGCATGAAGGTACCCAACATTCCCATGTGAAAATTTTATTATCTAGATATTGTCTCACACAAATCCAAAGACTTTGACTCTTAGCAATACCTATGGATGGAGGATTGCTTCTTTTCTCGCAATAGACTATCATCTCATGTAACATTTTCCTAAGCCAAAATTGGTCATGGATTCCTACTTCTATGCAAAAATCAGCTACTTGAGCACCAAGGAGATTGTTAAAGGTTGGGTGAAAGAGCTAACAAAGTTTCATCAAACACCCACCAAAACCTAGAAGACAAAATCTCTTAAGAGAGCTTATCAGTTGTTGATAATCGTATGTTGCAGAATCTACGGTCGGCAAAGCACTGAGACCTTTCTTGAAGGGTGGGCTTTCTTATTTAACCAGGTTGTGAATGAAGGTAAACCATTCAACTGGTCAAATTTGTTGGCTCAATAACTACGGATCCATGTATCTAACACCCTTAGTCCCCCCAAGGGAAAGAAAGCTAGATTTTACATGTCTTTGTATCTACCGGATGTAACCTGTGCACACAATGCATTTCCTGGTATGAATTAGACTTGGAGACCATGAGAGCCTACCATGTATGTTTATTGCAATATTCTTTCAGAGTGAAACCATAGGGGAGTAATGGAGTAGCTAACTAATCACATACTCATTCTGTTGCACACATTGAGCTTTGAGGAAGAGCCACCTTGCATGCCACACAGGGTAATGGAAGCAGTATCAGAGATAACAGATTAGTTTGCCTCACCGGATGGCACTTTCATCATGGTGTTCGATGGATAGAAGTCTCTGCACATTTTACCGAGGTATTCCACCAATAAGTTAGTCATGCAAGAAGTTGTGTATCATCTCTCCACAAGTTTGTTACTAGCTTTGCACATGAAAAAGAAAGAACCTTGGCCCACTCTTCCTCTACAAATCGGATTGTACGATATCAAGAATTTGAAATTCATGGATACCAATGGAAAGGATATATAAAAGTTTGCATTCGGTACTCTAGACTTCAATCCATATGATTCCCAGAATGTTTATAAAGACCACTGTGAGAGGATTCATTATTAGTGGCTAAGTGGGACCTTTCACTCGTGGGAAGAGGAACCATGGAAGAATTGTTACAATGCCTCCAAGTCCTGCTAATTGATTAGTTTTATGTGAACTTCATAAGTTTCCCCATAGCAAGAAGTCACTCTAGAGGTAGCACCCATGGAAGAGTGCAACCGAGTGCACGAGAAGGGAAAGAGGAAGGTTGTGCACAATATAGGAGGAGAGCGAAGCTACAAGATTAAAGTTGATCCAATCAATATGAGATCGGAAATAGCAGTAGAGAAGAAGAGGAAACGGAGGGTGTAGGAAGAAGAATGAAAGCAGAGGGAAGAACGAGAGCAGAATAAATTGGAGGAAGAAAGGAAGAAGAAGAGGAAAAGAGAAAAGTAATAACAAAAGAAACAACATGGAAAGAAGATAAAGAAAAAGAATGGAACCGACAACTAGAGGAGGAGAGAAAACAGATGCAGGACAAGGAGCTCACTAGAGAGATAGAGGAGCTGATTGAAATCCAAGACATGGAGGAATAATTGGAGTTGAAGAACCAAGATGTCCACCTCATGCCAAGTACACAACAAGTGACCATTCATTGTCCCCATCCCCCAACAAAGAAATCTCCAAGCGAGGAAGAGAAAATTGTTCCTCTCGATGATGGTTTGTTATGCACACGTACAATCTGAGTTATGATGAGCTTCATAAAAAAATTGTACAAGAAAGGAAAAAAAGATTCTGGATGCCCTCGCATCTCTTGCATTCAACAGAGAAAGGGTGATCGTGAAAGACATTAGAATAAATTTAGGTGCCATTTCCGCAACCAACTTCGCCTTCACAGGTGCTTCGAAGTCAAACATGGAGTATTTGATGGTAGACAAAAATATTTTGCAAAGAACATGTAGTCGACTAGGCAAGAGGTTGAAACTTTGAGTAGGGGTACAGAACACAATTTTGGCATAGGTCCATCTAGAATAATTAAAGGAAACGATACTCAGTGAAGTATCGACACTGGGAGAGACCATGCAGACTATTTATGAGGAGCTTGTTACCACGCATAAGGAAATTTTCCACTTTCATGGGCTGTAATAGAAGTGTAAATATTATGTCCAAACTCTCAAGGCTATGTAATCAGTTATCACTGTCGTCGATGAATGGTAAATGCAATACAAAGGGGCATCACTTGAATTGGGAAAGAAGAAAACACAAGAGGCAGAGTTGGAGAAGGCAAAGGTTCAAATGATCATATAGAATAAAAAACAACTCACCTCATTCATTTCCAACATCTAAGCCTCATATGAAAGTTCTTACAATAGTCTGGACTTATTAGTGAAATCACATGGGATCCCATCAGTCGACTCACTCACAGAGATCAAGCGCATGAATCAGGCCAGGAATGAGATTTAAGAATAATTGAAACAATTGAGATAGGTATTCATCAAGGAATATCTCGAAGTAAACATACATAATATGAATAAGTACATTGGTGGCCCTATCCAAATCAACACGATGTTTCTCATGCTCAGTAAGGAAACTCAAACTAGTTCCAAATCATTGTACTCAGATGCCATAGAGGCTAGAGTCTGTTTTGAGTGAGACACCATCTCATCGTCTGGGGATATCGTCGAATAGTAACAATATTGGCACAATTACGTGACCAAGACACATCAAGTGGAAGTTGTTAAGCTGGAGTTTCCCTAAACTCAAGCTTAACTATTTTTTCTTATAAGGCTGTCTAGCTGGCTCTATCCAATTTTTTCTTATATGGGTACAAGTGTCTTCTGATATTCTTTTGTAATTAATATGTAAGTGGAATTCCAAGTGTGAATATTGGAATGTGAAGATTCAGGATGTTGAATGTAATGAGTCATTTTGTAAAGAAGTTAAAGAGTCATGTGGGAAGTCAAAGAGTCACAAGGGGAAGTCAATCCTCACCGCTTTTGTTAAAAACAAACCCTCGTAACTCATGTAAAATGATTTTGGGAGCCAAGATTTTGGCTAGGCTTAGGCTTAGAATCAGGAACTTGGGAGTTTGTGAGAGCCTTGGCCTCTCCGTAGCATAGAAGGAGTATCTTTCTTTGGAGGAGAAGGTGTTGAATTCACGTTCCACTATTGGGGCTAGTGGTTCATCAATAATATATGTATCATTTGAACTTTAACTTAATAAAAGCTCAAATCTGACATGTTTTCATGAATATGTTATGAATATAGTAGGAATATTCTTGTTATGTTTGCAATGTATCTTTTTTAACTTACACTTATGCTGATGAACTATTTTGTTTGCATTGGTATGAACCTTGTTGAATGTGTGTTTTTGTTTAATTCCATCATTGTTAACTTGTGAACTATTTCACATATTAGCTTCTTATTTCTTCATGCTCGTGCATTCTTTTCAAGTTGCATACTATTACAGTCTTCTAAGAGACTAATTAATTTTCCCTTTATGTGTTAGAACCTCCATGCATCACTCTTTAATTTCTATAGAGTCACACACTTGTTACCACCAAAGTCACCATACATCACTCTATCCATTATTGTAGCCAAGGCACATCATTAAAACCCACTGCATCGACAACTGTGATGTATTTTGGATGGGACTCCTACACCAAACAGTGTGAAGTCTAATTGGGACTTCATATTAGGGAGATCCCTTGAATGTTGGTGGGTCCAGCACTATCAACATTTTTGGCACTAGAAGGAGGCCCAGATCACAAGTTGAGCCCATGAAGTTTGTTTGAACTTTCTGCATCTTTAACGACTTCTTGACAAATTTTAACCCCGACATGTTTTTCTAGAACTGCAAATTGAAAGGTGTCCACGATAATAATCAATGACTAGTCAAATCTAAAATTCGATGGCGAGGGTGGAATAACCATTCTTGAGCACACCGCTCATTTTTTCGTATTTTGTACAAAACATAATATTCACTATGAGGATAGTGCGTGCAGGTTGTTCATCCTTGTGTTTGAAGCGCGCGTAAAGTAATGGTGTTACACATTTCCTATCAATACCATTCACTATTTCGAACATTTTTTCAAGGAGATTTACCACACCTTTGATAGGTATGATTATAAGTTTGTTTTCAAGAAAATCATGTGATTGTGAAAAGCACCTGAAGAATCTCTTGATTATTTTCACGATCGTTTCATTCATTTTTGTTTTGAATTTTATGAATATGATGATTGGAATTTAATGACAGAGAAATTTAAATTTCTTGTTCATATTTTGATGAATCCACAAGAATATCAATCCTTCTAAAGTCTCCTAATGTACGTCAGTTATAGAGCTCATAAATCTGCGATGAACGAAGTTGTTGTTCCAACTAACTCTTCGTCTTCCCCTCATCTAACAACTCCATTTCCGCAGGTCAAGGTGAAAGAACTTAAGAGTTTATTTTCTGATTTACGACCATCTTTTCCCACCCCACATACTCAAAATTTTAGGGCAGTTTCAGACTATGAATCTGATGTTTGCAATGATTTGTTATCTCCTCATCCTCCATTCGTTGATTCCCTTGGTCCTTCTGATTGTGAGTTGTTTGGTTCACTTGTTTCAACTTTTTCTATTGGTGTTCATGGGGATCAACTTTGTAATGGAGCTAGTGTTTAGTAGTAAACCTGCGATATTATTTAAGATGACTATCTGTTGGAGTGTATCTTTAAACAAGAATCTATAAGAAAGGTTGACTTTTCTGCTTCCGTGCCTCTCCCTCATTATCCTAACATGTTCCACAATTTTGCCATTCCTCTCAAATATTTAAAAGAATCAGTTTCTGATGATGTTATTTCCGATCACATTGGGAAATCATGGGATGTCAGTTTTACAGTTGAATGCGGAGAGGAAAAATATTCTCTTCTTGATCTCTCCAATCCATCATCTGATCATTGTGAATAAATAGAGGGTGAAAATTCTTTTTTTTAATCTTCCCCTCTTTACAATTCAATAGACCATGAGGATTCCTGTTCTTTTTTTTATCTTGAACTTTATGATCATGGTTGTCGTGACCTCTTCATTCATTCAATTGGTCACAACTCTGATCATTCCACTATTGATCTTTCTAAACCACCGATTTTTGATTACCTACCTTATGATGTTTGGGAACTTCCACAAGATGTCGAGGAACTTTATCATGAGGCGATGGTTATGTCAGGTTCTTGCAGTCTTGAGGCTAGTTCCATTATTGATCAGGACAATGTGTATCTCTCAAGGCTCCTCATCACTCCTCTGTACAAATTGAAAATCATTCTATATCTGAATTTTTTCATCCTCCATTTGTTTTGCGTGGTCCTATCACTTATTGTTTGGAGGAGTCATACCTAGCGAGATATGTTGCAAAATGCAATTCTTCTTCTTTCTTTATGTTCGCTCAGTTTAGAAGTTTGAAATATTTTTCTTGCTTGTCATATTATTGCAGTATGTTTGAACACCGTAATGCTTCCACAGAGTGTTTTGCATGTTCTTTTCTTTTGTATGTGTCTCCATGAAGTTTCAAACTTTAAATGTTACGGTACGTATCGCTCTATATTTCTTGTTTGTTATTATTATTGAATATCTTTCTTGATATGCATTCCCTTGCCTATATAGGCCAGCCAATGCATCGGTTGTTATCCTCGAATTTTAATTTTATGTGAGTTTTCCTTATTCTTGGTTAGTATATGTGTAGGGGGAGTTTTTTGTTTTCTTTGTTTTGTTTTGATTTACTTTCTGCCCCACTTTTTTTTCCTTTGCAATTGTAGGATATATTCTGCATGAGACCATGTTTGGTTTTCAAAGCAAGCATGGTGAAGTTCATGAGAGAGTTGTGCTATTGTCAATGCTTGGTTGTCTATTTATTCCCTCTCTTTGCGTGAATCTTGCATATTTTAGTCGATGATATGCTGATGGAAAATATGTTCTTTTTCATAGGAAACCTTAGTGGAATCATGATGCTTGAATCTATAACTAGTACCACCTACTATAATCGGTCTTTATAATTTTTTATTCCTTGTTGGCTAAGTCGATTAAAGTAAGGATGGGAGGAAACTTTAACATATATGTTAGAGGTATATAAATAACCTTCTCTGAAGGGACAACCTCCTTTTATCTCAATAATTTGGGATCCCTCTTCTTCCTCATTAAATCAATAAGTTCCTATGCACAGTTGTTTGAACAAAATAAAAAATATATAAAAGGAAAAATAAGAGAAAGGCTTCTGGTGCAGAGAGGTGAAGCAAGCCAATCTGTCGGGGTACTGTCCATCCTTGCTAGAAGTAGAGAAATGTTTGTGTTCTTGAAATGACTCTGTTGGGGTATTGTCAAGGTCTGCTGGTAGAGGAGAAACATCAGAGATGAAAACTAGACTCTGGAAATTCTTTCACTTGTATATCTATATATTCCTCATCCCCAATCGAAACAACCAATTTTGTCTTGGCTTGGTTAAGTGTGCCACTGATAAAGAGAATGGTAGGGGCTGTATCTTTAACGCAAGCTAAGTAAAAAGTTATAGTAATCAATGAACTGAATAATACTCCTTGAAGAGTTAGACTTGTTTTGCATGAGACAAGATAAATACAGAGTGTTGGATTTCTACTAATGTGAGTGTTTTTTTGCTTGTTTCTTTTCATAATTGCTGGAATTTTAATGCATGTTAGCTTGTAAAAGTTTTGGTTCGGTCTGTCGTTCACCTTTTACAAGGTTCGCATTAGTTTTCTTTTTTTGCCCATTAGTGGTTGTTGTTGCGTTGAATCTCCATTTATGTTTGTTTTTCCTTTTGCATGAAAATCTTATAAACTTTTTTTTCTCTGATCTATCCATACTTAGTTAGATATACAATTTAACATTCACTATCACTCATATCTGCTTTTTTCCCACCCTCTTACAGGGTAGATCTGCCCTTCCACTGGCCATGCATTACCTTTTCTTATTGGGCATTGTGCAAGTCTAAGGCTCAAGCTCATAGGTTGGCCTCTTAGACTGCATAATGCGCAGTGATAAGCTGGCCCAACTATGCATTCTGTAGTAATAGGGCTCAAGCGCTCACCCTTGGCCATTGATATTGCATAATGCGCAGTCTCCATCCTAGTTTGCTTAGGAAAAAATGCACATTGAGTAGTCTCTAGCCTCAGGATACATCACTAGTTTCTAAGACTACATAATGCATAGTTCCTACAGCCTATCTTCCTCCCTTGACCTTAGGAATTACGCAATCCTCCACATCAATCCATGTGGTTGTTTCTTGATATTTCTTTGAAAGTTGATTTTCTAAAGCTAACTTATGTCTTCCATAAGTACTTTTTCCTCGCACGGGTTTTGTAGGTTTTGAACACTTCTCTTCATGAATCACTGCTATCATGGCACCGAAGAGAATTGCTTCAAAAGATACTACAGAGAGCAACACCAGGGAGGAAGTTGAGAGTACACCAGTTTACTTTCCAGTGTACTTATACACTAGATTATTTGTAGAAAAGGAATCAGATATCACGTGGCAAAAGGTGATTGAAATTTTCTTAGCAAAAATCTTCAAAGCATATATGGAAGACCGACATGTGTATGTCAATGTCTAGAAGTAGAGGTTACCCAAGGTTTCATGCAGGTACCCATCATTCCCAAGTGTAGATTTTATTAGATGGATATCATCTCACACGGATCCAAAGACTATGACTCTTAATGGTACCAACGGACGGAGGCTTGCTTTTTTCCTAGAAGAAGAATACCATCTCATGTACCATTTGCCTGAGCTAGAATCGCTCATGGATTCCTCCTTCTATGTGAAAACCAAATACTTGAGAACTAAGGATATTATTAAATGTTGGGTGAAAGATCAAACAAAGTTTCGTTAGACACCCAACAACACCTACAAGACAAAATCTCTTAGGATGGCCAATCAAATGTTGATAATCCAATGTTGCAAAATATATTATCATCAGAGCACCAAGAACTATCCTAAAGAGTGGGATTTCTTATTGGACTAGGTTCTGAACGAAGCTATACCATTCAAATAGTCATATTTATTGGCTCAACACTTGTGAATCCATGCATTTAATGCCCTTAGTCCCCCCAAGGGCAAGCAATCTAGATTCTACATGTCTGCATATCTACTAGATGCAATCTATGTACACAATGCATTCACTAGCATGAATTGGACTTGTACACCATGCGAGTTTTCCATGTATGTTTATTACAAGTTGTTTTCTGAGTTCAACCACAGAGGAGTAATGGAGAAGCTAACTTATCACTTCCTCATTCCGTTGTACAAGTTGATATTTGAAGAAGAGCCACCTTACATGTCACACAAGGAAATGGACGAAGTATTGTAGATAGCAGAGTTGTTTGCCTCACTGGATGGCACTTTCCTTAGGGTGTTTAGTAGACAGAAGTCTCTGCATATTTTAACAAGGTATTCCACTGATAATTTAGTCATGCAAGAAGTTGTGTATCATATCTCCATAGGGTTGTCAGCAGCTTTGCACCAAAAGAAGAAAGAACATTGGCCTTCTCTTCCTATGCAAATCAGATTGTACAAGATCAAGAATCTGAAAGTCATAGATACTGAAGGAAAGGCGATATAATTTTTTTTATTTGGTTCTCTGGACTTCAATTTGCATGATCCCCAGAATGTTTTAGAGACTACTGTGCAAGGATTCATTGTAAGTGGCTAAACAGAACCTTTCACTGGTTGGAGGAGGAACTGTGGAAGAATTGTTACAATGCCTACAGGTCCCATAAGATCATCCATTTTCCAAGAAATTCATAGGTCTATTTGTAGAAGGAAGTCACTCTATATACAACACCAGCGGAAGAGCGCAACCCAACGCGCAGAAGGGAAAGAGGAAGGTTGTGCACAGTCTAGGAGGAGAGATAAGAGGTAAGATGAAAGTTGATCCAGTCATTATGAGAGCAATATAAATAGAGAAGAAGAGGAAAAAAAGGGTACAGGAAGAATAATAGAAGCAGAGGGAAGAATGAAAACATAAGAAATTGGAGGAAGAAAGGTAAAAGCCGAAAGAATAGGAAAGGCGAAAAGTAATAGTAGAAGAAACTACGTGGGAAAAATCTAAAGAACAAGCACATAATCAAAAGCTAGAGGAGGAGAGAAAACAGATGTAGGATAAGGAGCTCACTTCAGAGATAGAGGAGTTGATTCAAATCCAAGGCATGGAGGAAGAACTGGAGCCATAAAACCAAGATGTCGACCTAATGGCAAGTATATAATAGGTCACCATTCAGTCTCCCCATCCTCCAATAGAGAAAGATCCAAGCGAGGATGAGGAAATTGGTCCTCTTGATGATGGTCTGGTTATGGACACATATAATTTGACTTATGATGAGCTTTAGAAAAAAATGTACAAGTAAGGAAAAAACATTTTCTAGATGACCTCACATCCCCTACATTCATGAGAGAAAGGGTGATTGTGACAGACACCAGAAGAAATTTAGGTGTCGTTTCCACAACCAACTTGGCCTTCACAGGTGCTTCAAATTCAAACACGGTGTATTTTATGACAGAGTAAAAAAAAACTGGAAAAGAACTTGCAGGCTTCTAGGCAAGACGTTGAATATGTCTAAGTAGAAGTACAAAACACATCTTCCACACAGGTTCATCTGGAAGAACTGAAACCAGGGATACTCGGTGAAGTATTGACACTAGGAGAGACCATGCAGATTCATTATGAGGAGGTTGTTACCATGCATTAGGTCATTGTCGACTTGCATTGGCTGTAGCAGAAGTGTAAATATTATGTAAAAACTCTCAGGGTTATGCAATCAACTATCACTGCCGTGCATGAAAGGTCAATGTAATACAAAGGGGCACCACTTGAATTGGGAAAGAACACAAGGAAACGGGCTGAGTTGGAGAATAAAAAGGTTCGGATGCTCATCCATAATAACAAATAACTCACCTGGTTGATTTCCAATATTTAGGCCTAATATGCATGTTTTTACAAGAGCCTAGACTTCTTAGTGAAATCAAACGGATCCCATCAGTCGGCCAACTCATGGACATCAAGTGCAAGAATCAGGTCAGTAAGGAGATTGAAGAACTATTGGAACATTTGAGATAGCTATCCATCAAGGAATAACTTGAAGTAAACAAACAAAATATGCTCAAGTACATTGGTGGCCCTATCCAACTCAACACTATGTTTCTCTCGCTCAAGAAGGAAACTCAAACTCATTCCAAATCATTGTACCCATATGCCATGGAGACTAGATTCCTTTTCCAACCAGACACCATTGCATAGTTTGGGGATGTCATCACACAGTTCCAAGCTTAGCACCATTACATGACTGAGACACATCAAGTGGAAGATGTTGAGTTAGATTTTCCGCAAACTCAAGCTTAACTATTTTTTCTTATTAGGCTGTCTACCTGTCTCTACCCAATTTTGTCTTATATGGGTACAAGCGTATTATTTATTCTTTTGTAATTAATTAGTAAGTGGAATTCCAAATGTGAATAATGGAATGTGAAGAGTTATGATGTGATAATGTAATCAGTCATTTTGTAAAGAAGTTGAAGAGTCATGAGGGAAGTCCAAGTGTCCCAAGGGGAAGTGAATATCCACCCCATTTATTATAAATAAACCCTCATTACTCATGTAAAGGGATTTCAGGAGCCAATATTTTGGCTAGAATTAGGCTTAGAATCAAGAGCTTGGGAGTTTGTGAGAGCCTTGGCTTCTCCTTAGCATAAAATGAGTATCATTCTTTAAAGGAGTAGGTGTTGACTTCAAATTCCACTATTGGGGCTAGTGGTCTATCAATGGTATGTGTATGATTGGAACTTTTACTTAATGAAAGCTCAGAGTCGACACATTGTCATGCATATGTTGTGAATATAGTAGGACTATTCTTGCTATGTTTGAAATGTATGTTATTTAACGTATGCTTATGCTTATGAACTATTTCATTTTCATTGGTGCAAATCTTATTGTGTTGTTGTTTAATTCCATCACTCTTAACTTGTGAACTATTTCATAGATTATCTTGTGATGTATTTATGCTCTTGTTTTCCTTTCAAGTTGTGTACTATTACATGCTTCTAAGGGACTCACTCATTTTCCCTTCATTTGTTAGAACCTCCATGAATTACACTTGACTTTCTACAGAGTCACACACTTGTTCCCACCAATGTCACCATACATCACTCTATGTGTTATTGCAGCCAAGGCACATCATTAAAACCCACTACATCAACAACTGAGTTGTATCATGAATGGGACTCCTACACTAAACGGTGTGAGGTCTAATTGGGACTTCATATCGGGGAGTTCCCCTGAATGTTTGCTGCTCTAGCACTGTAAACATGACTATTCCCAAAACTTGAATTTTGCACAAGTAAAAAATTATTTGATTTACTTGTTTCCTCTTGCAATTTATCCCTTAGCACTTTAAAGGGTCGTCCTTTTTATATGAGCTTATTGTGTAGTTGTAAGTTTCTTTGTTCTATGTTGGAGATAAGTGCTGTAGTATAATCTTGCTCTAGTTCAATGAAATTTTCAGCAATTATTTTTCAAGTAAGTATTGGTTCTCAGGTCATCCTAAGTTCCAAGGTCATCATAGTTTAGTCAATTCATTTAGCTTACCACACCCAAGTGTGCCTAGTTGTTCTGTGATGTGTCTACTAAGTCCATTTATGTCTCAACTGATTCAAAGGAAACTCAGTTCATGATGGGATAATTCACCCTCTAGGTCCACACATATGATTCACATACTCAAGCTCCCCCATCTCATATAAATGAAACATGGAAATTGCACCACTCCATCCCTTCGATTGGGTAGGAAACATTTGAAGTTGAAACCATCCAAAATAACCCTCAAACCCTACCTAAATATTGTGGCTACTACCATCCACAATAAAAGGTCTTACATCCTACCTCAATAGACATTTTATTATATTTCCAACTTCCATCCAACATATTTCTAAATGCTTCAACATTCATCTTCTCAAAATCTCAAATCTCAATGTCATACTATACCTCATTTATTTCCCAATTGTACTCAATTTGTGTTCTATATTTCCAGTGGACAAAATATTCATGCCTTTAGTTTTTAATAAATTAGGAGGTCATATATGTAAGTATTTCCTCCACTTCTATCTCTACGTGTATTCAATAAACATTGGGTCTCTAGATGGTGCAAATCTAGTAGGATTGCCTCCATGAATTCTATAAGGATTTCGATGATTGATGTGGGAGATTGGGTGGTGAGCTCTCATGTTGTCTACACCTCCAATTTGTAGTTGGTGTTGATAACATTTTAAAGTACCTTGAATAGTTCTTCAAGCCACTGCAAAAAGTGTCAAATCATCCATTTTCTAACTTGAACTACTCTTTATCCTACTTATGTAAGTCAAGTCATCAACTCAGGATTTTGTTACTACCCTACATCAGTTTACTCAATGCTTCATATTTTCTATTATTTTTCAACTAAATATGATAAATATTCAATATGTCTTGCCATCATTTCATGGACCTTAATGCCAATGGATTGTGCCCATAATATCCTTACTCAATAGTTATTCTCATTTTCCAACTGAAATGGAATACAGCTGATTTCAAAACTCTTTTCCATGAGATAAATTAAATGGAATCAAACAACTTTGATTAGTTCGATTAGTTTTCATGCACAAAATTCCTTAGTTAACCATGAAAAATGAAATTGAAATACTTTTTCTTCCCATAAATAGCATCTTAAAATCATTCGTGACTTCATTCCAATAAGCCTAAAAATATATTTCAAAAAACATCCTTTGAACCTTGTATCTTCATCTAATGTAATACTCAATGTGGTACCACAATACTTCACAACATCATGATAAAATAGCTTCACACCATCTTCCATTACATATGGCACCTATGTTGGAATGAAGATTACATACTTGGAAAAATGGTCAACAATTACCATAATTCCATTATATTACCTATTCAACCAAAATTTGTGAGATGAAGTCTACAGAGATACTTACCCAAGGTGTCTCTAGCAGTTGGAAAGGATGCAGAAAAGATAACTCTATAAGATCCTACCTTTTTATTTCTCTTGTTGGAACAAAAGATAACTCTATACATATCCTTCCACATCTCTCTTGATATGTTCCTAATAGTAATCTCACTTCAAGCATAGGGACTTCATCTTGTTGACCAATATCTTACCACATTCATTCATAAAGGGGTTCTTTTTACAATAAAAAATAAGTTCAATATGTTGTGGCTATTTTGGAGGATATTGGAGGCAGGATGAGGTTTATAGGTGTTGAGGGGTATAAAAATGGGTACCTAGTAAAAATAAGGAGTCATTTTATTGGAAAGATGTATTGCGAAGGGGATTCAATAAAAGTATTTTGGGTGATATTTATCAATATCTATTGAAATTAAGGGTATTCTTTAATACCCCATGAATGAACATGTCATGCATAGGTTCACTGAGAGAAGAACCGATGACATCAACTTCACCATTATTCTTTATTGCCTTGGGTGGCTACTTTATTCTAAAGGTTAGGTGACTTAGGCACATAAATGTGATTAAGAAGCTAAGATCTCATTTTACATTAAAAGAATTCTCATTTTTTCCTTCCTTTACTTCGTTCATGATGTTTAATATTGTGGGATCATTTCCTAATTTTACTTTAATATTGTATTACTAGTCTACGAAAACTTCCATGACTATGCATGCGCAGTGATAACTTTTCCTCCTAAAAGGATACAAATTGTTTCCTCCTACTTACAAAATTTGATATCGCGTTGAACTTTCTTGGTTGGTAAGCAATGCTCATGTCAAAATTTCCCAAGAATCTTTCGACCATGCCTACCTAGGTGATAAATAGTATTCCTAGCAATTAGTGCCTCCATTCTCATAGGAATTATATGAATATGGTCATCTCTTTCTTAATCATAAGCCAATAAATGACCTTTATAAGAGAAAACTCCTCCAATGGAAAATTATGAAGCGTCCATCTAAACTTCAAAATATTATTCAAAGTCTAGCAGCTTCAACATAAGTACTAAAAATATTCTATGTTTTAATTCATAAAATGTTACTTGAAATATCTCCATCCAATTCAATGGTTTTATCTTATTTAATAAGTCATTAAGTTGTCTTCAAATATTAGAGAAATATTTATGAAATCAATTATAGTAGTTAGCCAAACTAAGAATACTCCTTACCTCATGAACTATTCTCAACTCCTCTGATGATGTCCTCACTCAATCACCTAATGTCATAGCACCTTTGTTCATGAGATACTAATGAATGCCTCTAATATCACTAGATGTTAATAAAAACATCTCATAATCATTTTGTTGAACATCCCTCCCCCACCCCCCAACTCCCAACCAATATATCTTTCTATTAAAAATAACCCCTATATTAAGTATATAACACCTTCTTTCCTCAAATAACCCTTCTTATATCCCCAAATACATATAAAGTGCCAATAGCCCACATCCTCTCCCTCCCCCCCCCCCAAACAATAATTACAATATATTGACTCTATTTTTCACAATTTTATAACCCCATTTATAAATAAACATGATGAGATATTGGTCAACAAGGTGAAGCCCCATCGGTCCTCCCCATGTTTGATTTCCTTTATTTTCATAGTCTCCATGTCGGTGCATCCTTGTCTATTCCAATGGATTAGTAATGGGATTTTGATTTACTAGAAGACAATTTTGTCTTCATTAGGTACAACATTCTACTTTATTACCACAAATACTTCCTAGAATATTCTTGTGGTCTTTCATGTTCTCACATAATAGCACAATGTTATCTAAGTAGAAAACTAACGACATTTCTAGGAATGGTCTAACGACATCATTTATCTAGACGCACAAAGTAGTTGAAGCATTGCATAAGCCAAAAACCATAGAAAGAAACTTATAACCTATATAACTTATCATCATTATTTTCTTTATCTTACCTCCCTCTACAATACATACTTAATAGTATCTTCTACCTCAGCTTTATCTTTCAGAAACCTTTCCTTAAACAAATTTTCAAGGTGATCCATAGCCAAAGGTAAGGAGTATTGTATTTTCATGGTTTTATTTTTAATGCATCGTAGTCTACACACATCCTTAACTCTGGGATTACCTTATTATTTTAGAAGAGGACAATTGTGTCATATAGTGACCTAAAAGCCTTAATGAATCCAACATCAACTAGCCTGGTTAATTTCCATGACAACTCCTCCAAATAATATTCAAAAAAATGATAAAAACATTATCTATATTGGATAATTATATTGGTTTTCATCCATCTCGATGCATTCAGAGTGGAAAACATGAAGGAATCAACTCAAAGGGCCATTTTTACTTGCAGGACATAGTTTGGCAAAACAGGGTCTACAACCTTCTTGGAGTGTTTTGAGGAATCAAATGACGTTTTTTAGGGGTAAAATTTTTCCCCTTAGTGCCGCACTTATTAGTGGTTTTTTACACATAGAGATATGTCCAACCACAGAAGAAGTGCATCAATTGGAGTATGTATGCAAAAGTTATGCTACTCAGAAGTTGAGCTTCCTTCTTTCACACCTATAATTCGGGAGGATGTTGCGTCATCCCCCTTTATTCATGGAAAAAGGGGCTAGACACGTGATTATGATGTAAAACAATCTAGAAAAGTCTATACTGTAACTGTAGTTATGAGTTGATGTATTCAAACTTAACCACTAGTAGTCTATCGGGTTGTGTTATAAGCGGGCCATTAGGAGGAGGAGGCATTCCATTTTTTCGAGTGCATTTGTTCCATAGCTGAGAAAAGACAGTTGATAGGAATGGGAAGTAGATATAATATAGAGGATTTGTGCATTGTAGTAGCCCATGGGCCACAGGCCATACTTCTTTATACCTACAACCATATTTCCAGATAGAGAAGGAGAGAAAATAAGCCCCACCATCCAGCTGGGTTTTCTTTCAAAAGGGTTTCCCAAAGGATATCTTGTGTCTTATGTGTGTGTGAGTTTTTTTTATTTTGTCATTCTATATTTTCTGCGTAATTTTCATTTACATGCATGCACTAATTACAATAAAATCATCAAATCTAATAAACTAATAAAATTGTAATAGTGTATAATTTCATATTTTTAATATAATATTATCAGATCTATTGTGAAAAACATATCATAATGGTATCAAAGCGGGTTTCTTTGGTATTTTGGAGATTTGTAGGGGATCTAGATCAGCGGGCCGAAAATCATAAAACCCTAATCATGGCCAACAAATCCATAAATGACCCTTGTGATCCTACAGAGGTGAGGTTTTCGCGGTTGGAACAACAAGTCACAGATATAAATCATATCGTAAACCTCCTCATGTCATCCCTGAGTAATAATCTTACGATATTTAGAGAAGATGGAGATTCAAATGCAGAGCACAAATAAGAAGTGGGGTCTAGAGATCAGGAAGAAACTAAGAACCAATCAAAAAAAGGACCTGGAATAGTTCATCCTGGTTCGAGGGTTGTGAATCAATCCCTATTTAAAAAGGAAGAAAAATTTGATATCAATTCATACCACAGTGAGATTGAGGCTCTGAAGTTGAACCACTAGTTGCAACAGCTAGAAGTTTATTTTAGCATCCTTTATATTAAGGAAGGGAAAAATATTTCATTTGTGCAGTTGAAATTAGAGGGCCATGCACTGACTTAGAGGGAGATCCACAGGGACACCCAAAGGTTGGAGGGAGAGCCTCTAGTGAGTAAGCGGGAGGACTTCAAAACCCTCATTAAGTCACAGTTTTATCCCATTAGGTACGTAGAGGAGTAGTGGAGTTGGTGGCACCACTTCAGGCAAAAGTCGAGCCAGAGCATGTAGGAGGACACCACGAAGTTTAGAAATATGGCTATAATGTTGGGTATGCCTCCAAAGAACCCAAATCTTCTCCTCAATTATTTGGGGGGTCTGCACCGCTATCTAGATGAGAAACTGATGTTATTCAAGCCCAAATCGGTGGGTGAGTCTTATGTACAAGCACAATACCTAGAGAACATAGACATGAAGAGAGTGCAATCGAGTGGATCAAAGCCAAAGGAGAAACAAGATTCTTTTGAGGAAAAGAGGAAAATAAAGCAAGAAAATATAAAAAGACGATGGGAACAACACACCAGTGCCAAGATCCCAGCAACCACTGTAACCATTACAACATTGATGGCCATATAGAGAAGAAGTGTTGGAAGTTGCATCTAGAGCTAAACCTGAAGAACAAGAACAAAGATAATAATAATAAGAATCTCGTGGTCACTAATTCAAGAAACCAACTTTAAAGTAGCTCAAATGTGGATGAGAAGATTGTATGCACATCAATACAAAAGGAAGTGAATCTGAGTAGCCATGAACAACATGAAGTAAAGAAATGGCCAAACTCTTCCATATAAAGATGCATGTCAGGAAGAAAAAGATTGATGCTTTGTTTGAATCGGGATGAATGGTGAATCTCATTGCAACAGAGCTGGTCAAGAAGTTTGGGTTGGAATTTCATGATCATCCAAACCCATATCCATTGGGATGGGTAAATAAGGATGCAGAGCTAAAGGTAACTAAACAATGCATAATTAGATTTTTTATCAGTGTTGATTTTATTGATGAAGTAGATCTAGATGTGGTTCCTCTTGATGTATGTGGAATCATTTTTGGGAGTCCATACATGTACATGCATGATGAAATATTAATGAGTAGATCCAACCAATACCATCTCGTCAAGGATGGAAAAGCGTTCATCATCAATGTGCATAAAGGCAAGTCAAAAATTCCATTGGTAAGTGTCAACCAAGCCAAGAAATTGATCAGTTCCATCAAGACATATGTTTTATTGTTTTTAAAAGAAACTTAATCTGTAGAGGAATCAATAAGAGGCAAGGCATCTTTAGAGGGGTGTACTAAGAAACATAAAAAATAATTGTACAAATTGTTACAAGAATATAGGGATGTCCTCCTAGAGCCTAAAGGGTTACCACCTAAGAGAGAAGTGTAGCATGAGATCTACCTATTGTCGGACTCCCCATTGACAAATATTGTGTTGTACAAACAATATTTCATAGAAGCAAGTGAGGTGAAGAAATAATTGTATCAAATGTTGGAATAAGGTGTCATTCGACCAATTAAATCACCATTTGGGTCACAAGAATCATTGCACCAAAGAAGGATGGGACTTAGTGGACATGTATAGATTACAGGGAATATAACAAAATCGTGCTCAAGAACAGATACCCCTTGCCTAAGATAAATGATCTACTAGATCAATTCCAACAAGAAAAATACTTCACCAAGATGGAATTGGAGTCTAGATATCACTAGTCTCGATTCAAAGAAGTTGATACATGGAAGACCACCTTAAAAACCATGAAAGCCTTGTATGAGTGGTTAGTCATTCCATTTCTCCTATGTAATGCACTAGCTACGTTTATGATATTAATGAATGATGTACTGAGCCCTTTTATAGATTCATTTGTTATTGTCTATTTGGATGATATACTAGTACATAATGCTACCTAGGTGGACCATATTTCACATTTGACACAGGTGTTGGAAACATTGAAGAAGCATTAGTTGCTATCAAATCTCAAGAAGTGCAAGTTTGTGCACGATTCTTTGGTGTATCTGGAGTATGTGATAGGTGGAGGAGAGTTGAGGATATATCATACCAAGATGGAGGCCATCATGGAATGGTTGGTGCATGTTAATGTTTCTGAGGTTAGGAATTTTATTGGGGAAACATAGTACCTGAGCAAATTTGTAGCCTCGTTTTAAGTGGTAGCAACACCGCTCCATGCCATAACAACAAGTGGAAAAGGTTTTCAAAGGGGAAAAGGTAAGCATAAGGATTTCGAGGAGCTAAAAAAGAATATCAATCAAGCACCAGCTCTGGCATTACCAAAATTGCAACGACCCTTTGAAGTGGAGAAAAATGTGCTTTGGTATGCTATGGAAGCTGTCTTGATGCAAGGAGGAAGGCCTTTATGCTCCCATTCTGAAACATTTCATCGGGAATTTCTTCACTACCCTATCTACAATAAGGAGATATATGCCATGGTGCATATGTGAAGGAGTGGAAGCACTATATGATGGGAAAGGAGATAGTAATCCACACAAATCAACAATTGTTACAATACTTGCAAGCCAAAAGTAAGCTACAATAGACCATGCATTACAAGTGGATGGGGTTTTTGTAGTAGTTTCATTTGGTGATCAAGTGTAAGAAGGGAATCAAAAACAAGTTGGCCAACATGCTTTCAAGGCCACCCACATCAAATATCACAACTTTGCGACTCTTATGCACATGGATCCATTCACCCATGGTGCATATAGAGAGGCATATTTATAGGACGATAATTTCACGTAGGTGTATGAATAGTTGCAGAGTCAGAGCCATGTGCACGATGATGATAGCATTATTGACTTCCATGTCCAGGATGAGTTACTCTATCAGTTGGATAATCTATGTGTTCCTAAATGTGATTAGAGAGGCTCACACCTCCAAGGTTGCATGGTACTTTGGTGTGGGGAATACTGTGGCTAACTTGTAGAAGCACGTGTCTTGCCCCAAGATGCAAGAGCATGTAGCCAGGTTCATGAGAGGATGCATGAACAGGGCCTATACCATCCCATACAGTACCTACTCATTCTTGGGAAAGAATTTCCATGGATTTTGTTGGAGGTTTACCAACAACAAGGAAGGGACATGACAACCTATTCGTCGTAGTTGACAGGATCAGCAAGATGTGTGTTTTGATGCCCTGTAAAAAGACCATCAACTGGTAAGAAGAAACAAAATTGTTCTTTGGACAGGTCTGGGTACACTTTGGGATAACAAGGAGCATCGTTTTAGATAGGGACACAAGATTTCTCAGTGCATTCTGGACTACATTGTGGGAGAATATTCACACTAAGTTGATGAGATATACAACATTACATCAACAAAAAGATGGGCAGACAAAAGTAGTCAACATGACTTTGGTGCATCTTCTGAGGGGATACAACCATAAACATTTGAAGACCTAGGATGAAAATCTGGTATATCTATAACATTCTTACAATAGAGAAGTCAACACTTCTATAGGAAAATCCCCATTTGAAACATTTTTTGGATATTTTCCACCTTAACCTTTGGATATTGCATATGGGAAACAAGGAGGAGTGAGGGAAGATATTACAAGATATGCTTTGAGGGATGAAATTTTTATAGAGAAGACCATGAAGATCCATATACACATACAAGAAACGCTACAGAAGTCACAAGATAAGTACAAGGCTAGACATGATCAACATAGAACAAAGAAATTTTTCAAGGTGGGAGATAGAGCATGGCTACAATTGAACAAGGAGAGGCTACTAGGGCCTCGTAAGAAAATCAAGGCTCTGAGTTATGGTCCCTTTGAGATACTAGAAAAGGTGGGTGATAATGCTTATCGACTCAGTTTACCACCATATATGCACATTTAGTCAGTTGTGAATCTCGAGAATTTGAAACTCTATGAGCCTTCCATGCTAGATCAGGAAGAGGAAGAGGAATGAATACTACCTTCTGTGGATGATATGACACCAAATTCTCAGGGAAAGTTAACAGAAGATACAATTTTGCAAAAGAGGTCCATAACTACAAGACAGGGGTAGCATGACCTTTGGTAGATTGATTTGAAGGGACAACATCCAAGAAATGCTAAATGGTACACTTGAGAGAAGGTGGAGGAAAATTTTCCTAACCTCATTTAGCAAAATATTTTTCAGACCAAAATCCTCCCAAAATGGGGAGGTGTGATCCAGATTGGATCATTATATTGTTTTCCATCCATCTTGATGCATTCATAGTGGAAAAAATGGAGGAATCATATCACGGGACCCAATTTGGCAAAAGGGATTCTAAAACTTGCCTGGAGTGTTTTAAGGAATCAAATAATATTTTTGGGGTAATAATTTGCTACTTTAACAGTGAACCTTTTCATGTTGTTCTACACACAAATATATTTCCAATGGCTCAAGAAGCGCATCAATCAAAGTTTGTATGCAAAAGTTATGCGACTTAGAAGATGACCTTCCTGTTTTCACACCTATAATTCGGGAGGATGTCACGTCAGCCCCCATTATTCATGGAAAAAGGGTATAGCCACGTGATTATGATGTAAGAAATTATAGAATAGTCCATATTTTAACTCTAGTTAAGAGTTGATGTAGTCAAGCATAACCACTAGTAGGCTATCGGGTTGTGCTATAATTGGGCCACTAGGAGGAAGAGGCATTTCATTCTTTCAAGTGCATTTGTTCCATAGCAGAGAAAAAATAGCTGAGAGGGATAGGTGGTAGAGCACACAGAGAGGATTTGTGCACTATAGCAGCTCATGACCACGGGTCATACTTCTTTTTACCTGTAGCCATATTTCTAGAGAGAGAAAGAAAGTGAAGCATCCTCACCTTCCAGCTAGGTTTTCTCTCGAAAGGGTTTCTAAGAGCATATATTGTGTCATATGTGTGTGTGAACTTTTTTTATTTTTTCGTTCTCTATTTTATGCATAATTTTCATTCACATGCATGCACTAATTCAAGTAAAATCTATAGATCTAATAATTTGATAAAATTGTAATAGTGTAGAATTTCATATTTTTAATATAAAATCAAATCTGTTGTGACAAAATGTCCAATGGAGTACCCAAAATAGTTTACGGATAAAACAATTATAATAAAAGTATGCTACCTTAATTCTAATTCAATACAATCATCAATAGTGCACTTAGGTGGGAGTATTTTTGGTAAAATAGGCACCCAATTAACAAATTCATCCAATGCATTGAAAAGTGTTGACTAGAAAAGCATCCACACTCCACCCTCATGCATTTCCCCAATTATTGTTGTAAAGAGCCATGATCATGGGTGGTTTGATACCCTCTTCATGCTTATTTCATAGACTATTTACACCCTTCCATTCAACTTCCTTACTATTGTGTGCTTAACATAAGTCTCCCATCCACCTAGTATCACCACCTTGCCCACAAATGGCATGAGAGATACTACATTCTCCTTAGGAATCCTTGCTTAGGAAGGACTTTAAAAGTCGTTCATCTACAACACCGAGAATTTAAAATGAACTTTCTGTTTCTCCAACTTTATGTGAATTATGGATGCAACCCTAGTTACTTCCTTAACCTTAGAATTGACAAGCTTAATTAAAGCACTCCATTTAGCCCAATTTCATTTGCGAATTTTTCAAGAGGTTTTGTGAAACACAATATTTCACTAAGCCCTACATTGTCCTTTCATTGATGTTCAAATCCACATAATAGAGTTGATGGGAACTTAATCCTTAACTACTAGCCAATGCACTTATTTGTTGTAATGACCCTTCCAAGAAGAAATTCTCCCTTCCAGCTATAAAATGTTGTCATGCACAACTTTTCAATAGAAAAGAATAATAACAAGAAGAACCAAAATATTTGCATTGGCCTAAAGTGGCCTATGAATATGTACCAAACACTCTCATCTTCAGAAGGTCTATTGGGGAATCATAGGCCGAATTTCACTTGAAGCTGAGACACTTCAAAAAGTGTCCTATATGACTATTATGTCCATCATGACTTGATTAAAGTTCACTCTAAGGGATAGTGGAACACTTGATCAAGTTGCTTCCTCACCAACCATGGCTTACAACAATAGCTCAAAGTCATCCTCCACCATCATCCAACCTTCAATTCTTCTTGGAATTGTTTTAGACATGTAGTATGGAAGGGCATGCTCCAACATATGTAGTAAATTTTTCTTCCATGAGCACCTAATCCTTTATGGTGACTTTTTAGCCAAAGGATAATTGCAAGAATCTCTTGAACCAGTTAAACCACCTACCCAACCTCTTTCTTTCTTATGAAACATGGTGGAGAGCATCCAAGAAACTTCTAAAAGCAACATCAAGAAGAATTTGATCTTTGATAAAACTTGTCACGGACCTAAGTGTCTTCCCCAAATATTTTGTTTTCATCGTTTCTGATTGTGTGGCATTGCCTTTCGTCACGCACAATGACTTGGCCAAATTGCACATAACACAAAGAGACTATACCTCTTAACTTAAAGTCTACTTTTCACTTTAACCTCCAACAATTTTATGCATAGCAAGTTCAAAACATCTTAATCCAACCAAGTATAAGCATACATTTAGTTATAATATTAAAACTTAATAGTAATACTTAGCCAATTTTATAACTTAATGAACGCAAAATAAAACAAAAAAATAGTAACATTCAACCAAATAAAGCAACCATCAATATACAATAGGTAGCACCAAAGGTAGACTTATCAAACTTTATTTATAAGAAAAATGTGGGTGGCACCCAAAGTAGACTTCTTAAACTTTATTTATAAGAAAAATGTTATAAGTGCAAAGAGAAGCATGACTAATTTGTATGTGGCTCATCTACATACTATAATTACATAATGCAAGCCAACTCCAAGAACTACTAAACCAACCCATGGAGCAACCACATGCTCCCATCTTAAGCGGCTCATCTTTCCTTCTCTTTATCACCTAGCAAATACAATTCATTGAATTGTGCAACATCCTTGAACTTAGCACAACTTCAAAACTTTTTGAATGACTTCTTGTCTCTTGCAACGTATGCATTCACACTTGCTAGTGACTTCATTTCACGGTGCACCCAAGTGTTATCCAGCATCTTGCATCACTTTGGTGACTCATTGAGTCATTCCAAATCATACCAAGGCCAACTAGATTGTCCCAGTGTTCCTCGTCCGTCTATCGGACCTCGCCCAAGTGCCCTTAATTATAGGTAGTTGCCCCTAATGGTTGTGTATCAAATCTTCCAAAGGAAACTCCATTGATATGGGATGATTTACCCGTTGGTCTGCACATCCAAACCCGTATAAAGGCAACATGGATAGTTTACTACTGTTTCCATTTGATCTGGCAACTTACAACATCTCGTGTTGCAACTTTCAGAGGCTAGCTTTCCACGCCAAAACTGTGGAGCCACTTCGACAGAACACCTACTGCCATCCGCAGGCGGAGGTCTTAGAGGGCCTTTCTTGTTCTCAATCTATGGCAGGCAGGTCCTTTCCAGGCGAACTTTGGCAAAGTTTTTCGTCGAAGCAGGTCGATGCACATACGATGAGATGACGACTTTCCTGGCTTCTTTCATAAGTGAAAGACGGGGCAGGCAACCTCCAATCTAAAAGTGCTGGATCAGTCGTGATGGGATAAGATAATTCGGATGAAACGACAGGAGCCAACCGAGTCATGATTCTTCTCCTACAGCGTAGGAGTAGAAGTTGAATATCTAGTCAGCATCGAATACGTGTGGGCTAATATAGCCCACATAAACCAAAGTCAAATAAAATATAAAAT
The DNA here is from genome assembly GCA_031772625.1 of Pinus tabuliformis. Classification (NCBI taxonomy): domain Eukaryota; kingdom Viridiplantae; phylum Streptophyta; class Pinopsida; order Pinales; family Pinaceae; genus Pinus; species Pinus tabuliformis. The sequence goes on from CM062809.1 coordinate 427,158,728, forward strand.
TGAAAAGGAAAAAGAACATGGTCATTGCCGTTCTAACATTTAATCTGGTTGTTAATGTAGAGTTTCGGTGGCCTTCATAATTTAGTGTTTATTTTTATTCTTAATTACAAACCTCCTAAAACGCCACGCTGTCATGTCCTATCCGTCCTTGACTAATTAGTAAAGATGATTTTACCCAAACACCATTGATTTTCACATCCCTATGAATACTTTTTCATATTATACAAGCATAGGTTGGAACTTTGATTCACAGGTCAACCGAGTTTTCAAGATGAGTTTACCCAAACACCATTGATTTTCACATCCCTATGAATACTTTTTCATATTATACAAGCATAGGTTGGAACTTTGATTCACAGGTCAACCGAGTTTTCAGTATAGCCATTTATTTTACAATAAAATAACTTTTTTATTTTTTTATTTTTTTGGCTTTTAATTCTTTTTGGATATATATATGTTCACGACTATCTTTAGTGAAAATATTTTTAAATTTTAGTTTGAATATTTTAATTAAATATATTATATTATTTTTTTTAATTATTAAGTTTTTATATTTTTAATTCTAAAATAAAATAAAAGTTATACAGTTAAATCATATTAAAATTTCCTTCATTATACTCCAATTTAGATATGATTAATCAAAATATTATTACTATTTGTCTTATTTTAAATTTTATCTATAATATTTTAAATTTTATTAATGCATGTTTTAAAATTGTATTTCAAATTTAATTATACATGATATAAGTTACTTCACCAAAATTCATATCAAACACCATAACTCTACATTAGGTGACATGATAGTGAGAAACACAAATAAATTTTGCTTTATTGTTTCCTGAGTGATTGTAGCTAGTGAACCAGTTAAATGGTAGGATTTTATTCATTTAATATTGTAATCTCGTATTTAACATTAACTAATTGTGCTTGAATGTTTCTCAACCACTTATTTGTCTTTATATTTTTAAATATATTTATATAAAATTCCTATTAATACTATTAATTTAGTTAAATTGTATTGATATATGCTTAATAGAGTATAAGCATGAAATAACAAAATATAATGAATATGCGAATTTGAAAAGACTATCTTATTCCCATATTTTATAATTATTGTAATTTCGTATTGCCATATTTTATAATTATTGTAATTTCGTAATTATTTTATTAATTTGAATGAGTTTTTTTACATGTTTCAAAGAAAAATCAAATCTTGTTTTTCTGAATGATTTTAACAACTATTTCTTAACGACAATTTTTGGAAATGCATCTCTGTTATTTAAACTTTCTCATTGGTTTTTTACCTTTATCTTGAGGATGAACCACATTAGATGGTTCGAAACATTGACCAACAACTTATAGTGTGATTAATCCGAAAGACATTACCAAAATCAGTATGGATCACCAAAGCCTAAAATCAAGCATTATAACCCTAAACAGAAATAAAATGGCTAATAAAGATCATCAATTTGAACGAGCACGTTTACAAGTTTCAAAGAAAAAAATCAGATCTTACTTTTCTGAAATGTTGTAGGGTAGGGATGCATCAGTGATTTTAACGGCTAATTCCTAACAACTATTTCGTAACAGCTAACTTCGGAACCGGATGCATCTATGCTATTTAAATTTTTTGATTGATTTTTTCACCTTTGTCCTAAGGATGAACCACATTAGATGGACTATTTCGTAACGGCTAACTTCGGAACCAGATGCATCTATGCTATTTAACTTTTCTGATTGATTTTTTCACCTTTGTCCTAAGGATGAACCACATTAGATGGACTATTTCATAACGGCTAACTTCGGAACCGGATGCATCTATGCTATTTAAATTTTCAGATTGATTTTTTCACATTTGTCCTAAGGATGAACCACTTTAGATGGTTTGAAAGGTAGACCTCCTTATCATGTGATTAATTTGAAAGACATTACAAAAATAGGTAAATATGCATTAAACCAATGCATGATGATGAATACTTTCATGACAACAATATACATGGTTTAGTTCCAATTTGTTAAGCATCAAATTCTTTGGTGAATATTAGATATTGAGTTGTTACATGTTTACTATTATATTGGAAAGTCGGCCAAAACCTTTCATTGTACTTTTTCATTCTAAATGTACCCTTTGTCTAATATATAAACCAAGGGTACATAGCCTTAAGATCACCTCATCTTGTATTTTCCCTTTGAATTGGCTCATATTCATTATTTATTATTATTTTTAAGGCATTTGGATTGGTACATTTGGTATCAAAGATTATGATACTAGGGTTTTCTCTTTCAATCAACATATCATGGTTTTTTTTGCTATAATTTGTTTTTGGGAAGCTTCAAATAATGAAATTTTGGGTAGAATAAGGAAGAATATCTAACTGTGCATGATTAAAAATTGGAGTTTTGGTTTGTTATATTTTTTTTTGATAGCATATGGAAGTTTGGGTTTGTGACTCATCTTAAAACCAATTTCAAGTGAGTTATCATTTTAGTTTTTCTATGAACTTTTTCTTGGAATTTTTATACAAAAAACTTTTGTGGAGGCTTAAGAAAAATATCATACTTTATATGGTTAAATTTTAGATTTTTGTTCATTATGATTTCATAGATATAATTTTTGTAAGATAGGGTTTGTGATTAATCATGAAAATAATTTTCAATTTTGTTGGTGAAGTTTTAGATTTGAAATTTTTCCTTATATTGCTGAGACATAGCAAGTTACTTATCAAAATATTTTCACATTTTAAATCATTATAATTTATAAGATATACCTTGTGGAAGTTAATGTTATATTTTATGAGATATATCTCATGGAATTCAGAGTATTTGATTAAGCTTGAAATTAGTATTAATAAAGTCATATTGGAATTTTTCCTATAACAGTTTTTTAGTGAAGCTTCATATTATGAAATGCTTAAGAGTGAAACAAATCATGTTAGAGCACTGTAGGAAAAAAAATTCGATTCATAAGGCCTCAAGAGATATGTCAGGATAAATGTTAGCCATTCAAACTATCTTCAAGCTAAGGTTTTATCTGTAGCAATTTATGATTGGCATAACTTTTTATTGGAACATACATTTTTGGGGGACTAAAAATTATGATATGAGTTGTTTTTAGGAAGTCCTTAAAAGAGATATAGAAAGTAAGATGAATGAAATGGAAACTAATATGGATAATTATATAGATGAAAATGGGGAAAAAATAAAATCCACGCAGGAAGAAATACCTAAATTAATCAAGGAAGAAATACAAAATATCATAAATTATATGGAAAATCATCTATTAGAAAATACATCCTAAAAGGAATATGGAGATCCAAGGAGATCATGAAAATAACGAGAAAATTATTTTTGGGGTGCAATCACATAAGAAGAGTATTTTATCACAATTGGACAGCACAAATATTGAATCGAAAAATGATGATCATTCATCACTCCAAGATCTGTAGCATCAAATGTTCACTTTAGCACCAAGAATCTACTTCATTCCTAAGATGAATATGAGGATGTTTTATGGTATACATCTTATAGCATGGATATCCTAGATGTAACAACACAATGATCTACACGAAGTGCCAAGGATACAAAAGGTAACAATTTCATCATTGTAATTAGAACAAGATCAATTTCTATGGTATCAATGTCTTTGAGAAAGAAAAAATAACTATATTGCATATTTGTCCATTTTTGTAGAGGAGTTGATAGAAAAATAAGGGAATATTAATAGAAATACATTCTTTAGCCAATTTGTAAATCTTTAGCAAAGAGAAACAATTGTATTGCACATTTAATAATTCCATAAGTTGATTCTCAAGGTAAAAAACACTACGGATAATTTGATAGACCATTTTATGGGAAATTTAAAGTAAAGAATCTAACACGAAGTGTGTATCTTTTGAACCTAAATCCATAGAGAAAGATTTAAGTCTAGCAAGCTAAGTAGAAAGAAAAACATAGATACAATAAGTGTGATCAATAACTATAGAGAACATCATGCTTCCTCCAGTATCCTCACTCAATAGGTAAGGTTTACAACATAGCAAATGGATGAAAGAAGAATAAACGGAATATGTTTGAACTATGACAATAAATATAGTAAGGGAATTAAGTGTAGTGAGAATACATTACTCTACGTAAACTATGGTAAGGAAGAAGATCAAGTATTTGAACCATCACAAGAAGTAGAGTTATAAGGGACTACTCTAACAATATATTATAATGCATTCTTTGGCTTCAATACTAAAAAAGCTATCAAGTTAGTAGGATATATAAAAAATAAAATGGTAACATTGTTGATTAATTTAGGTGGTACCCATATCTTTACCAATTAGAAATTACAAAATTTCTCAAATGCTTTGTATTTGTAGCACCATAATTTCACGTAACAATTGCAAATAGAAGCACCATAAATTGTCGAGGAAACTTTCATAATATTAATATTTTTATGGAGGAGAATTTATTAGATAACCACATGACTAGAATCCAAATGGGTGGAGTTGAATTTATATTTGGAGTCTAGTAGTTACAACCATTGAGAATGTTGGCTGTTTTTTTCAAGATATCTTCATAATATTTTCCTAAAAAAGAAGCAAAATTGGTCTTAAATGTATTGAAGGGAAACCCTCTATAACGATAAGCTCTAACAACATGAAAAAATTATTGAACTGAGACTTCTGTGATCCATATCAATTTTTTTTTTGAAGAATCTTTGGCGAAAATCACATAGAAAAACTTATGTCGACGCGTTTCGAACCATCTAGTGAACCACACTGGATGGTTCGAAACGCGTCGACATAAACATGAAAAACTTATTAAAAAAAGGATACCATTGTGTAATTGCACAATTGTGCTCACTAGATGCCTAAACATATATATAATTTTCTCTAAAGAATCTCCAAAAAGCTCTCAAAAATAATTCGAAGTTATTTGGAGAGATGTCTAAGGGTCTTCTACCCACTTGAGATCATGTTGATGCTATTCATTTGCAACCTAAAATAAGGCAATCTAATATTAGGCCTTACATGTATCCATATGCATATAAAGGTGAAATTTATCATGTTGATTCAATAAATGTTAAAGGTTGACATCAATTAACCTAGCCAAAATTATTTTCTTCATTATTGTTGGAGGTTATAAAAAGGAAGTTTCAAGACAAATGTTTCTAGATTATAGAAAAATAAACAAAATTACCATCAAATATAAGTTTCCTAGAACATATCATGTATCAATTATTAGATGAATTATATGGAACAATTTTCTTTACCAAGTCAAATTTTGTTTAGGATGACATCAAATTAAAATGAGGCAATAAGATATTCCCAACCTTAAGAATACATGAACATCATAATAAGTTATGGTTATACCATTTGGACTTATTAATGCATTGTTAAAAATATTATTTTCATTAATGTCAAAGATGGGGGGAGCCTACTTATGTCTGGGATAAAGATTGAGAAATAAATATAGTTGGAAATATTGTTTTCAGAATTTTAATGCCCCATTTGTATACCCTACATTTGAATGTATTTTTACGCCAATTACCTAGATCTAGCGGAAGTATATGATATATGGTTGAAAATTTTATTATGAGAGTTTAAAATGTTATACAACACTCCCTGTAAGCGCACAAGAATGATGAGATATAAAATATGTCCTCAAGATATCCCAACCAAAGTAAAAGGAGGATGACCAAACCAATTTTACAATTCAGCTCCATAAGTGAGCATACAAACACTAGAAATAAGGGTACTATGATTTTATTTTAACACTAGTCCATTGAAGAATAGATTGGAGGTCACGCAAGGAACTGAGGAATACATTTTGAAGTGATTCTTGGAGTCTAAGTGTGGAAGAAGAAATTTTCTTTATGGGTTGAATATGTTAGATTCTCATAATTTTCAGTATAACTTTTCTTTTAGGATTTTTCAAAATTTGAAACATGGGGGATGCAAATAGAATATATTTCTGTACATACAATTCAAAATTTATACCTCAATTAGCTAAAATTTTCAACATATGTTATAAGGAAGTTAGGCTTCTTAAATGCTCCTGAAATCTTCTTCAAACAAGGTAGCTTGAAATTCACTATAACTTTTATTATGTGATGTTTATAGCATGAAATTTATAGGATAAAAAATAATTTATTCATGTACCTCTAGTTAAAATTTAATTTTGATTCACTATAATTTTGTAGATATGATCAAAGGAAATTGGGCTTTTTGAGTGCTCCTAAATTCTTCTCCAAACTAGCCATCTTAGATTTTTTTATTTAACTTTTGTTATGTGATATTTCAGACTATAAAACCTAGTGTATACAAACATAATATTATCATGTACCTGTGGTTCAAATTTCATACCTTGGTTCACTACAATTTTAGGGACATGATCTACGGAATTTAAGCTCCTTGAGTGACTCCTGAAATTTTCTTCAAAGATGCCAGCTTGGTATTTTCAGTATATATTTCCTTCTATGATGTTGTAGAATCTGAAATTTGGAGAAGATACAGGGGATATCTCAAGATACATGTGGTAGAAATTTCATATCCCATTTTTCTATGATTTCAAAGATATGATTTTAGGAATTTAGTGTTCCTAAATTCTCATGAAGCATGTTTCAAACAGGTTAACTTGTCATTTTTGCTATAGATTTATTTTTGAAATGTTTAAAAATCTAAAATTTGGATGAGACAAAGAAGAGATCATTAGGACCTATAGTAGAAATTTTCAAAACCATATTTGAGAAATTGCATATGTGGCACGATGTGCAAATTCATTCTTAGGAAGAAGCCAATCGTAACAAGTTTTGGGAGAAGTAGACTTGGTGAAGGAAGAAGTAGAAGCTATATTACCCAATAAAGGAAGAAGAAACCAATAAAGCTGGTTAAGAAACAAGAAGAAATAAAACTTGGTGTGTTCATTTTGATAGCTCAGGGATAAATTCCCTCCTTTAGATAGTATCCCTCATCAAGAAAGACCCCTCCTAGCCCTTGGAAGAATTTAATTTGGTTAAACAAAAATATATTTTAATATGGAAACCCCCATGTGCACAAAAAGGATAGGTTAGCCCAATAGATAAATTGGACACCCTCAGATGGCTATAAATACAAGCCAAGTGACTTTTATTTGGAGATCATCAATCATTCTTCTTTATTTTTCTTGTATAACACAGCTTATAGGTTGGTTGACGGAAGTTCATTTGCACAAGTCTGAAATTGCAGGGTCCAAAGCTGGCACGTGTGATTAGGCGTTTTGGGTTCCAACCGCAAGGTTGACACGAGCATTTTTCATTCATAAGCATAGGCACACAATAATATGGTTGTGCTTGGAGTGTTTCAGCTTCACATACATCTCTCTATGTGTGGTTGGAACCTAGGGGTTTATTTTTATAGTTAACTGTAGATCTTTCCAATTGACCACAGGTTTTTGAATCAGGGTTTTGGTTATTAGCATTATTGGGTTCATCTCCTGGATATTGTTTATTTTGCTCGATAGTTTTGTAGTTGAAGATATGGATCATTGTACCCTCTCTTTGTTAATACATTCAATGAAAATTTGATAAGAAGAAGATTTTGAAAGGATTTCCCCCCTTGAGGGTTTTTTCCTTGGTAGTTGACCAATCTTGGTGTCTTTATGTGTGAATGTTTTTCTTCTATTGTTCCTTTATGTTTCACTTCTTTGTTGATGATATTGTTATTTCTACATAATTGCATATGTTGTTGAATAATTTTATAATGCTATGGGGTGAACTGATTTTGTAAATTATGAAATTCAATTGTCTAGAGAAAAGAACAATATACCTATAAGAAAAATTAACAAGGTATCAAAGTTGGGCTAAAGAAAATTCATTGGGACCACCCCTAAGAAGACACCTTTGATGGAAGCAAGAGAAGATGAAGGAGAACTAAAATAATGTTAGGGTTTGAAGGAAACCCTAGGTAATTTGGTTATTAATGGTTGATGGCTATCATGATATTAGGGTTGGAAGAAACCCTAGGATTAGATAATTGATTTAGTTTTACAATTTTGAAACTTGATCAGTGAGAAGTTGTTCTAGCACTTATTGTAGATTTAGTGTAACCCTAGTTGGGCTAGTCCTAATTAGGCCTAGATGTTGATGAAGTATATGAAAACATTGAAGTAAAGGTTAGTTCAAGCGGAAGATGATCACCTCTAATTAAAGATAAGTACCTTTTAGATTTATGTTACTTCTTTATGATTCTATTCTAGTTCACTATTATTGATTTAATTATTGCTTCTTCAATATTTGAGTATGTGGATTCTTCTAACCTCTATATGAGATGTGATAAGAAGATCCTTCTTAAGTATCAACTAAGTTGTAGGTAATGAAAGCTAGTGTAGGAAGATAAGAACTCGTGGAAAGTTGACAAAGTGCTACAACTGCTCATGACAAATAAGTGTTACAAGCTGCAAAGGTACATGAATACTACAAGGTATGTATAATACATTATGAGATGCAATAGTATATGGAAAGGTAAACCCTAAGGTATGTCGAATGACTCTTGCATGCATCTAAAAGTATGTTTGATTTATGGTAGATGTGATATATTGGTGCCTTCGATATTTCACAAGACATGGTGGATTTCTTGATTTTATAAAGTTGACTAGAAACATTGATATTGATATTTGGTAACTCGATACTATTATTAATTCTTGTGATAAGCATGATGAATATGTGACAATAAGATTGATACTCTTGATGATCTTGGTAAGGATTTGTAAATATGACAAGTGGTAAAATTGGATTCCCTGACTTGATGTTGTGATTATGATCCTTGAAGTATGGAGATACACTTATATGACAGTAACACTTGATGAATAATTGATGACAGTTTCATATGTGATGATGAAGCAACTGATGATGACTTGTTATGATATGTTTAGTTTGTGATCTAACAATTTTGTTGTAGCATGATAGTATTATGATGGGCAGGTTAATGACATGATTAATGATGATTAAAGAGGCTTCCCATTCAGAGGGAAAGACTCTTGATGAGATCCCAACACTGATCATTACTTGAAAATAAAACACTTGATTGTTGAAGGAATAATTCTGGTCATGAATAACCATCTGATGTTGTTGAACAAGTTTTCGCAAGTTTTGATTTGAGCAGAGAAGGTTTCTCCTAGTCCAAGCCTCCCAACCACACTGAAGAAGGCCTATGGGTGCGGTTGAGAATGTAGGATACAAAAACTAAAATATTATGCACAAGACCAAGAGCACACTAGGAGTATGATAGACCTACAAATATGAAACAGATGATAGAGAGTTCTATGAGTAGGGAAATAAAACATTGTATGTCTTGAAATAAGCTTCCTCAATCTAGCATGTGCACATTGACAGTTACCTGATGAATCCTGGAAGATGTGCTGATTCAAACTTATACTTCAAAAGTGGTCCATGGTATTTCTTTGATTTTTGGCTTTATAAACTAATTATCTATCCTTTATAGGTAGGGAGCCTATGTTGATAGAGCATAAGAGGGAGTTGGTATTTGAATTCAAAATGAAAGAATGTGAGATATGCTTTTGAAGATATGAGTCTACATGGATACACTGGTGATTGGGCTGGAAAAAGAAAGAGCACATTTGAGTGTTGCTCTAGCTTGGGATATACAATAATATCATGGATGAGTAAGAAATAGAAGTTAGTAGCTTTTAGTGTGATTGAGGTTGAGTACATGGTTACTAGCATGAGTAGTTGTGGGGTAATTTGGTAGAGGAATCTCTTTGGAATGTTGTTTGAGTAGGTTTTCGATAGAAAAATGATATATTGTGACAGCAAGAGTGGGATCCGATTAGTAGAGAATCTCGTATATGAATAAGACTAAGATGTCTTCATAGATTGAGATAGTGATGTTATATGAGACAAGCTTAGGATTTTCGTTGCACCCTCCATGAGAGGGAGGATGAATAAGGTATCCTTTTGTGACATGTATTTATTTTAACATAATATTTAAATTGATGCCATGCATGAATAGGAAAACAAAGGACTGTTGCTCTTGGTAATGTATGAGGAAGTGTGATTGAAATATTTAGTGAGCTCATCAAGATATCACTGTATATGATCACATTGATATGTTTCTGATCTATAGAGAGAAGTATGGATTGATGGATGTGACCCTCCGGATTAAGGGTCTGGGTTGATCGAGGAAATTAAACCAACTCTTCCCCTTTATTTGAGCTCCCAGGGTGACAAGTTGAAATGTAGGGTTCCTGGGTTTGAGAGATCTCTATAAAATGGGGTATCACCCCTATCTATCACCCATATGGTGGAAGATGTTGCTACCCTATCTTGTTCTAGTAGAGTATACATTGTTGGAATTTGTCTTTCCCACACATCTAGCCCATGGGTGTTGGCTGCTTAAGTTACGCGCGATCCTTACTATTTATTGTAACTAGAATCCCTCTCAAGATAGAGATATAGGTGTTCTACCACTAACTCTTTAGGGTCATGTTGGGAAGATCAATAGATAATAGGACAGGCATGATCCTTGCCAATTATGGTAAGTGGTATCCCTAATATTATCACCAAGTAGTAGTATATGCATGATCCTTACCTCCTATTGTTTGTGGTTACTTGGGTCATAGCATTGGCTACCCACTAGTAGAGTTTCTTGGGTCATAGAATTGTCTTCCTGCTAAAAACATTTCATGGGTCGTAGCATTGTCTCCCCACAGAAAGAGATTCCCAAGTCATGGCATTAGCTCCCCACTCGCAAAGTTTCTTGAGTTGTAGAATTGTCTCCCTACTGGCAGAGATTCCTAGGTATCACCATTAGCTTCCCACTAGCAGTGATTCTGGGTGGTATAGGTGGCTCTCCAATGGATATACGATGGTATATTGAGCTGCACTCTGATTTCAAACTATTCTTCTTTTAGATTCAAGAGTGTTCAGCATATGAGGAGAGAAGAGATGAGAAGGATGAGCAAAGATGAGAAATTTAAGAAAATATGAGAAAGGATGAGTAGAGATGAGAAAAGACGACATTTAATGATGAAGAGATATTTGTGGTGTGGCATATGTTGTAGCCAGTAATCTCTCCCTATCTGAGAAGGGGTATTAATTTTGGCAGCTCAAGGATAGATTCCCTTCTTTGGACAATCTTCCTCATAAAGAAACACCCCTCCTATACCTCAGAAGAATTTAGTTTGGTTAAAAAAATATATTTTAATATCGAAACCCCCATCTACATAAAAAGGATAGGTAAACCCAAAAGAGAAATTGGACACCTTCAGATGGCTATAAATTCAAGTTAAGTTGCGCTCATTTGGAGATCATCAATAATTCTTCTTTAATTTTCTTGGCTAGAACAAGTCTAAGGTTGGTTCATGGAAGTTAATTTGCACAGGTTTGAAATTACAGGGTCTGAAGCTCACACGTGTGATTAGGGGTTTTGTGTTCCAGTCACAGGGTTAACATGAGCATTTTTCGGTCATAACTGCATCCATGCAAGCCTATGCATTCGATTGGAGTGCTTTAGCCACACAAAATTCTTTACGTGTGGTTGGAACCTAGGGTGTGATTTTTTCAATTAACAACAGATCTTGTCAGTTGACCACAGATGAAGATAGTTGATCGAAGGTTTCTGAATCATGTTTTTTATTATTAGCATTATTGGGTTCATCTCTTGGATGTTGTTTATTTTGCTAGATAGTTTTGTAGTTGAAGATATGAATTATTATACTCTCTCTTTATTGAATGATCCAGGTGGCTCCAGAGAGACACATAGGACAAAGTGGGCTTATGAACGCTCAAAAATCAAAGTCATCAGAATGACTTCAACCCAAGACCAGATCGTAGATCTCGTCGTCCTGATCAAAGAGGTGCGAACGGTTTGTCAAACCGAACTCATATGCAAAAGATAGAACTCTTCAAAGTTTGACATGACAAAGGAAAAAGCGGGGCCCACAGTGTGCCACATGGCATCCCAGTAAACAAGTGGGACCCACATGGCAGCCCATCAGCCATTGACACATGGCAGCCCATCATTGACCTCTTGCACCTGCATAAGAGACAAATTATTTTAATATAGTTATTAAAATAACTATATACAAAACTATATAAAACAAATCATAACAAAATCATCTTTATATTAACTAAAAGTCAAAGAAAGGTTAATATAAATTTGGTTATATTAAAAAAACCATATATAAAATAGGGTTGTATTTATATGGTTATATTAAAAAAAAATCCAAACAATACAACCAACGTGAAGTCAAACCAAAAAGCATTCACGCAAATCGATGGTGGGTGGTTATTAAAATATTAAAACAAAACCATATTGGAAATATGGTTAATATATATATTTGGTAATAAACCAAAACAAACCCTATATAAATCAAATCAAACCAACGAATGAGGGAAGCATGGTTGGTTCAACGTATTAAAAAGGAGGTATTAACCACCCACCACATGTTTCGGGCTCCACGATATAACTTAATACCATATCCAACTCACCGCAGCACACATTAAAGCCGACAGCATATTTTGGGTTTACGTGTTTCAGGCTATGGTTGAAACGGTGGCACCATATATCTACCGCCTGTGTAACCACTGCATACATTAAACGGTTTGTTATCCCCGCATTGTTAACAAACGGTTGTTCAAACGATTATGTCCCGGGGTATGGAAAATTCGTTTGGTACAAAATATACGGTGGGGTTATAAAAGCAGACTTATGATATTTATGGAGGGGCAGGATTTGACCACCTGATCTCCCTCACACTATTTTCAAAATTTACTACTAAGCCACAACAGATTTTTTTGGTAACTTTGCCAGTAATTTTATTTAAGAACCCAGTTTGCCGGTGCTGGGAGGAGAAGGATGGCACGAATTTCGAGACAGGAGAAGGCATGGATTTCGAGGCAGTTTAATTATTTTTTAACATAGGGATCATGAATTTTGCAGGAAGGCAAAATTTTCAACTTCTCAGAAATTGACAAATTTTATATGGATTTTACACTTCTCGTCGCCACAAACACGATGGTGTAATCCGTTTTTCAATTTGAGTTCTGCATCTTCCAGTCATTTCCAGAATGCACGTGGAACCATGATTTCAGCGAAAACAGGGAGCAGAACCATGAGCCATGAAATTTTCCCAAGGAGGTAAAATTTTGACATTTCAGAATATAGTCAAGTTTATACTTGTTTTTCATGGTTTTCCGCAGGGATCATAATGGAGCGATCAGATTCGACATTTGAGTTGCAGATTTTTAGTCCATCCCTGGAACAAAATTTTTGAGGAATCTCGAGGAATCTAGAAGATTTCTTGAGCCTAGAATTCTCAACTTCTCAGAATTCATATTTTGGATAGTCGATTCAGCACTACTCGATGCCACAAAGCTGATGGTGGCTTCAGATTTCTTATTCTCTCATTTCTTCTTCTAATCACTTTTCTAAGTGTCAATGCAGATGTCCACCTTCTTGTGCGAACAACCATATCCATGAGATCGATGCCTTGAGAGCAATGGTCCGAGCAACTTTAGCAGTGTGACATCCAATTCTTCAGATGGCCCTTGGTGGTCAGGTATATGATGTGTTCATGTACTTCTTCTTTCATTATGTTGTACAGATCCATTATTGATGTTGATGCAGGATCTTGTTTATTAGATGTTGTCATGATTCCTTGCTTGATTTGATGCGGGGTGTTTTTATGTGATGTAGTTTTTGTCATAACTCTTCATGTTATGCTTTGAGATCCCTTGTTGTATGTTGTTGGGATACTGTTGTTATCATCATGCATGTGTTTTGCTTTGACATCCCTTTTGTGCCATGTTGGCGGGATGCGCACCATGCTTGTTTTTGTGTCATACTGATAGGAGTCTTTTGATTGAGAGTTCTAGTTGTGGAACATCTCTTAGAGCCACTCCTACGTGAGGGCATTCTTCCTTGTATGATCGAGACATCATCTCTATGTACATCATCTTTATTGACAACACTTAATGCAGCGGCCTACATCATCTTGACACCGGGGCTCAGAGACGTAGTCCCTCTTGGACGAACTCCGTTATCAACGCTTATGTTTTCATGTGTTGATGATTGTTATGTTCCTCTTCTTTTCAGTCTACAGATGTATTCATTAATGTTCTTTTAAAATGCAATTTAACACATCACGAATGTAAAAGGTCTTGGAAGGGTCCTTCTTCACACCTGGGCCTGGATCACTAAAACATTCAATGAAAATTTGATAAGAGGAAGAATTTGAAATGGTTTTCCCCCATGTGGGGTTTTTCCCTAGTATGCGACCAATCTGGGTGTCTCTATGTGTGAATGCTTTTCTTCTACTATTCCTTTAAGTTTCGCTGCATTGTTTATGATATTGTTATTTCTACATAATTGCATATGTTTTTGAATATTGTTCTATTGTTGTGGGGTGAATTCAATGTGTTAATGATGAAATGCAATTATTTAAAGAAAATAATAGTATATATTTAATAAAAATTAACATGGTGAAATAAGGAGAAACTAACAAACATTGTGAGGAAGCAATCATGCATGTTGGTGTCTACAAATATTACAACAGAGGAATTGGTGCCTCCTATAGGTTTTTACCTATTAAATAGTCAAGCGAATCGATGTCTCTTATAGGTTGGGTCCTACAAAGTAGTAGAGGGAATTTTTGTTTCCTATAGGTTGGTGTCTACAAAGAAACAAAGGGAATTGGTGTCTCTTGTAGGTTGGTTATAATATATTTCATGGGTTTCCATGTATATATTTTATTACTTGTTCAACTTATGAGATTAATGTTTTATGATGGAAATAAAATGGGTAAAAATTGTCATTATACTGATTCACCCCCCTCTTAGTATGTTTGATGAGTCTTCTTCGTGAAGGAATTTTTTAGTAGTAGTATAAATATTGGAAGAAGGATCTCAAAGTCAGCATGGCTAGTCAGGATGGATCTCACACATCTAAAGCTCCATTATTGGATGGATCAAAGTATGCTTTTTAGAAGATAAGAATGAGGCATCATCTCAAGGATTATGGCATTGATACTTGGAAATGTGTAGTGGGTGGAAGGAAGGATAATAAGCATAATAGAAGATACATGGATATCATTTTTAGTGTCTTATGAAAATCAAATTATGTTGAGGTAATTCACTATGACTTTACTAACGAAATTTGGGACAAGCTGAAAAGCATCTATGAGGGAGACGACATTCACTCTAAATATGAAATGGAGACCGAGGAATTCAAATATTGTGACTAATCTACCAATGAGTTAGATGTAGAGGAATAATAATCTATCTTAATAGGAAATAAATAAGGAAAAAACATGAATACTCAACCTATTAATCATCAAAATGAAGATTCAAAATTAGAGGAAGAAATTTCACGTATGACAAATATTGAGGGTGAACTACTTTTTTCTCTAAAAGAAATGGATAGACTTGGAAGAAATAATAAAATGTTGGAGGATCTATTATAGAAATAAATATCATGATTTTGATAATGAATCAATCATCCTCATAAAGGAATAACCAAAAGAAGAAAATAAAACATAGTATTAATTTAGCTAGCAGAAAAGGAGAAAAACTATGAGAAACTACAAATAGCGATTGTATCATTAAGGAAGGATCTAAAGAAGGAAAATTCTTAGTTGAATATGAACTTAAAGTTTGAAAAAAGGACTAAATCATTGGATAATATTCTTAGTTTCGAAATACCATTGGTCATCAAATAGGACTTGGCTTAAAGAAGATCATAATATGTTCAAAGGAGAATCAAGTTCAAAAGTAGTAAAAGAAGAAGAACCTAAAATATATACCAATTTTCTAAAAGGATCTAGTAGAAATGAAAACACAGTCAGAAATGAAGCTAAAGATTACTAGAGACATAACCTATCAATAGAAAAGGAGGAGAGGACCAACAGATATCTAATCCTCAAATGGAAGAACACAACACTGGGCAAGGAAGTGAAGACTAGACAAGACATAGGAATGGGTTTAGAAGAATTCCTTCATGAACAAGACTCATCAAAAGTAGGTATAAAATTTTCTTTTATGGGTATTTATTTTCATGCAATAATTTTGGTCATGAGGAATTTAATACATTTCAAATCTTATGTAAGAAATGACTATATGAGAAATAGAAGGAGGTGTTCATATAATATCTCAAGGAATTGTTGTATAAGTAGCAATCAAATAAGTTTTAATTGGAATGATGTCAAAAATTATAGTTCATTTACCCCCTTATTATATCATGTTCAATGTTTCAAATACAAAAATTTTGGGAAAAAAGCTCAAGATCATAGAAGTGGTAAATTGAGGTTCCTAAACCAACATAATGAAGAAGATGTTGTCAGAAATGAAAATCAAAGAACAAAGGTATGGAGAAAGATGTAAGAAGAGTAGTTAGACTATGGTCTAGCTTTAGGTGTTGAAAATAAAGATAGTAAATGGTATTACATAGTGGATTTTCATGTCATATGATAGGAGTTAAAGGAAAATTTATTTCTATAAAGGAAGTCAAATGTGGTAGTGCCACTCTTGGATATAATGCATCAACTATAATAATGGGCAAAGGAATAGTTATCCTTGGTAATGCAAACTCTAAAGTTCAATATGTATTGATTGCTGAAGTTTTAAAGAAAAATATTATAAGTGTAAGTAAATTGGTCGATAAAGGACATGAGGTCACATTTAATGCTAAAGGATGTGAAATAAGAAAAGGAGGTTCTAGAAAATTAGTGGCAAAATCAACGAGGACTTCAAGCAACGTATATGCCCTTGATAAAGGTACATGAAAATATTATTGTATGAGAGTATTATCTGTCTCATCTTATTATTAAAATACTAGTGAGGGACTGCAGCATCTAAAGTTGCATTAAGAAGATGAGAACTTTAGAGTGTAAGCTACAGGAGAAGGGAAAATTTTAAGGACGAAAAATTACCTTGAAGTTAAAAAACATTAGCAAATCTCACTAGTCCTAATATGCAAACCATAAAATGTTTATTGATATATTTGTAAAATTATTCAAATCTATAATGATTTTATTTATATTCTATATAATGTTGGCAATTTTTTAGGTAAAATAATTTTGTATTGTAAAATTTGGGCAAATCATTTTTAGAAAAAATGGAAATTGGTGAATCTTTTTTTTGGAAAAATCATAGAAAATTAGCCCACCTGCGAATATTAGCCCCTAGAATTTTCCATGAGGAAAAGGATGATGAAATGGAAAGTTTGCAGGATAAACTTGAGGATGATAATTCATATACACCAGTAGTGAAAGCAATGGAAGAGAATACAACCCCTCATATTTCAAATGCCAAATTGAAGGCAACAAAAGAGAAAGAGAAGCATGCAGGCACAAACTGAAGGGAGATAAGTAAAGTGAATTTGCATTTTTATGCATCCACAAAGGCTTGTATTTGCATCAAGAAAAATCAATAGACGAATCACTACACTATGATGAATACAAAACGTGCATAGTGCTACACATCTTAAAAATAATACCATTGCAACTAGTCAATTGGAAAAATATCATTGGAAGGTATGAATTAGTACCTGAAACAAAAGTGAATGTTGAAATTCAATTGGAAATAAAATAAAAAGAAGGATAGTGGCAAATAAGTAGAAGCATCAATTCAATGGTAGTATCTCTTTGATTTTAAAAGAGTTAACTTGTAGACAAAAGGAAGCATAGGCTCATAGGGGCAGTCCCAAAAGGAAGAAGTAAAAGGATCTCTAAGAAAATGGGGAGTAGTCTCACTACTGTACATACAAAATAGAAAATGTTTCATGCAAGGAATAATAGGCACAACCTTGAAAAGGGATTCATAGTTGCACATAAAGGAGAAGTGAGAAAATAGAGGAAGTAAATTTTTTTTGTTGCTAATATCCCAAAAGGAGAAATTATAACCAAAAGTAAAGAAAACAATTTTCCATTCATAAAGGGGGATAATATGAAGACATAAGCATAGATAATAGATAGACAGAGTAGTTGTACTTACTTAGAAAAGTTTTGGATAGAGAAGGAGTTGTATTCATTAAGGGAAGTTACAAATAGAGGAAGAGTTGAAGACACTAATAAAAGTTCCGTATAGAAGAAGAGTGACAAATAATCAGAAATAACGGTTGAAGGGGAACATGTCTTTCTCATTGATGTCAACCAGGGAGAAGTTCTAAGCAGAAGGATAACTGTAGATAAGGGTGAGTTCTATAGTACTATTGTAGACTTGAATAAGGGTTTCCATCATTGACAAAGGGGAGGGATAGTTGGAAATATTATTTTCATAGATGTCAAAGATAAATACTGGAAAGCAAAGATTGACAGAAATATTATTCATTTAGATACCATCTCTTTGAATTCACTTCTACTCTAACTACATAGCACAAATGTGAGAATATGATATATGGTTAGAAATATTATTATAATACAGTTCCAATGGTATATAGAATTTCCTATAATTCCATAGGAATGAGGAGATATTAAATATTTCATCTAGCTAACCCAACCAAAGTATAAGAAGGACTTCCCAACCAATTTTACAAGTCAACACCATAAGTGAACATAAAAATAATGTAAGTAAAGGTACTATGAGTTTATTTAAATATTAATCCATCAAAGAATATATATAATGTGCTAACAGGAGCTGAGGAATAACCTTTTGGGTGATTCATAGAGTCTAAAGGTGAAATCATAAATACGATTTATGGGGTGAATGACTCATCTAGGCCTTTTCGCTATATCTTTTCTTCTAGGATGTTTGAGGACATGAAAATTAAATGATAGAAATAGAAGAATTCATGTACCTTCGGTTTAAATATTAGACCTTGATTCACTATAATTTTGGAGATACAATCTAAGGAAGTTAGGCTTCCTGATTGCTTCTAAAATATTCTTCAAATAGGTCAGCTTCGCATTTTCACTATAACTTTGTTATAGGATGTTTCATAATGTGAAACTTGGCGGATACAAATCGAAGATCTGTATGTACATGTGATTCAAATTTCGACCCTTGATTCACTCTAATTTTAGAAATATGGTCTACATAATTTAGGCTTCTTGAATGCTCCTAGAATCTTCTTCAAATAGGTCATCTTGAAAATTTCAGTATAACTTTTGTTCTAGGATGTTTTAGACGATTAAACTTGAGGATATAGATAGATGATAATCATGTACTTGTAGTTCAAATACATACCTTGGTTCATTATAATTTTAGAGATATGATCTAAAGAATTTAGGCTTCTTGAATGCTCCTAGAATTTTATTCAAATAGTTTAGCTTGGTATTTTTGCTCTATTTTTCCTTCTATTATGTTTCAAAATATGAAATTCGAAGGAGACAAAAGAGATATCTTTAGGTACTTATGCTATAAATTTAAAACCTCATTTCACTAAATTTTTCGATAAATGATTTGCGGAAGTTAGTGTTCTGAAATTCTCATGAAACAACCTTCAAAGATGTCCTCTTATCATTTTTGTTTACAACTTTCATTCTGAGACATGCCATAGTATGAAATTTCTATGAGATAGAGAAGACATATCTACATATATTTTAGGTAGAAATTTTAGAACCAAATTTGCAAAAATGGATGCATGGCATGTTGTGAAAATTTGTTCTTAGGAAGAAGTCAAAATAAATAAGCTTTCAAAGAAGTAGGCTTGGCAAAGGAAGAAGCAATAGGTAGACCTAGTGAAGATAGAAGCAATAAAAATAAATGGTGAAGATAGAAGTAGCAAGCAATAACAGTGGGTATTTGTGTCTCCTATAGGTTTGTACCTACAAATATTGTAGTAGAGTGGATTAATGTCTCCTATAGGTTGGTGCCCACAAATATTGTAGTAGAGGGGATTCATATCTGCTATAGGATGGTTCCTATAAATATTGCAACAAAGGGGATCAATGTCTCCTATAGGTTGGTGCCTAGAAAACAACATAGTGGACTGATGTCTCTTCTAGATTGGTGCCTACAAAGTAACAAAGGGGATTTGTTTTTCCTATAGGTTGCGACCTATAAGGAAGTAGTGGGGATTGGTGTCTCCAATAGGTTGGTTCCTTTAAAGAAACAAATGAGATCAATGTCTCTTGCATATTAGTTCCTACAAAGAAATAGAGGGGATTGGTGTCGCTTTTAGGTTGGTACCTACAAAGAGGTTAAGGGGATTGGTTTCTCCTATAGGTTGGTTCCTACAAATTTATGTAATAGTAGGTTGTTCCCTACAAGGTCTTTCATATAAAAAAATGTGGGTTTCCATGTATATATTTTGTTACTTTTTTAGTTTATGATATTGATGTTTTATTATGGCATTAAATAAGTAAAAAAGGTTATTATAATGATTCACACAACACCCCCCCCCCCCCCCCCCCCCCCCCCCCGCCCCCAAACCCCCATTTCAATATAATTATGAATTTCAACATGCACCTTCAACAATTCAAAAATTGACGAATTCTATTTTCGAAACCTCTATTAGAAAATTTTTGTTAGTGTTTATTAATGACATAATAATCTATAAAGAAAAACTTCGGAAGAGCATGTACAACATGTTGAAAGAGTCTTTTAAAACTATTGGAAGAGATAACTATATCAAATTCTTCTATGTGTCCCTTTTGGGTTTGAGTGGAATACTTGTGCATATTGCATTTCATGAAGGTATAAAAAGTTTCTCTAATAAGATTAGGTCTATGATGGAATGATCAATCCAAAAAAATTTCATCAAACTTATAAGTCTCTTATGATTTATGGGATATTACTATATGTTTGTCAAGAATTATTATGAAATAACAATAAGTCTAAAATCTTTATCAAATAAGGAAGCATTCTTTAACTCGGGAAGTAACTAAACCCTTTCAAAAACATAAGAAATATATGTATACATGCCTTGTCCTAGCCATAATCAACATTACTAAAATATTTGTTGTCGAGTGTGATGCATAAGACCATGGAATATTTGTTTTTTTATTTCAAGAAGGAAGACCCATTTATTTGATAGTACAAAAATTAAAGGGAAGAACTTGCTCAAAATCATTTATCGAAAAGAAATGTTGGTCACACTATATGTAGTTAAGAAATGCATCCTTACACAATAGGAAGACGCTTCAAGGTAAAAATAAGCATTATAGTTTGAGGCAATTATGTTGAAAGAGAAACAAAAATAAGTTACGAATATTTGAGAGTGGGTATTTCCATAGTTATTCAATTTATGAATCTTTAAGAGATCAATTGTGTATGTGTTTACCATGTACGATGTTTCATATGGACTCTCTAACCATCTTTCATTTTAAATTCTATATATATATATATATATATCAACCAACCGCCCTTTATTAATTCATTATATTATACTATAATATAATATTTAATATTATATACATATAATTAATAAATAATCTAATCTCTCTCTCTTTCTCTCTCTCTCTATATATATATATACATATAACCAATAAATATATAAATATTATAATACTATTACCCATAAATATAAATAAATAATATATATATAATATATATATATATATATATATATATATATATATATATATATTATCTCTTATTTTCTCCTTCTTTATCACCCGTTTTGAGCTCTCTCTCTTTTTGACTTTTTTTGAGCTTTCTCTTTTCTAACGGTTTATCATTAATATTTTTAATAATGTTAATAATTTAATTCGTTCCTTTTTCATTGAAAAATTTTACACCATTTTTTAATATTTTTCTTGTTATTGATCATGATTATCTTAATCTAGTGGCTATCATTATTTAAGGTTGATTAGCACTCATGTTAATCACTTGTTTTCTTTCTAGTCCCTGATGATGGGTGGAGTGTCCGCCTGAAACGTCACACAGGGTAAACATCTACATTGTTCATCTTTGAAATATTCAGGTTACGAAGACCTTAGGTTGTGACTTTGAAAATGTCTATAGAAAAATAAAACATAATATGGTGGTAGATGCACATTCAATCAAAGAATAAGAATAGAGGATTTAGTATAAATTGTTTCTATTATGAAATCTAATTGGTTTGAAGAACAAATGACGTAATGGAAGGAATGCTAGAAGGTATGTGAGATCATTCAACAACTACATGACAACTCAATCACCTTAGATAAATTTGTTTGGAAAAAATATCTATTGTGGATGAAGTGATTTGAAAAGGTGGAAGAAGTAAGGAAATAATGGATGTAAGATCAAAATATATGCAAGATCATTCAATAACTACAATAGTTCTAAAGTGCATTATATAATTTTTTTTGGAAAAATGATATTTTATGGTATCAAGATCGCCTATATTTTTTAAAGAATTCCCAACTCAAACAAAAAGTAATTTTGGAAATGAATACTTCTTCTATAGGAGTACATTTGGATTTATTGAAAACTTACCACAAGATCAAGATGGATATTTTCTAGGAAGGTATTAAAACTAATGTTCAAAAGTTTCTAATTGAATGTGTTGTCTATAAATAGAGTAAGGGGGAGACAATCAAGACTAAAAATATCCTAAAACCATTAGTTATAGTAGGTCCATATTGGGAAGAATATCCAATTGATTTTATTATAATTTTTTACCAAAATATGAAGAAAAGTATGCCATCTTTTTCTTTCATTCTCATTCATTTAAAACATGTCTACTCGAAACAACATTCAGGGAAATTATCTGAAATTTACATGGAATACAAAAGATTATTGTAGATTATTTTCTTCTTTGGGTACTCAATTGAATCACAATTCATCTTATCATCCCCAACCTAATGGGAAAATTGAGGTTATCAATAAATTTTTAGAAGGATATCTTCATTTTTTTATATATGATAAATAGGCATAATTGCTCAAGTGCTTTCCCCCATAAAAATAATGGTACAACACATCCTTTCATAATTCATAAAAAATGTTACTATTTATTGCATAAAAGCTTTTATTAATTGCTATATATTGGATTATTACATTTCTAGTGTTTTGTTAATAGATTTATCATTAGGGTTGGGTTAAATATGCCTTAGACTATAAAATATTAATGTGAAAAAAAACATTGATTTTCAAAATATATATATATATATATATATATATATATACTTAAAAAAAATGAAATTTAACTATTTAATATTTATACTTTTGAACTTATTGATAACCAATTTTGGAATTTCATGATATATAATAAATTCTATGATTTATAATTAAAATCTTCTAACAAAAATATCAAAATTTCCCTAATTAATGATAGAGAAAAATAATCTTTAACAAAGTAGACATCACAAACCAATACATAAGAAAAAAAACCAATACATAAGGAAAAAAATAGGATTTGCAATTGAAAGCTTTTAAGCTTCAACAATGGGGAGAAATAATCCTCGTGATATTAGTCAACTTTGAGGATTATGATTAGGATAAGGATAAAGATAAAGGACCAGAGTTAACTAATTAACACCGTTGTTGAAAAATAAAATGGTTTTTTATCAATAAAAATTGTGATAAATTTAATCAAATTTTCCAACAAAAATTTATAATTATGTTATAATTATTATTAAAAATCTAATATTATAATATATATATAATTTCAAATATATATAGAAATAAAATTTCAAAAAAAAACTCTAATCAACAACCTTGCAAAATATTTGGAAATATGTGTAAACACTCCCAAAAAAATCCAAAATCCAAAATATAGTTTACAGGAATGAAGTGAAACAGAAAATATGTGTGACGAATCCTATTTCTAAATTGCTTTAAAAATATTGAACAAATTTTGAATTAAATTGAAAAAAAATATATTAAAATATTTTTTTTTTAAATATATTTTAGTTATTTAAAAAATAGTATTATCTCAATATAAATTATTAACAAAATAATTATAAATATTTTTATACTTTATATTTAATTTTTAATAATATAATCTAATAAATTGTTATTATTAAAATATTTGCAGACATATTATAAAATATATATTTATTTTTTTATTAAAAAATTAATAATAGCATTTTTATATTTCAACTTCATCTTTTTAATAATAATAAAATTTACATAATTTCATATTATTAAAATGTTTATTTATACATAACTATTAAAATGTATATTTATTTATTCCGAGATATATTTTCCTATTAAAAAACGTTCCTAAAAAGATAATTATGAACCTAAATTAATTATTTCATAGATTCTAAATGGTATGGCTTGATATAATGATCAGTCTTGCATCTTTCATAACTATTGTACATCTATGATTCGGTGGTTAAATTTTTATTTAATATCTAAATTATACAAATGGAATTGATTACGAATAAAACTGCTTATTACAAACATTATATATGAAAGAAAAAATGAACAATCAGAAGAAAGAAAATCACCTGTCTGTCAAAACAATTCAATATAATGATTGCAATCACCAGCATTTGTTCAAACTATTTTTGGAGTGTGAAAGTAGAGGTATACGATAAAACAGTACGATTATTTATTTGTATTTAGAAATACTAATTATGTCTGAGTGCAGTTTATTTTAATACATAAGAACAATAAAATACAATTACAGTGCAGTATCTTAAAAGTATTATTATATTCAACACATAAATAATTTCTATGTATTATCATACACAAACTTAAAAATATATATAAGCACTGTATCTTAAAAGTATTATTATATTTAACACATAGATCATTTTATTTATTATCATACACAAACTTAAAAATAATTATAACGTATTTATAACGTATAATAACGATTTAAAAAAATGACACACTGTAAACACACCGACACTGTACTCTGAGAAATCCGTAGACAAAAAAATTAAGATGTATATATCTTAAGCATCATACGAGTTACAAGTGACTGCAACTAGCGAAAAAAATGTCCCATTACACGGTGGGAAGATGTCCTATTATCAGATCATGTGCATCACCAAACAAGAGTGTGATAGGCACAAAGTTTTCTAAAATGTCAAGTTAATGCCCTACATACAATCACATCATTTCAGCATTGCAATATAGTATAATTAAATCATGGCTGCGAATATCACTGGTTGGAAATACCACCAGGATCTGAGCTTTCTTCACAGGGACAGTCACAAGCCTCGGGAAATTCCCTTTCTACAGCAGGGGCAGGAAGAACAACTGAGTTACAATGGCTATGTTCTAGACACAAGTGTTGACACGGGCTTCAGTGTTGACATGGTCGCAATTGCGCTTCAATGTTGAAGCTACAGAACGAGCCCAGAGTTTGAGATGTTTTTTCATATCCACATCCGCTGCATTTGGGTTTGGCAGTTCCCAGTTTTCCAAAGGCGATTCTTGAAACCCTAAATTCCTGCTGCTATTTTCATGGTCGGCTAATCGCTTCAATCCAGGAAGAAGGCTCAGGAGTCGGGGGGTCAAGTGGTCCCTTCTGAACTCGAAACCAAGCTCCATAAGGCCCTTTAGCTCTTGCAATTCTAGATCCACTCTGCTTTTGGGGCTTCCCTTGCTCTCCTTCTGCATCAGCCGCTTGCGACTCGAAACAGTCTCTAACTTTGGCAGAGTGCTTGGTTGAGGCATGTGGAGACACATATGTTGAGCTGAGGACTTGCCCTTCCTTCTCTCAAGAAGCGAAGCAGGTCGCTGCCCTGTAATCCGAAGTGCTGAATCGCTCATGGTAGGATTCATTAACTTGATGAAACGAGAGGAGCGTCGCAATTCTTCCCGAACTAACCGGAGCAGTAAATGAAGCTTTTATAACCAGTGGATGCGTGTGGGCCAATGCCTACCATATTAACCACAATTGTCAACGAAAATATGAAATAGTAATGTGAAAAGAGGACGGTTGTAGTCGTGCTACGAGTTAATCTTATAGTTAATGTGGAGTTTAGCTGGACTTCATAATTTACATCTAAACCTAACAACTTTAGACATCAGAAGTTTAACAAGTTTAGTTTCTGAACTTCATTTATATTATCTAAACTTGTTATAGTATCTAATTTGTTTGGTCATTATTTAAAGCTTTCTGATCTTTCGTTTGGTCTGTCACCGTTACAGACCAATATTTACGGCCAAGCTTATTTTAATCTCGAGCTATTATCATTGCATAATGTATTTGGTTGCTAATATTTTGAAATTTAACAACTATAATTTGGATTTACAAAATTTTTTGTCAGATTTTCTCTACATATAATCGGAATTTCCATCACTTTCTGAGCAATTCCTCTGGCTAATTAGACTACGGCATAAATGTGTGATTTGTCAATAAATATTAAATGAGCTAGGCTGTATACATGGATCATTAGATAATTGGCCCATCATTATCCAACAGGGAGGTATATATAGCCTCATTCATTTAATGCCTATGAGCATGTTATTTATTTTCAGCAAATACGCTTTGCTCCTGAAAACCAAGTGATGTATGTTGCGACACTTAAATTGAATGCCATGTCAGTGTGGAACATTGATAGCTAGTTGTCTTTAGTGTTACTTTTTGGAAGTTTTTCTAGTGGGTTTTTGGGTCTAATTTCTCTAAAATTCAACAATAATTTATTGAAATTACAAGTTTGATGAATAATACTGCACAATAAAAATGCCCTAAGACTTTATTAAGATGCTGGATCCATATACAAATAAAAAAATACTTTAAATAACACAAATCAAAATTTTACTTTAAATTTTCCCACTAATTTCAAACACCCAAAAACTTAAAAACCATACTAAACACAACTACCATTATTAAACATGAGCGAATGAAATGTGACCGGAGCCAAAACGACGTACTTTCTAACAATTAAATTGAATGTTAGTCAGCGTGGAACATTGACAAACCTCAGCGGCCATGAAAGAAAACATAAAAGTGTAAAGGTGTAATTGGGCGGGTAATTCTTATTTTCGGATTCGACAAACAAGTGTAATTTTTTAAACTATTTTATTTAATATTTATTCCAAAGTTTATATTAATTTTTAGGATTTATAATATTAATAATTTTTAGGTTTATTAATCTTTTGATTTTATAATATTAATAATTTATTTTATTTAAATATTAATAATTTTTTAGATTTATTATATTATTGATAATATTAATAATATTATTTTATTTATTAATATGGTTACTCATTATTTTAAATTTTATATATTATATATGGGTTTTTCTTTAAAAGAGAATCATTGTTTATTCATTATTAAAGTATTATTTATTATATATGTGTTTTTTTTTAATATCAAATAATTTTATTTATTTTTATATATATCATCGGGCTTGAGAAAATATATTTTACTTCTAATTAGATTATAAATTTATTTAATTAAATTATAAAGAAATATATTTTATATTATTTTTAAATATTAAATATATGTAATGATGTGCATTCTTATTATAATATTAGTAAAAAATGATTATATAAAGTTTTTATTCATGTAATTTCAAGGATTTTACAAATTATGGAAGTCAAACTCATTAACTATAATGTATTTTGAAAGAAAATAATTAATCTCAACTTTCCACATGACAAGTTGGACTAAACTATGGTTTTATAGATA
Source organism: Pinus tabuliformis (assembly GCA_031772625.1). Classification (NCBI taxonomy): domain Eukaryota; kingdom Viridiplantae; phylum Streptophyta; class Pinopsida; order Pinales; family Pinaceae; genus Pinus; species Pinus tabuliformis. The sequence goes on from CM062809.1 coordinate 427,186,171, forward strand.
ATAAAGCAAGTTTGAACCTATACAAAACATGTATTTTGAACAAAATCATAAATGTTGGACAAGTAAAAAGGACAGTTCCCCATAGGGACCCTGAAAAACCCAAACCTAGTTGCATTCAAATCCAAATATGATTGGATTGAATTCTCATAAACATGGAAATAAAGCCACTTTTTAATTTGATATTATTTCAATATCAAATATTATTTGATATTTCAATATCCAACCATGAAATAGCACAACTTTTTAATCAAACTTTAAATACATTTGTTTTATACAAACCACGGTCTATCACTAAAATGGAAAAATTAAAGAAGCTACATAGAAAGTATATAAAATAGCTATTTCACTATTGTAAATAAGAAAATTCAGTCATATTATTTCTGTTGACAATTAAAAAGATCTTCATTTTGATTACACTATCACCTAAGTTAATGATTTATATAGCATACTATTGGCTCATGGGTGTGAGCATGCCACATAAGTCTCAACCTTTGAGTTTCAAACTTCAATGTTTAGGCCTTAAGATTAAGGGTGCTCAATGCAAGATTGCATGTGGTGGTGGAGAAAGAGATTCACTTTTTCCAATACATTCATAAATATACTTAAGTGAGTCTATACTTATTCTAGAATCTCAATAGTATGCCCACATTCTATGGTTAGATTATTTTATTTTATTTTATTTTGTATAATGCTATTTGAAATCGATTATATTATATATATATATATATATATATATATATATATATAAAACTTATCAAAATGATGATTTTAAAAACTAGGGAAACGTTATTAATTAATTATATGCGGTCTCAGTTTAAAATATTACTTAATCAAAAATAACCTCTAACTATAACATGGAGGTTATATATATATATATATATTATATTATATAATATATATTATAAATTATTAAATTTACCTTAAAAATTTATTATTATTAATTTTTTATATATTTAAAAATATATTATAATTAAAATATTAACAATAAATATATAGACAATAACACTACAATCAAATTCCATAAAATAAAAATAAAAATAACAAAAAAAAAGAGTTAAACTTTGGCCAAAATAATAAAAATAAATCATCCTCATCCAGAGAAATGTTCTATCCCGGAACTAATCATTTTTCAAACCATTAAAAACCCAAAAAAACAGTTACACTTCATAAAAATAATGGGACAAATGTTCTACCTCAGTCCATTAAACCGCTAAGAGCGTGAAATCATTGCAAAATCTTCACGTAGGTCAGCAGTTTTCAGTCAATGTAGATGCCCAAGGTATTTATGCCGATATCTGAATCATCTCAAAATCGAGGAGAGAGAATATTCAAATCAGTGGAAAACGAATATTCCTATCAATGGAAGGAATTTTGAGGCTTCTACATAATCCGATCAAAAAGAACGTGGAGAAGAACATCAGAATAGAAATTAGCAAAATTGACATATATTCAAGGGAATAATGGAGAAAAATATTTGTAATGCATCCACCTCTGTGTATATACAGTAAAAATTTGACAGCCGAATCTTCCAAATCTTATCATTGGCTTAGGGAAATAGCTTTACTGTATTATCGTTTCTTGATCCTCCATCAGCGGACCCCTTGATCGTTATGGTCAATATGATCGAGTATCCTAATAGCGGCCGATTCTTCCAAATCTTATCCTAGAACCTTACACATCAGTCTATAGAAATAGGTTTACTGTATTGTTTCATGATCCTCCATTAGCGGACTCCCACAATTATTATCGTCAGTTTGACCGTGGATGGCAATTAATTAATAGGAGATGGGGTACAATGTTTGGAGTGATTGCGTAGAATCTTCCTTTCACCTACTATATAAAAGACTTTCCAACATGTGGACATATTAAGAAATTTCATCACCTTCCTGTCTAACAAAAGTTACTGGAACATGTGTACCGCCTCACCTTCATGTCTATCCTAACTTTCGGTAGCCTCTGCAATCCGTGGGTCCAAATACCTGGAATTGGTTGCTTTCCGCGATGCTTTATTAAGTTTACCAAAAAGCAATGGCCTTCTATTTCTTGTTCGTGGTTGGCAATTTCGTTTCCATTGATTGCGTGATTGGTGGTATAAATTGACATTGTACAATCCTAAAGAGAGATTTTGTACAACCTTACATATCTTTGACCAGCCCAACGATAGTTATTAGCTTTGGTTAAAATTTTATGCACTTCGGTAAATTTGATATAGGCCCCATGCAATAATTTAAGATTTTAATTGAGATATTAATTTTGTTAAAGGATGAAAATAGTATAGTTTAAAAAAATCTATAAACTAGTTTTGAAAATAATAGAAATTTTGGCAAAGATTAAGATAAAATTTGGCAGAAATTTTTGAAAATTTCGAACACAATTGTCAAACTTCAAGATTTTAGGTGCTCCAAGGCTTTTTGATGGTGCTGAACCCATTTCCACCGTCAAAAAAATGATTCAAACACTTTCGCAATCTGAATTTTTGAAAAAAAACCTATTAGATTCCAGCAAGAAATATGATTCAAACACTTTCGCAATCTGAATTTTTGAAAAAAAACCTATTAGATTCCAGCAAGAAATTTGCCTCCCAGGAATATTTATGGCATCAATAAACAAAGCTGATGAAAATCCTAAAACATTCAAATTATGTAAGCCCAAAACCTAAAATTGCATTTATTCTCTATTTTGATTAGAATTCAAGAAATTTTCCTAAAACATTCAAATCATGTAAACCCAACAACTTAAAACTAAAATTTTTCCAATTTTGTGAATATATTAAGAAAAATCAACTTAAAAAATTAACCCAAAAATAACTAAAGGGTGGTATCGCAGTGTTATAACACTAATGTTTTATGGATTATATATTTTACAAATTGAATTCAAGAAAATTTCATAAAACATTCAAATCATGTAAACCCACCAGCTTAAAACTAAAAAATTTCCAATTTTGTGAATGGATATGAAGAAAACACAACTTAAAAAATTAACCCCAAAAACAACTAAAAGGTGGTATGGCAGTGTGATAAGGCTATTGTTTTATGGATTATATATTTTACAATGCTGCTCATAAGCCTTTATTCAAATTCTATACATAATGGCGAAAGGTTTGATCCATACAGCACATTGAGTTTTAAGACTAATGTTGAAAAGATTATATATAAATTACCATTGTGTCTATAAGCCTTTATTCAAATTCTACGCACAATGGCTAAATGGTTGATCGATACGCCACTTTAAGTTTTAACCTATTGAAAATTTCGGATCATATACTCTTGGAATTGTTTGCAATCATCTTCGAAATCTCAATCACATCATAAGATAATGGAACAAACTTGCTTAATGATTTTTCCAAGACATTTTGTGTCAATTCTCTAATAAAGTAGTTTAGGGTGCACATTAGTCATGCATACATCCAATATGTCCAATGTATATATAACAAAATACTAACCAATAAAAATCTATGCAAGAGAACACCATAGTGATAAATCTACGTAGATTGTGTGACATGGCATCCCCTCCATCAAGTGATTGTGAGCGTTCTATAGTACATTGGATCATTGGATTATGAGTTCATTTCTACACGTTCACAATTATATTGTATCTAATATCAAATTTATCGCTTATTTGTACAAATATTTTGAAACGTAGTTGTATTTATAAGGCCATTTTGAATAAAAAATTGTGTAAAGTCAATTGAGTCTATATGCACACATCAATATGAATATTCATACATAGGAGAGGGTGAAGGAATCGAATATGTAAGTAGGAAACGAGTGTTTATTATTATATTTTATCACCATTATACATTTATGTTATTTATATTAGTAATATATATAATACAAAATTGTGGGGGAGTGAATAAATTTGACTAGAATGTAATAATTAAAGGAAAAATACACTTTGGAAAATTTTAAATTTCTATTAAAAGTATATAGAAATGTGTAACGCATATTAAAATAAAATATCTTATATTTATGCTTTATAATGAGTATAAAATAACAAAGTTATTCTACAATTTCTTTAGCTTTACCTTTTTTCACATTTAATATTATTTTAAATGATGACTACCATGAACAAAAATATTACTTTCAACACAAATCCACTTGCATCTCATTATCTTCTTTAAAATAAGCCTTACATTTAACAAATTGAGATGAAATTTATGACAGAGACCTTGAAAAGCCATCCCATTATATCTTAGTTTGACCTCTAAAAGCAGGATGAGTATATGAACAAGGTGTAACTCAACCTCAATATTTTATGATTTGATTCTAATATTAATGTAGAAGTATGAAATGTCTATCTCTAAAAAACTCAAGCATATTCTTTATAAATCATTTTTTAGATGGATAAAAGGCCGCCTTCACAACCATTAAAAACGTGTTGATGAAAATACTCATAAGAAGTGCACAAAAAATAGTATGAATAAAAATAAAACCCATCAAAACATAAACAAATTTGTGAGGGAAATATGTAATGAGTTATTTCCCTTTACAGTCCCAGGGTGAACACATTAAGTAATAATAATTAAAGAAAACACATTAGCATTAGAGTATCCAAAAATAACTAAATAAATTTTACAAAATCATCACCCAATAATACATTAAAGAGTATGAAAGAAAAAAAATCATTAGATATTGGAATAGTTACATCATTATACTTCTAGTGAATTCCCTTAGGGACTCATATAGACTTGCTAGCAAGATTGAATCCATACTTTTTCTAGGAACTCTCACATAAAAAAAAGTCCTTAGAATTCTCTCAATGAAAATATAGAGTATGTAAATGTTTTATGACCTTCATAAATAATCATCAATTGATGTTACGATAAACACCCTCCAAAAATTTTCGTACATGTAAATTTTGGAGCCTACTGAGGATCCAATGAAATATCGTCCCATGGTGACTTCATGGTTGGTCGATGTTTTGTGTTCGAGTCTTCCTCTTAAAAGATTCAAAGTGTCAAATTCACTTTCCTACACATGCTCAGCCCTTCATGACTTCATAGTCACACTTCTTATATGCAAGCTTAAATAGACACAACACCATCCATCAAGACAGTGTGTGTGTGCTACTCAACTCATGTCGATAGTTAGTGCACACTTTCATTCATAGTCATCCTCACTTTTATTTAAATTGTACTTTTATTTAGGGGAGTTTTCCCAATAGTCACTTTTGTACACTTTTGCCTTCACAAACATCACTCTCATGTTTATAATTGTCATTTTTTCTTACTTCCACTTTAATAAGTGTATTTTTCATGTTATCTTTAGCCTGGCATGTGTCACTTTCAAGGTCATTCGCACATTGTAAGTGTCATCTTCATGTTTTCCTCCTACTCAGTGACAGTTGTAAAGGCATTAACCCTCTTTCTAGGTGATGATCATAGCTTATTCATGAGCCTCATTGACATATATTTTCACCCCATACTTGTGCACTAAGTCATTTTTAAGGTCTCCTCCCTCTCACAATGCATTAGTACTTCCTAGGATAAGGAACCTAGCCTTTTGCTACCTCCCTTAGTGAAAAGTGCATTCAAGATGAAAAAGCAACCACTATTGGAGAGCACTGCTCCCTCTGAAGCCTAAGCGCATTATAAAAATGAGCAATGAAGTGCACATCAGAACAACAAAGCACACTTCAGAAAAATGAAGCGCACTTCAAAATAGCAAAGCACACTTTGGAGCAACAAAGTGCACCTCAGAATAATAAGGCCTTCTCTCACTTTAAGCATATGGCGCAGTCATGAAGCATGAAGCCTTAGGGTGCATGGCACACTCATGAGGCATGAAGCCTAAGGGTGCATGGTGCACTCACAAAGCAGGAAGCCTTAGGGTGCATGTCATACTCTTGAAGCATGAAGCCTTCATCCTTCCCTTAGGGAAAATTGCATTGTCATGAAGCTTGAAGCCTTCATCCCTCCTTCCTCCCTTATGGCGCATGGCACAATCATGAAGATTGAGGCCTTCATTTGAGTGCACTCTTTCAAATAGAAGAATTGCACCCTCTTAGTTCCTCTTGAGTGCATAAGTGCACCGGGAAGGCTCGAAGCCTTAACCTTTTTTCCTTTGGTGTTTGCCCCTATTCCCTCATTTGTCCCTTGAGTGCACAAGCACACCCTGAACGAACAAATGACTCTCCTTCATGCTTCAAACATGAACCCTATGCCCTTGATTTTTCTCTCTCTCTTGCTTGAGCACACAAGAACACCTTGAAGGCCTCTTATGAGCCTTGACCTTTCACTACCTTCATCGCAATAAAAATGAATAGTGGAGCCTTCCTAAGCCACTTATAAGTTTGACTATGCCCTCTTAATAAAGCCTCCTTGTTTTAACCCTCTCATAGGCTTATCATGAGCTCATCATTCCATGATTTAGGTAGTGATAGAATAGATTCTTTTAAGACTAATTTCACTTTGTCATGAATGATTTTCATTACATGGAGTACCTTCCTGGCATGACAAGGTAATTATCAAAGAATATAGTAAGGAGAAAACATAAAGAAACACGCCTAGAGAAGAAGAACAAAAGAGAGCGGGAATGGAGACATGAATTAGATCATGAACCGAAACAAAAAGAAGACATTACATGATGACTCAAAGGATTCTAAAGTTCATCGAAGACCCTTTGGAGGTTGAATATAAGCAACAAAGTGGATATTTAATGAAGATGAAGCATACATCAGACCTACCATCACAGATGCAAGATTAAGCACCAAGGAAGACAACTTGGCATTTCCACCTCATCATGAAGTCCATGTCATCATTGTCAAGTTCTAACTTGTATAAGTTTTAATCATAATGGTCAACATGTGTTTATGTGTCATGTCACATCATCATGTGTAATTTACTTATGTATTTTCAAGGAAGAGGACAAAATGTAATGTGTGGAAGTGCAAGAGTCATATGTGGAATATGAAAAGTCACTTAGTCATATATGGACAAAAGTCACATAGAGAATTCCAAAGGTCATTTAGAAGTTAAGGAAATATTAGAATTCCAAGAGTCATGATGGTAAACCAAGAGTCAAGAGGAGATGAATGACCATTCCTCTTGTTATAAAATCAACCTCATAACTCAAGCTAAAGGATTTTGGAGGCTTAAGATTTGGAGAGCTAGTCTTGGCTTCTCTACTTGGAATAGGAGAGAAAATTATTCTTTGGAGAAGAAAGAAGTGACTTCATGTTCCACTACTGGAGCTAATGCCTCATCACTATAACTATGTACTTGGATATTTCACCTAATTGAAACTCAATGAGTCAACAAACTTTCATGCCTGTATCGTGAATGTTTTAGGACAATTCTTGGGATGTTTTTGATATATATTGTGTTCATATGTACTAGAGAAATTGAACTATTTTTGTGGCTTTGGTACTCATCATGTTGAATGTGTGTTGTATTCACTTTAATAATCGTTATGTGAACTATTTTTCTAGCAAATATTGTTCATGTTCTCATGTGTGTCTCTTTGGTTAGTACCATTACTTCCTTCCAGAGACTCACTTTTGTCTCTTGCTCGTGAAGGTCTCCTTTTACACATTACAATTAGTGTTTCACAGTGTAAACATACTTTCTTGTTCAATGTCTATGTATATAATCTCTTATGTTATTCGTTGAAACCAAGGTGAACCTTTGTGTTATGATGGTCTGGATGATACTCAAGATAAGGCTCCTATTCCAAATGGTTTGAGGTCTAATTGGGCTTTCACAGCAGGGACCCCTTGTATGTTTGCAGTATCCAACATCATTAACATTCTAGAACTAGAAGGAAGGATAAATGACAAGATGTGCCCATTGAGTCTATTTGAATCTCCTATCATAAATGGTTCTTTCAAAAATCATAATCCTAGATTGTTTTTCTAACCTATCCTCTAGAAAAATTTCAATCTATGTGGAAATTGTTAATGTCTTCCTTCATTCAGTTTTAATGGCAAGAGTGACACATTTTTATACAAACACATAAATTATTTTCTTGGGTTTTATAAATCTCATGAATCAATGTTGAAGATGTTGAGTGTATTCTATGCACCCTCACTCTTGAAGTTCATGTGAATCGATGGTCTCATACCTAACCATCTACCTCTATCCATTCATCTGATCAATTTCTTAAGTAGCTTCATTAATCTTTTGATACGTATGATTACTGAGATGTTTACAAAAGAATCAATAATATTAGAATGGATCCTAATGAGTCAATTAAGGATTTTCTAATAGATTGATTCACTTATGTTTTGAGTTTCGAGAAGAAGATATGGATTAGGATTTCTTTAAGAAAAAGTTTTAACATTTTGTTGGGATCTCCTTGCATGGTGAATATTAACTCCTTAATGTTTTTGCTCTCCCAACGTTAGTAAATCAGGAGGCACCTCTAATTTTAGAGGAATAAACTAATATTCCTTTTGTTCCTTGTCCTCCTCCTTTTCCAGTATCAATTTGGTGCCTCCTTATGATAATGTTCAAATTGGGAAATCTAGAAATTGAATTCTTGATCCATATTCTCAACCTCCATGCATTTCCCATGATCTAGATCTAATAAACGAAACTTTAGAATGGTTAATGAATCCTATGGTCAAGAATAATCCTACCATTCCTCAGCATGATATTTAAACCTATAACCCTGTTCTGGAATCTGATTTGGATTCTTGTCATCATGTATCATCTCTTTCTCATGATCCCTTTCCCCTTGATTTTAGAAATTCTCAATATTTCAATATATGTTGTGATCAAGTGCAAGTTAGTCACTCTTCACATGTAGATGAGCAACAAGGTTAGGATTCCTTTGATATTCCTTCTCTTTTCCCAAATCCCCTATGCTAAGATTATGTTTTTCCATCCTTGGTTGATCTTGAATCTAGCAATCTCGTTGATGAATCAAATGAAATTGATTGGCCTAATCAATATGAAATCTTGGACAACCTTCATTCTATTGATTATGACTCCATTATTGTATGTAATTATGGTTTCCCATGTGAACCTTTTGATATTTTGGTTTCTCAAGAAATTTTTTTGGCCAAATATTTAGATCTTGAGTCTAATTTGGTTAAAGAATATGTTCCTATTGAAACTTCCTCTTCACCTCACTATCCCTTATGTTCTTATTTTTATAACATATTCATCTGTGATGAACATACTCCATGCTCTTCAAGTTCATCATATAATGAGTTGTATTTTGAATTAAGACAAGGTAGTGAGGTTATTCATAATGAAGAAGAAGGTAATGAAATCATCGAGTATCCTTTCCATCCCTTGTCATTTCCAATTTTTCATGAAGAAAAATATTATATTCAGGTTACTCATGAAAGTCATTTAAGCTACTCCCACATAGATGTTCAATCAAAAGAATATTTTTACTTGGGTAATCTATTTGGTGAAGTTGTAAATGCCGATCAAATCACTGAAATAGATGGTTTCCATTTGGATAGTAGTGATATAGTTTAAATCATTGATGGTAGTTACCCACACACCATGCATGATCTGATTCAATTTTTAAAATGAAATTCTACAATTCTTGAAAGTTTAAGGACTCACCAAGAAGTCAAGTAACTTTCTTTGATAGTTTTGTTAGGTTCTCATGACTCTAGTAAGGCCCCTAAACTAAATCATATTTGGATATTATCACATAATTCTTTCCTTTAAATGGTTTCACTAGATGTAAATTCCTTCTTAAAAATTATGTGGTATTTTACATATAACTTTTCAATCTTCCAATATTTTGTGTCAAGTTAGGTTGAAGATTATGTTTGAGTTAGTTCATCTTCATGAAAATCTCTTGTATCAAACTTGGGTTTGGAGTGTATACCTTTCATGGATAAGCGGAGCTGTGAAGTTGATCATTGTAAAGATTATATTTGGCTAAGCCATTCATATTTGTCACATTCTTTTGAAAATAATTAGCTCCTAGTATTTCTTGTGAATGTCTTGATGTTAGTCATTTTTTGCTTTGGCACCAAATCTCCTCTTGAGTGCTAATGAATGCATTTTTTGTTTTTTGAATCAAGTTACACTTTTTTATGCACAAGATCTCGACTAGTTTCTTGTGTTTTCCATATTGGTATTCCCTTTTAATGATTATCATGTCAGTCCAGTTTGTAACCAGTCATAGGTGGATGGTTTGTCACATTCAACATATCAGAAAAATGATTTTATTGTTCAAAGCATAAGAGAAGGTGTTCAAAATGATCTATCTTTTTTTATTGTAACTAAGAATATTATGCCTTAATCATCCCATCTGATCATGGTTCTCGTTCTAACAAATGTCATTTAATTGATCATTTTTCCACTAGTGTACCTAATGATGGTTGTTTTACATCAACTGACCTTTATTGTTTATAATCTAAATATTTATATACTTTTCAAGAAGCTGAGGCACTTCAGCCTTCACTAATGGTTATGTCAGGATCTCATTATCTTGACAAGATTTCTGAATATGATCAAATTTGTTTTCCATCACAAGATTCTCATCCTGATTCCACACATTTAATTAAAAATTATTTCTCTGAAGGATTTCAGGATCTCCAAGAGCATTTTTTTGAATTTCATGATCCATTCTATCATTAGTTAGAAGCATCTTACTTAGAAAGTCCGTTTTATAAAAGAAAGTTATGATCTCTTAATGTGTGCTAAGCAAGAAAATATAAGTATTGGTACATTCACAAGGAGATATCAAGGTTTTTTTGGTTATGACTTTCACCGACAAGGTAAGGTGGTAGTTTGGGTAAAGTTAAGTGATATGACACATCTTTCTTCTTTTAAGAAATACCTTCAATGTTTTGTGCAATATTTTCAAGCTTCTATCTTTTCTATTGCACATTATCATATATCGGTTGTAATTTCTATTATCTTTATGTTTGCATGTTGAGACTCATTACAATGCCTTCATTGGAAATATCATTACACTTAGCCCAGAACTTCTAGCTAGTTAGGTTAGGAGTAGGCTTAGTTGCATTTAGTTTCCTTCACATTGCACCCACATTCTCTCTCACTCTCCATCTATTATTTGCATCTATTTTGTTTTCTTATTTTGTATTACATGATTCTTTTGGGTTAAGTATCCATTTCCTTTGTCTTTTGTTTCCGCTTTTCATTTTGTTATGTATTTTATTTCATGTTTTCTTAAATAGAATTTGCATGAAAGATGCTCCTATGAAATTTTGATGGCAAACAATAAATGGATAATATGTTACCTCTTCTTTATCTTAGATTTATATATATTTGAAGTCAGTGATCTATGAATGGAAAATATGTTTGATTCAAACGGAAATTCTTTAGTCGAACTATAAATCCTGTATGTATTTTCAGATCCTCATTCCTTGACTTGGCGTTGTAAGTAAATAATGTTTTTCTTATCGATCCAATAGATTAGAGAAAGGTAAGGGGAAATCAATTAGCGAGCAATCCAATATTAGAGGTCTATATACATTCTTTGAAGGAACAACCTCTCTTGCTCTCAATAGGTCATGATCCCTCTTCCGCCCTGGTAAATAATTAAGTGCCTAAGAATAGTTCTGTAAATAAAATAAATAAAGGGTGAAATAAGAGAAAGGATTCCTGTGCAGAGAGGTGAAAAAAGTAACTTCATCAGGGTACTATTTAGGCTCACTCACAGCAAAACTATGCTTGTGTTCCTGTAGTGACTTTGCTAGGGTATTGTCCAGGCCTACTAGAAGTGAAGCAACAACAATGATTAAAACTCATACTCTGATTATATTAAACTCATGGTTTTATATTACCCTTTCCTAGATCGGAACAAGTGTGATTTTGAAAGCCTTGATATGTGTTTAACCGAGTAATGGAATGAAGGGAATATATCTATAACTGGGTTTATTAGGGAAGACAAGATAATATGCAAGATGAATCAATACTTTGTGAAATAATGAGACCTTGCACATAGAGAATTAAACCTAAATAAAGAAGCTAGAGTTCTACCCATGTGTTTCCAAGTGTCAATGTTGTGATAAACACCATCCAAAATTTTACCTACACATTAATTTTAGAGCTTATTGAGGATCCTATGAATTGTCGTCCAATGGTCACTTCATGGTTGGTCGATGTTTTATGTTTGATTCCTCTTCTTATAAGATTTTAAGTGTCAAGGTCACTTGCCTACACATGCTCTATCCTTGATGACTTCATAAGCACACTTATTGTATGCATGCTTGAATAGGAACACCACCATCCATCAAGACAATGTATGGGTGACGTTCAACTCATGTTGATAGTTAGTGCATAATTTTATTGATATAATCCATCACTTTCATTACAATTAAAATTGTATTTTCCTTCTTCCCTTATGGTGCATGGTGCGGTGATGAAGCTTGAAGCCTTCATTTGATCACACTCCTTTGAATCAAAGAACTACACCCTCCTAGTTCCTCTCTACTGATTATTTTTGGTGTGAGTTTTTGCTTAAATTCACTTAGAATCTTTGCAAGAGTCTTCTAATTCTTTCCTTTTCTCTATTCATTTCATTCTTCTAAATATTCACTTCAAGTGATCAAACCCTAGTCAACTCTTTCCGCAGGTTAAATTGATCAAATTTTCTTATTCTGTCAATTTGGAACATTACAGAATTTAGCTATAGTTTTAAGTCCTGTTCCAACTTTAGTTGCCACTATTTTTGGAAAAAATAACAAAATATTTGCCTAACTCATCCATGCCACTAAATTATTACACTTACTCTTTAGCTTCGCTTTAGAAATTATGGCACTCATTGTTCTATTTATATTAATTTACAAACTCAAATTTGTCGAATCATTCATCCTAAAACCCAAAGTAGTTCAATAAATCATCATTTCAAAGCCCTGCCATCATATAAATATCGTCCCAAGCACTTAATTTATCTTTTATTTCTTTGACAAGGCTCCACTACAGGACAAAAAAAGACTATAGACATGGTTTAGCAATAAGCACCAAGTGCTTATTTTATGATGTAAACCTCTATTTTGGGACCTGGTTCCTTAACAAATAAAAATGCCACAAAACCACGTTGTGGGCATGATTTCTGTGACTTAACAAAATTTTGACTTGGTAGGAATATTTTCTTCTCCCACTCTATCACTTGCCATAAATGTCAGTCATTCCTTAACTACTTAACTATGCACCCATGGTTATCATGTAGCATACAACCTATGCCTTAATGCTAGCATTTTCCCCTGACACCTTTATTCCAACGTAAATACTCTATTCTCATTTATAATCTACCAGGGTCTTCCTTATAGGATGATGTGTCTTGGTCGGGTCCACCTGTTGCGCCTACGCCAAACTAGTGCAGTTCTAGGCCTACTTGTAACTAACATGATCCATGTTTTCCTGATGCCTAGTCAACCTGTAAGTTTTCCTTTACGCCTTGCTCAAACCTTCTGAGGTCGAGGGATCGTGATGCCATCTTATTCACCTCACACATGTCACATGTCACTTCTATAATGGTCCATGTGTCACCTAAAAATGAACCACTTAGCCACCCAAAAGGCCAAAAACACTTGCCTCATGTCCGCCTCTCATTGGGCCACATTACTATTGACGTCATCATCAACCTATGCATCTATGTCATCCCTATGAACTTATCATATTGTGTTATATTTTGACTTTCAAAGGAGACAGAAAGGGTCCCAGGACCTTTGTTTTTTGCTATATTCCTTTGTTAATTTTTTTAATAAAGTCATTTAGTTCAAGCCCTTAAGCTGCTACTGACTCTGCCACACTAACCTGACTCTTATTTCATCGGATCCTTCTTTGATGCATTGTTATTAGGCCACCTCCATTTCTCTCACATCATCCCTCTCGATCCCTTATATATTACTTAAGGTTTCACCGAGTACACCTTTCAGGCTACCTCCGTTGGGCCAATATATTAGTGTGAGCTTCACCTCGGGCCAATGAAAAACCTTTCCCTCGATTTGTTATTTCTCCACGTATTCCCAACTATCAGAGAAACCACTTATGGTTTTGCAATTGATCTGTTAATCATCAATCTCGGCAAAACTACTCCATATACACCTTAGCAAAATGTAGTTGTAGAAAGAATGAACAAGACGTTGATGGAAAGGGCAAGAAGCATGCTCAGTGGTGCCGGGTTAGGACAGGAATTCTGGGCAGAGGTGGTGGAGACAACATGTTAATTGGTCAACGGATCACCTTCATCAACATTGGAGCTTAAGACTCCACAAGAGGTATGGACCGGTAAGAAACCCTCTCTTTCACATCTGAGGGTATTTGGATGTGATGCATATGTACATGTTCCAAAGGAGAAAAGAACAATCTTTGATAGTAAATCTAAAAAGTGCATATTTATTGGGTATAAGGATGGTTTAAAGGGTTATAAGCTTCAGAACCTAGTACAAGGAAGGTTGTGTATGACCGAGATGTGGTGTTTAGAGAGGTGAAAGATGTTATTAAACATGAATTCCAACCAAAGGAACCTAAGAAGATAGAGTTTGAGCTTAAGGATGAAGAATTAGACTCTACAACAAAAGACGAATCAGAATATGAAGAGCCACACACTCTGAATGTGAGAAGATCAGTTCGAGAAAGAAGGTAGCTAGAAAGGTATAACTCATATTCTTTTTGTTCAAATTTTTCTATATCTATTACCGATGATGATCCAAGAACTGTGAAGGAAGCAGTAGATTCAGAGGATGGAAAACTCTAGAAAGAGGCCATGGTTGATGAAATGGAATCTTTGCAAAAAATGATGCTTGGGATCTGGTGGAGTTGCCAACTAGAAGGAAACCCATTGGCAGCAAATGGGTGTTCAAGAAGAAGACAAATGCAAAAGGAAAAGTGGAGAAACACAAAGCTCAGTTGGTAGCAAAAGGTTATTCCCAGGTGTCAGGAATCTATTTTGGTGATATTTTTTCTCCTATTGCTAAGGTAGCTTCTATTAGATTACTTGTATCTGTTGGTGTTGCTTTTGATTTTGAGGTAGAAAAGATGGATGTGAAGACAACATTTCTTCACGGGGATCTGGAAGAAGAAATCAACATGAAGCAACCTGAAGGCTTTTTGGTGAAGGGTAAGAAAGAACTGGTATGCAAGTTAAAGAAGTCTCTGTATGGGTTAAAACAATCACCAAGGATGTGGTATCAGAAATTTGATACATTTATATGGGGACTTGGCTTCACCAGAAGCAAAGCAGATCACTATGTGTATTATAATTTAATTGGTGACCATGCTATTTATCTGGTCTTGTATGTGGATGATATGTTGTTGGTTGGAAATGACAAAGACATTATCCAGGATTTGAAGACCCAATTGTCCTCCAAATTCGACATGAAATATCTTGGTATTGCAAACTATATTTTGGGCATGGAAATTAAAAGATATCAGGCAAAGAGGAAGCTCTATTTAAACCAAAGGAAGTATGTTGAGACAATATTGCAGAGGTTTAATATGCAGGATAGTAAACAGGTGAAGGTTCCTATTCCTGTAGATGTAAAGTTATCTATTGAACAGTGTCCCAAGACACAAGAAGAGGAAGAGGACATGTCCCATGTTCCAGATTGAAGTGCAGTCGATAGCCTAATGTATGCAATGGTCTGTACTAGACCAGACATTGCACATGCAGAGGGAGTATTGAGTAGGTTTATGTCAAAACAAGGGAAGGGGCATTGGACAACAGTGAAGCGGGTCTTTAGCTATTTGCG
Source organism: Pinus tabuliformis (assembly GCA_031772625.1). NCBI lineage: Eukaryota > Viridiplantae > Streptophyta > Pinopsida > Pinales > Pinaceae > Pinus > Pinus tabuliformis. The sequence continues at coordinate 427,201,804 of CM062809.1, forward strand.
TGCCACTAGTGATTATGGTTTGTGCTACCAAGGAAGACTAGGATTGGACAGAGTTTTGGATATTCATGGTTTTGTTGATGCAGACTAGGCTAGAGATCTGGATCAGAGAATATCTTCAAGTGGGTATGTGTTTAACCTATTTGGAGGTGCAGTTAGTTGGATGAGTAAGAAACAATCTGTAGTGGCATTAACAACTACAAAGGCAGAATACATGGTAGCCACTCATGCAGGCAAGGAAGCAATCTGGTTGTAGAGATTTTGTTCAAGTATCGAGTTAGTATAGGGAGCTATAAGAATAGACTGTGATAGCCAAAGTGCAATTTTCTTGATAAAGAACCCTGCTTACCATTCAAAGACAAAGCACATTGATGTTTAATATCACTTTGTGAGGGATATGATAGAGGAAAAAAAGGTGTTGCTAGCAAAGGTGGACACTTTGAAGAATATTATAGATGCATGGACAAAATCTGTGAGCTCTGAGAATTTCTCTTGGTGTAGAGAAATAATGGGTGTTGTAGGGTTGGAAAATGAATAAGCTCTCCTGTGGCCCTGTGTGGAAATAAAACAACAAGTGGGAGAATGTTGGGTTGTGTCATATTCTTTCAATGACTAGCTTGCTTATCTAACCCGAGGGGGTAGAGGTGGGTGGAGTCCCCCTTCGTTGTGCCGATTGCACAGTGGGGGGTTTACAGGGGGTTTGAGAGGGGCGGTTAGCCCCCCTCTACAGGGTTCGAGTAGCACCTCGGGGAAATTTTTTTGGGACCATATATTAGGTGGGTGAACCTACCTATGGTTTTGTGCATGGTTTTCACATGGTTTTGGGTGTGATGGATTTCAGTCCATGGTATTGGATACTTCAACATGTATATATATGTATTGTAACAGTGAAAGAAACATAATGAAAAATCAAGATTGTAGTCCCAATTTTGGATCCATGGCAAAATCTCTGTGTATATGTGTTTTATGTGTTATGTTCTCGCATTGTTTATTTTCTGTGTTTTAGAATTCATATGCAGGTAATTTCTTTTTAAGGTTAAAAACTACATAATCTTCTTCTTCTCATTCTCCATTTACAAAGAGAGATTTGATATCCATTTGATATATTTTAAATTTCTTGACATAAGAAAATGATAAAAACATTTTGATTTCCTTTAACCTTGCAACAGAAGAAAAATTTTCATCAAAACCTAGACCTTCAATTTGAGCATAAACTTTGCATACCAACCATACCTTGTTCTTACCACTTCTCCATGGTCATTTAATTTATTCCAGAAGACTCACTTTGTGCCAATAACCTTCTTATTTGTAGGTCTTGGATCAATTTACCATGTCTCATTTTTCTATATTTGGTCCAATTCTTCATGCATAGCTTTTAAATAATTATGATCTTGAGTGGCTTGTGCAACATCCTTTGTTTCCACCATGGATGGAAAGGTTGCATTTGATTTCACATGAGGATTAAGCAGCTTCCTTCTAGTCTAAAGACTTGTTTTTAAATAACCAACAATCTAATATGTTGGGTGATATTTTTTCACATGCCTTGAAGGATCCATGGCTCAAGGATTGGAGGCATCTTCATTAACTTCTTCTAAAAATGCATCATGGTCCTCCTAATTATTGGTAACTAGATCATTAGTGTTGGTATTTGTTGATTGTTTGTCTTCAAATTCAACGTATTCATCCACTTTGACATCAACACAATCAACAATCCTCTTGGTATTTGTATTATAGAATCTATATCCCTCCTTTTTTTGAAATCAAAGGTTGCATCTTCTTTCATAGGATGAATAAGCAGCTTCCTTCTAGTCTAAAAACTTGTTTCTAAATAACCAAAAATACAATATGTTTGGTGATATTTTTTCACATGCCTTGAAGGATCCATGGCTCGATGAATGGAGGTCTCTTCATTAACTTCTTCTAGAAATGGATCATGGTCCTCCTAATTATTGGTAACTAGTTCATTAGCACTGGTATTTGTTTATTGTTTATCTTCAAATTCAACATATTCATCCACTTTGACATCAATGCAATCAACAATCTTCTTGGTATTTGTATTATAGCATCGATATCCATTTTTTTAAAGAATATCCAAGAAAAATACCTTCATCAACCCTTGCTTCGAACTTACCAATCTTGTCATCATTCCCCTTGATGTAACATTTGCTACCAAAATCTTGAAAATTATTGACTATTGTAGGTCTTCCATACCAAGTCTCATAGGGATTTTTGTCACTATTTAGTCTGAAATGAGCTTTGTTAAGTATCACCATTATGTGTGAATGGCCTTAGCACAAAATATCTACTGAACTTTTATTTCATGCATCATAGTTCTGGCTCGCTACTCGACTTATTTGTTTTCTCTCACTACTACACCATTAAGTTGTAGAGTCACTACTATAGTGAAATGCCTTTTCATGCCATGCTTCTTGTAAAAATCATCAAACTCTTTTGAAGTGAATTCACCTTCATTATTGGATCTTATGCTCTTTATTTTGCAATCAGTTTCATTCTTAGCCATAACTTCAATATGTTTAAACTTTTCAAGGGCTTCAGATTTCTCTCTAAGAAAAGCAACCCGCATCATCCTATTGAAATAATTAATTATTAGCATGAAATAAAATCTACCTGTGGGTGATTGTGTTCTTGATGGTCCACATAGGTCCATGTGTACTGCAATGGCTTTGATTTTGAGCTCTCTTTATACTTCAATGGAACTGAGTTTTCTTACCCAATTGACAATACTTGCAAATCATATTCTCTAGTTTTGAAAGCCTAGGTAAATATTTGATAACATTCTTCTTGCTCACTTTAAGTATCTGATCAAATTCTAGATGCCCAAGTCTCCTATGCCACAACCAACTTTCTTAAATCTTTGATAGGAAACACCTCTCTATTTTCTCTTTTAGAACATAAACATTATTATATTTTCTCATAGATTTAACCACTATTTGACTTGCATGTACACTTTATTTAACAATTTTTATCTTTAAAAATCACATCATAGCCTTGATCACACATACGTGACACACTAAGCAGGTTATTCTTGATCCTATCAACATATAAGAAATTCTTCACTTTACCTTTTCCATTTGATAGATTGACAACTCTGTTACCAATAATTTTACTAGGTGCATTGTTACCAAAGGTTATGTTACCGTTATCCACTAGTTTCCATGTCATGAACTTGATTCTATCTCCTCACATGTGCCTAGAATAGCTACTGTCAAAATACCATTCGATGCCTTCATTATGAGCATACAAACCAATATCATGTTTCTCTGTTTTCTCCTTTTCTTTATAGACCTTGGCCTTTTGTCAAATTTTCTCAATAAATGGTTCATGCATCTTTTCCTTAAGTCTACCACATTAGCTTCTCTGTGCCAAAAATTTTGACACATAAAAAATTGCACCAGATAGTTCAAGGGAGCAAAAGAATTGTTGTACATGGGTTTCCTTTTCCTTTATTGTTTTCTTCTTCTTGATCTGAGTTAAATGTGTTGGAAATAATACTGAGAGGGGGGGGGGGGGTGAATCAGTATTATCAAGTCAATAAAACTTTTTCATTTCCAAACTCTGATTCATATATTCTACTTCCACAACTTCGTATGATTAAGTTAATTGATCTTCAATGAGTGCATTAGAACATTATCAACCATATTATCAATCAACAGATGCAGTAACATAGAGTAGATCATCACACATAAGGCACACACATGAACACCATGATATAAGGTGGAAACCCAATGCGGGAGAAAACCACCTGCTGCAAGTCATCTCAATCTTCTTCTTAATAAGAAAATCCTTTTACAATATTTTGTACTGGTGTAGTCTTATACCAGTATGGGAGCTACAACCCCCTTTGTTCTTGTACTAGCCAATCCATTTACTAGTACGCAGGCTGCTACCTGCTACAATGCTCCAAAGATTTCCTTTAGCTTTTGTACTAGATTAGATACTAGTACGTAGGTGCTGACCTACAATCTTCTCTCCTCCAGCTACCACGTTTCATCAATTTTCAGACTGGATACACTGAAGCACAACACATAATCTGAAAGGCCACATTTCATCCAATTTTCATACTGGACCCAACAACAACATTGAAGCTCATAATCAAACAACCTTCTGAATCACCCAATCACCAGATCAATACATATACAATGAGAGTTATCAACAAGATCTAGTCCACCAGATCATATAAGGATAAGTCATTATGAACCTGATCCATTCATCTATCAATACTGAGGCTAATCATAATCATTCAATCAATCACTGCTGTTATCAGAACATAATACCAGACATCACTTCAAAACCCAGAACACAACAATCATAAACAGGGGCAGCTAAATAGATTTCATGAAAAGTCTGCAGCTTCACCCATGGAACACCTGCGTACATCCGCACTATTTCCAACTGCTTTCCTGCGCATCCACGCACTGTGTCTCACGGACTTCCTGCGCACCTCCGCTCTGTGTCCAATGGAATGCCTGTGCCCCTCCGCATCTTCTGCAATTCTGGGCCTGCGAACCTGCGCACCTGCAGCGCTTCTGTGCCTATGTATCTGCGCACCAGCAACGCTTCTGCACCTGCGTATCTCCACACTTTTCTTTCACTGCACTTGCGATCCTGCAGGTATAGACAATTTTCAGACTTCAAGGATAACCCAGACTATCAGATCTACAGATCTGATCATGTGCCGAGGAGATATCAACCCATTAGTAGATCCGACTTGTAATTCTCATGTTTCTCCTTGATATTGATTCAACTCTCTCTCACAAACCGATTACAAGAATTTCAGATCTAGCTTGTCTTAAGATCTTCTAATTTCACAAGTGATCTCCTTTGCTTTATATAGGCAAGCTCTTTCTAAAACCATGAGTCAATACCATAGATAACCAATACAAGGGGCCCAAAAACATGGGGCTCAATAATAATAATAATAATATAAAACAATACCACTGACCAAACCATAGGATCAAATACATCGGGCTAAATACTATGGTCCACCATTGGATTCCCACGTGAGAATACTTTTTCACTACATGAAAGTGCATGAACTGGGGTCCGCACCTTTTACATGGTGTACCTGCGGGTATGTACGCACTTTATCTATGATATTCCTGCGGGTCCACGCCTTTTGTACTATGTATCTGCGTACTTCTTATTTCCTTCATTATTGTGAGCTAATCATCAATCTCTGCTACTGAACGGATGTACAGTGATCCATCACCTGTAAGAGTTGCCATCAAGGACAACACTTTAGCCATAATGCCAACAATCTCCCCCTTTGGACTTGATGGCAAAGCTTACTTGTGAACTGTCATCTGATCCCTTTGAACTGTCCTTCATCCATGTATTCTGACATATCTGATATCTCTTCTGTGGATTCATCTGAATGTATACAAGTGAGATGATCTTCTATGAGAGGGTTGCCATCAAGTACAACACATGCATCATAATGCCAACAATCTCCCCCTTTGGACTTGATGGCAACAACACCAAATCACTCTCCCCCTTTGACATCAAGGGCAAAGGGTTATGCTCCCCCTAAGAACATGCTCCTCTTGACTATAAACCAGATCTGCTGAAGTCTCTGAATGAGCTCCCCCTTTGTATATGCCATGGTGCACCAATCTGATCATACTCTTTCTGAGAACAAGCTGAAATGTCTGCTCTGCTATATAGTGTTGTTTATGCTTCAAGTTTCCCCTGATTGTAAGCAAGGTCGGCAAAAAGATGTTCTATAAGAAGAACATGACTCTATATATCATAAATGACCTTCCTATGACCAAAAAACTCAATACATACATACATCACCCAACCAAGTGGGGATACATCAGGAACTAAATACATTACATCTTCATCCCAGGCATAGTGGGGAAACCAACATAGGTCGTTACATGACCTGAAGAGATGACTACAATAGATAGTATTACATCATGAGTCTTGATATGACCTTTACAGAGACCAATCACCTAAGATAAACATCAGCAACAACACTGTATGATCTGCTCCATAACATCTTTTATCATAAGGAGAAACACCAAAGCCATCCAGATCATCATTTGGGAATATCTGCATCAATCATCATATGTACGAAACAACCTATCATCATATAGGTAAGAACTCATCATCATCATGTCTTCAACTTTGAATAATCACCCATGTATTCAGCTAACAATCCTCATATGTGCCAAGAAAAATACGAATATTGCATCATAATTCTTCTTATCCTTATGAAGATCACCATGTAAGCACCAGATATGTAGCATCAGAGAATCAATCATAAATCTGATCTGAAAATCAACTATGTAAATCCAAGAATCGTATGAGATGGAAAACTCATAACCACAACATAGCAAGATATATCATTTAGCCATATAATCTTCATCACCAAGGACTATTAACCATAATGCCAACAATGCATTAAAAACATATGCTCCCCCTAAACTGGTGCCATCTGTCAGATCTTATCAGTAAGAAAAGTCAGCCAATAAATGCCTCAAGACAGATCCGCAGTTTCTCATTATATGTCCTGCGTGGCTCCGCACTTCACCTTTCGCTCCTCTGCGTATCCCCACACTTGACTTTCTGTGTTTCTGCGTATTCCCGCAGAGAGCCTTCTACTACAGCGCTTACCCACGCACTATTTCTTCAATCACGCCGCGTACTACTACTGTGGCCATGCACCCTCAGATGCTATCGCGCCGCGTATCTATGCACCTGCGGCTTCTGTAGCGCCGCGTACTTTCACTGTGCCTCCGCACCTAAACCTCTGCCACGCCGCGTACCTTTACTGTTCTTCCACACCTGAACCTCTATTACGTCGCGTACCTCCGCACTGGGACTGTGCCTTCGCTGCGTATCCTCGCAATTTCACTGTGTATCTCCTGCGTTCCTCCGCACTGGAACTTTCGCTCTGCTGCGTGCGCCCGCACTTTCACAGAGAATCGTCTACGTACCTCTGATTAGAACCCAATTAAATGGTCCTCCAAGGTGCCTTTGATAGTCAGATACACATATCTGATCTTGTGCTCGAGAGATCATACTTCATAGATTCACTTCCAACTTCACTTTCCCTACTGCCTTTCAATCATATACGCGATTGTACAGTATCCAACTCGCGTATATACGTGACTTCCCTTTATGGAGTTTGCATATGAGATTCAGGACAATGAAGTTTTGTACTTTCAGCTCCCTCTGATTCTGGTATGTCTGTACGTTGTGTTGTGCCGCCTTTTTCTGACTGTACTTCCTTTTTCCTCCATATCTTCAAGCGTGATGATGACATTTTCTCCTTTTGATATGGTGCCCACACTTTGTTCCTGCATTCCTTAGCTATATGTCCAAGCTTGTTACATGCATAACATCTTACATGTTTCATATTCCTCCTGTAACAGTCAGTAGCTTTATGACCATACATATTGCAAGCAAAGCAATATCCATTAAAGTACCTTGAATGTGATGATCTTTCTGCATAATGGTCTTGAACCCTTCTTCTTCTACATCTAGCTGCAACATGTCCAAGATTATGACATACATAACATTCAACATTATTCATAGGAGGAGTAAAGGATTTTCTTTGAGGAATCTCTTTCCTTGGTTGATGATGAGATTGATCTTTCATTTCTTCGTTGATCACTTTAGATTTCTCTTTAGAGTTCCTTGCCTCACCTTGTGAACTAGATTCACCTTCAATAGATTCATGGAAACCAAGACCAGTCTTTATAGCAGGAGACCTTTGACTACTAAGAATATCATCCAAGACTTTAGAACTATCTTGAAATCGTAAAAGCTTATCCTTTTCTTCTAATTTACCTTTCAAGATATTTACCTCAACCTGAAGCTGTTCTTCCTTTTCAAGAGATTGCTTTTTCAAATCTTCTTTAGTTTTCCTTCCTTCTTCCATTTGTTCCCTTAGTTTGAGAATCTCCTTTTCTTGTTCTTCATTCAGATCCTGCTGCATTTGATGAACTCGGAAGGCACATTCCAGCTGAGATTTTAAGCTGATGACTTTGTTGTCTTGTTTTTCAATTGCTTGATGTAGATCTTCATTCTGCTTCTTTGATTCTTGAAGATCTCCTTTCAGTGAGAGGATTGTAGCTTCAAGATTTTCATAGTAGCTGGATCTATCTTTGAGTTTCTTGATGGTTGTGCTTCTTTCGTTGACTTCTTTTCTTAATGATGTCACTTCATGCTGCAATTTTTGACATTGGTCTTCCTTGTCCTTGAGTAGTTTTCTTACCTTGTTTCCTTCTTCTAGTTGGGCCTTTAGTTTGGTAGCTTCTTCTTTGAAGTCACATTCCCTTTTGTTCAATAGATCTTGTTGATCTCTAATTTTGTCTGTCAGCCTTTCAAATTATGCCTCTATTTTATATCTTTCTTGTTCACCCATAAGAGCAAATTCAGTAGTTTCGCTATCACTTTCATCTCTTCCAAAAGAAAAGATAGCTGGAACATCAGAGGATAATATATTCATACCTGATAATGATTCTGAATCTGATTCTGAATCTAAAGAGCTTCTTATACCTAATCCCCAATCGATTCTCCCACTGTCATAGTTCTTCTGAGATGACTTCTTTTTCTTAGGTGCTTTCTTCTTAAGCTTCTTTCCCATTGTTCCACGGATCTCCTTCAAGCGATCAAGCTTCTATCAAAGGACCTGCTCTGATACCAATTGTTGGAAATAATACTGAGAGGGGGGGGGGGGGGGGTGAATCAGTATTATCAAGTCAATAAAACTTTTTCATTTCCAAACTCTGATTCATATATTCTACTTCCACAACTTCTTATGATTAAGTTAATTGATCTTCAATGAGTGCATTAGAACATTATCAACCATATTATCAGTTAACAGATGCAGTAACATAGAGTAGATCATCACACATAAGGCACACACATGAACACCATGATATAAGGTGGAAACCCAATGCGGGAGAAAACCACCTGCTGCAAGTCATCTCAATCTTCTTCTTAATAAGAAAATCCTTTTACAATGTTTTGTACTGGTGCAGTCTTATACCAATACGGGAGCTACAACCCCCTTTGCTCTTGTACTAGCCAATCCATTTACTAGTACGCAGGCTGCTACCTGCTACAATGCTCCAAAGATTTCCTTTAGCTTTTGTACTAGCTTAGATACTAGTACGTAGGTGCTGACCTACAATCTTCTCTCCTCCAGGTACCACGTTTCATCAATTTTCAGACTGGATACACTGAAGCACAACACATAATCTGAAAGGCCACATTTCATCCAATTTTCATACTGGACCCAACAACAACATTGAAGCTCATAATCAAACAACCTTCTGAATCACCCAATCACCAGATCAATACATATACAATGAGAGTTATCAACAAGATCTAGTCCACCAGATCATATAAGGATAAGTCATTATGAACCTGATCCATTCATCTATCAATACTGAGGCTAATCATAATCATTCAATCAATCACTGCTGTTATCAGAACATAATACCAGACATCACTTCAAAACCCAGAACACAACAATAATAAATAGGGGCAGCTAAATAGATTTCATGAAAAGTCCGCAGCTTCACCCATGGAACACCTGCGTACATCCGCACTGTTTCCAACTGCTTTCCTGTGCATCCACGCACTGTGTCTCACGGACTTCCTGTGCACCTCCGCTCTGTGTCCAATGGAATGCCTGCGCCCCTCTGCATCTTCTGCAATTCTGGGCCTGCAAACCTGTGCACCTGCAGCGCTTCTGCGCCTGCGTATCTACGCACCAGCAACGCTTCTGCGCTTGAGTATCTCCGCACTTTTCTTTCACTGCACTTGCGATCCTGCGGGTATAGACAATTTTCAGACTTCAAGGATAACCCAGACTATCAGATCTACAGATCTGATCATGCACCAAGGAGATATCAACCCATTAGTAGATCCGACTTGTAATTCTCATGTTTCTCCTTGATATTGATTCAACTCTCTCTCACAAACCGATTACAAGAATTTCAGATCTAGCTTCTCTTAAGATCATCTAATTTCACAAGTGATCTCCTTTGCTTTATATAGGCAAGCTCTTGCTAAAACCATGAGTCAATACCATAGATAACCAATACAAGGGGCCCAAAAACATGGGGCTCAATAATAATAATAATAATAATAAAAACAATACCACTGACCAAACCATAGGATCAAATACGTCGGGCTAAATACTATGGTCCACCATTGGATTCCCACGTGAGAATACTTTTTCACTGTATGAAAGTGCGTGAACTGGGGTTCGCACCTTTTACATGGTGTACCTGCGGGTATGTACGCACTTTATCTATGATATTCCTGCGGGTCCGTGCCTTTTGTACTATGTATCTGCGTACTTCTTATTTCCTTCATTATTGTGAGCTAATCATCAATCTCTGCTACTGAACGAATGTGCAGTGATCCATCACCTGTAAGAGTTGCCATCAAGGACAACACTTTAGCAATAATGCCAACAAAGTGTAGGATAGGTTAACTCTACAATTTTATGATTTGTGTCCATAATTCATATAGGCGAAACAATTAGCTGGAAAAATATAAACATACATAGATAATTGACTTCTATCCTGGGTTGATTTATGGGTAATTGACTACTTAACTTTGTGCCCTTGGATACCATGTTTCATAAAACCTATGTCTTCATGGTTATATTGGCCCCTGGCCCCTTTATCCCAACACAAATAACTTGTGTTCATTCATAATCTGTTAGGCCCTTCCTTACAAGATGATGTGTCCTGGTTCAGTCCACCAATTGCACATGTGCCTAATTAGTGCAGTTTTGGGCCTACTTGCCATTGCACCATCAACGTATGCCTGATGCCTAGTCAACCCGTAAGTTTTCCTTTGCGCCTTGGTAAATCCTTCTGAGGTTAAGGGATTTTGATGACATCATGATAATGTCACACATGCCATGTGTCGCTTCTAGAGTGGTCCACATGTCACCCAAAAATAACCACTTGGCCACCCAAAAAGGCTAAAAAGTTCTTCCACGTGTCCACCTCTCATTGGGCCACATCACTATTGACATCGTCATCAACCTATGAATCTACATCATCCATGTGGTCTAATCATATTATGCTATATTTTTTCTTTATACGAGAGAGAAAGGGTTCTAAGGCCTTTCTTTTCCATATTCCTATGTTAAAATTTTTAATACAACTATTTGGTTCAAGCCTTTAAGTTGCTACTATGTCCACCACATTACCCCAACTATTATTTCATTGGCTCCTTCTTCGTTGCATTTTTTTCATTCCACCTCCACTTGTCTCACATCATCCCACTAGATCCCTTAGGTATTCTTTAACGTTTCTTTTGGGTGAAACTTTTGGGCTACCTCCGCTAGGCCAAACTGTTGCGTGAGTTTCTTCTTGGGCCAATGAAAAACCTTTACACTGATGCTTTTTTTCTCCACATATGCATGCTTGTCAAGGAAACCACTTATGTTTTACCGTTGATCTATTGATCAACAGTCTCGGCAAAATCACCCATTATGTGCCCCCCTCGTGATTAACGCGCTAGCATGCTTTGGGCCCTGCAAACTTGATGATGTGTCACTAGAGGCACGTGGAAGGAGATTCACCCATGACCATGCTTGAATTTTAACTTGTCAGTGTACCAATCATTTTATTAGATTTGGCCATATGCCAAATACAATTATTGCTACAACTCCTCCACAAGCTTTGTCTCTGCACATTTGACTTTGGGGGTTCATACATTTGATTGGCTTTATCTCTTTATCTAGAAGGCCATTTTCAAACTTCCTTATACCACTGGAAATCTATTTCATAGATATATCCATCTACTTATATTCCACTAGTGTTTGAGCTGATATCCTACTGAGGAAATTCCTTCAAACATTTTTCTCCTGGTATGCTCATCTTGCAGTCAACTTATCTTTTTCCAAACACCTTTTCCATGATTTTCCAGTCATTTTCCATCAATGAAAACACAATTCTAACATTCTCCCCCTTTGGAATTAGTGGAAACATCATGGTCAAACAAAACATCCTCATGAAGGCATATAACTATGTTTGTCTCAAATTTTTCATTTGGATGTGGATGTTGTTCCCCCTGACATACACTTCCCCTGTGTTGTATTATTGCTATGACACTATTTTTTTCTTCTCCATTATGAATTCTCCTTAGTTTTGTTTGATCACTATGACTCCTCTCCCTTTGACATCAAGGGAAAAAACACCAACATGATCCCCCTACAACCTTACTACCCATGTCAACAATCTTCCCCTATCTTGTTGATCATGTGAGCCTCACACCTTCATCTTGATATTGTGAAGGTATACTAGTTGCCTTCCTTCCTCTTGAATGGGGAGCTAATGGAGGGCGTCAAGAGGAACAAATCCCAATCTTTTCCTCAAGTACGCAAACTATTCTTTTGGCAAAGGTTTGTCTAAAAATATCAAAAAGTATTTTGATAGGTATATACTCTAGATTCACAATCTAATTTGCGACTTTCTCTCTCAAGAAATGATACTCGATTGGAATATCCTTTGTACTGGAGTGGAAAACAAGATTCTTTGATATGCTAATGACAATTGTGTTGTCACAAATAATGGGTATAGATTTCCCATAAAATAGTTGTACATCCTGCAAGGTCTGCTTCATCCATAATAGTTGAGTGCAATAACAAGTTGTCGTAATATATTCTACTTCAGCTGTATATAAAGAAATAGAAGCTTGCTTCTTTCTCAATCATGAAACTAGACATTCTCCAAGAAGGAAATCACTACCACTACTGATCTTTTCATCACTTATATCACCTGTCCAATCAACATCAGTATAAACAATTATTCAAAATATTTAACTCTGGGGTACCACAGATCATAATCCATTGTTGCTCTAAGATATCTAAGAATCCTTTTCGCTGCTAGTATATGGCTTTGTCATAGGGCTTCTTGAAATATTCTAGCAATACAAAATACCTACATAATGTTTGGGCTTGAAGTTGTCAAATACAATAGGTTTCCAATGATATATATATATATATATATATATAGAAAGTATTATCAACTATAACTAAATATAATCCTACATGCCAAACTTCTTCAACACTTCCTTGAGATATTTGATTTATGAATGAACATTCCTTTGGGAGTCTACACAATCTATAATCCAAGGAAATAAGAGATTTCTCCACACATGGACATATCAATCTTGGCCTTCATATCTACTGCAAAGTTGCATGTTAATAAGTTTAAATGATTGGAAAAAATAATGTCATCAACATATATAACCACCACTATGAGTTTTCCATCCTTTGCCTTGACATACAAATTGTTGTCAATTTCTCCTGTTTTGAATCCACACTTGAGCAAGTATTTGTCTAATTTCAAATACCAAGGCTTCGGATATTTCTTGAGACCATACAAGCCTTCTTAATCTTGCAAAAATAATCAGGATTCTCTGTTAGATGAAAACCATCTGGCTTCTCTATGTAATATTATTCCTAAAATTATCCTTTTAGAAAAGAAAATTTGACATCGATTTGATATACTTTAAATTTCTTGTTACAAGAAAATTCTAAAAATATTTTTATTTCCTATAATATAGCAAGAGAAGCAAAATTCCCATCAATATCCAAAGTTTCAATTTGAGCATAACCTTTGCATACCAACCATGCCTTGTTTCTTACCACTTCTCCATGGTCATTTAACTTATTTATGAAGACCCACTTTCTGCCAATATGATTCTTGTTGGCAGGTGATATGGATCAGATCATATATTGTTTATCATCCATATAAATGTAGTTGGAGGGGAAAGGGTGGAGGAATAAGCTCATGGGATCGTTTTTACCTCTAGGACCAAATTTGGAAAAATGGAACCTAAAATCTTTTGGGAACATTTGGTAGGCATCAAATGACCTATTGATGCTATTATACACATAGATATATTTCCAATGGTGTAAGAAGCACATAAATCACAATCTGTATGCAAAAGTTATGCTACTCAGAAGTCGACCTTCCTATTTTCACACCTATAGTTCGAGAGGATGTCGCGTTAATCCCCATTATTCATGGAAATAAGCTAGCCACATGTTTTTGATTTATAGGACTTTAGAAGAGTTTATATTGTAACTGTAGTTAATAGTTTATGTAGTCAAACGTAACCATTAGTAGGTTATCGGGATGTCTTATAACTAGGCCACTAGGAGGAAGAGGAATTTCACTCTTTCGAGATAATTTATTTCATGGCTAAGCAAAGATCAGTAGGAGAGATAGGAGGTAGAGAAAAAAGAGAGTATTTTTGCACTATAGTAGCCCATGGGCCACAGACATTACTTATTTCTAAGTGCAACCATATTTCCAGACAGAGAAAGAGAGCATAGAAACCTCACCTTCCAGGTGGGTTTTCTACCGAAATTTTTTCCCAAAGCATATTCTATGTCTTATGTATGTGTGTGAGATTATTTTGTCATTATTTATTTTTCTTCATAATTTCCATTCACGTGCATGCACTAATTACAGTTAAATCTACAGATCTTAATTTTTTAATAAAAATCTAATAGTGTAGAGATTCATAATTTTAATATATTATTCCTAGATCTGTTGTGATAAACTTTCTAGTGGAATATCCACACACATTTATGGACCAGATGACCTTGGAACATGTTCTCGTGTTTAATTTTTCTCTATTTGGTACAATTCTTCATGTATACCTTTTAACTAATTATGATCTTGAGTGGCTTGTGCAACATCCTTTGGTTCCTCCATGGATAGCAAGGCTGCATGCTCTTACACAAGAGGATTGAGAAACTTCCTTCTAGTGTAAACCCATTTTTTTAATCACCAAAAATATAGTCATCTCGGTGATATTTTTTCAGATTCCTTAAGGGATCAATGGTTCGATGACTGGAGGGATCATTGGCTCGATGACAAGAGGGATATTCATTAACTTCTTGGGAAAATGGCTCACAATCCTCCTCATTATTGGTAATTGGTTCATTGGCGCTGGTATTTGTTGATTATTTGTCTTCAAATTCAACATATTCATCCACTTTGACATCAATGCAATCAACAATCCTCTCAATATTTTTATTATAACATCTATATCCTTTTTTGTTTTGAGAATATCCAAGAAAAATACCTTCATCAACCCTTTCTTCGAACTTACCAAGCTTTTCATCATTCCTCTTGATGTACCATTTGGTACCAAAAACTCAAAAATACTTAACTATTGTATGTCTTCCATACAAAACCTCATAGGGATTTTTGTCACTATTTGGTTTGAAATGAGTTTTGTTGAGTATCACCACTGCTGTGTGAATGGCCTCATCCTAGAATCTCTACTAGACTTTTATTTCATCCATCATATCTCTGGATAACTACTAGACTTATTTGTTTTCTCTCTCTACTACACCATTTAGTTGTGGAGTCTCTGCTATCATGAACTGCCTTTCGATTCCATGATTCTTGCAAAACTTACCAAACTCTTTTGAAGTGAATTCATCTTCATTATCAAATCTTATGCTCTTGATTTTGCAATCCTTTCCATTCTCAGCCATAACTTAAAAATATTTAACCTTTTCAAGAGCTTCAGATTTCTCTCTAAGAAAATCGATCCACATCATCCTATTGAAATTGTCAATTATTAGCATGAAATATAATTCACCAATGGGGGATTGCATTCTTAATGGTCCACAGAGGTCCATGTGTACTACAATTTCTTTGATGTTTAGCTCTCCTTAGACTTGAATCGAGCTCGAGTTTTCTTACGCAATTGAAAAGACTTGCGAATCATATTCTCTAGGTTTGATAGCCTGGGTAAATATTTGACATCATTCTTCTTGCTCAGTTTGACTATTTGATAAAAGTTTAGATGCCCAAGTCTCCTACACCACAACCAACTCTCATCAATATTTTATAGGAAACACCTTTATATTTTCACTTTTAGAACATGAACATTAGTGTTTGTTCGCATAGCTTCAACCACTATTTCACCTACCTGTAGACTTTATTTAACAATTTTTAGCTTAAAAAATCACATCGTAGCCTTGATCACACATTTTTGACACACTAAGCAGGTTATGCTCCATCCCGTTAACATATACAACATTCTTCACTTTACCTTTTCCATATGATAGACTGATAACCCCTTTACTAATAATTTTAAGAGGTGAATTGTTACCAAAGGTTACGTTACCCTAGTCCACTAGTTTCCGTGTCAAGGACATGATTCTATCTCCTCACATGTGCCTAGAATATCCATTTTCCACATACCATTCATTGCCTTCATTCTTATTATACAAAACAATATAACATTTCTCTATTTTCTCCTTTTTCTTTCTTGACCTTATTAGCTACTCAAGGGAGAAAAATAATAGTTGTACCTGGGTTTCCTTTTCCTTTGTTGATTTCTTCTTCTAGATTTTAGTTTCCTGTTGGATAGATTAACTTTGAAATTTGTTTCTTTGTGGCCATAATTCATATTGGTGAAGCAATGAAATAGGAAAATATAAACGTGCCTAGAAAATTATCTTCTACACTGTGTTGATTTTTGGGTATTTTGATTTTCTTGTCTAGTGTTGTTATTTTTCTATTGTTGATAATTCCTTGACTGCTTATTGGGCTACATATGCTCCTTTTGTTGTTGCATAAGTCCTTCTTTAGTTTAAGTTATGAAAGTTATTGGTTTCTTACCCTTTATTTTGTTGATGCGCTAGACTCAGCCTCAAATCCAAGACACCCGTTATGCTTCCAACATCCCATTTAAATTTTCTATCCCCTTTCCAAATTTTTTGATTGAAATCCACTATTTTTTTCCTTTTCTAACTCTTTTCTTAGTAGAACAATTTCTCCTTCTAGCCTTTCACAAGCTTTATTCTTCTAATACAACTGTTGATTTAAGAATTCTTGAATCTTCTTGTCTTCTTCTACTTGCGAAAGAAATGGTTCAACATCTTTAGATTTTTCTTAGATCAATTAATCGTTATAATATTTATTTTTCTTTCTCATTGTTTCTATTTCTTCAAGTGCACATACAAGTTCTCCTTCTAGGTCCACTTTAGCCTCTTCATCATCGAGAGTGATAACTTTGACTTGTATATTGTATATGGCCATTAGCATAAATTCCTTTGGGATTTAATCATCTCTATCCTCATCAGAGGAGTGGTTGATTTAAATTTCATAGGATTTATCTTTTTGAACATAAATACATCTTCTTTTAGTATTCTTTCAATATATTTTCACTTTCCTAAATTTTTCCCTTGGATGATGATCTTTCTTCTTCTTTTTAGGACAATTTCGTGCATAGTGACCAAATTTTCCACAATTAAAACACTTAAAAGGTAACGTACCTTTATACTTTCCTCAGACTCTCTTGAGCTTCGTCATAAACTTGGATTCTTCTTCATTAGATTCATAGCATGAATTATCATACTCTTCCTCAGGATTCTTATCTACTTTGAAGGTTGATTCTTTTACTGCAGGATTTCCATTTGATATTCTCATCTCAAAGGTAGTAATGATGCTGAGTAATTGGTTTAGAGAGAGAGTGTTCACATTGGTCATTTCTTCAATGGTTGTAATCTTGGGATTAAATCTCTTAGGAAGATATCTCAACACCTTTTGAACTACTAAAACTTCATATAGGTTCACATCAAGACCTCCTATAATGTTCACGATTTCATCAACTCTTAAAAGATATTTTGCAATATCTTCATCATCATGCTTCCTCAAAGACTCGAATTGCATTCTAAAACCTTGAAGTTTAGGTTTATTTTTCTTTTTGTCACCTTTGCAGCAACTACTCATCTTGTCCCAATGACTTTGGAAGTTGTACAATTCATCACTTTGACAAGTTCTAATTTAGTAGGCCTACAAGTAGGGAATTCATGGATTTAGCATTACATGTCAACTCCATCTTTTGATATTTTCTAATTAATACTAGATTATTTTGATATTTTTCTTCCACAACATCTAATACATCAACTCCTTGTGATTGAATGTAAGTCTTCATCCTTACTTTCCAAAAGGCATAGTTTCTTCCGTTGATTATAGGGACCCTATTGGTAAATCCTCCTTCCTAGTTTACCATGGTCCTTGATATTTCTTCCAGGTTCTAAAATGATATAAAGTAACTTGGCTCTAATACCGATTGTTACAAACGAGGACAATATTTAGATGGGGGAGGGGGGGGGGGGTGAATCGAAATTCTAGGAATTTTAACAATTTCTCTTACTTATGTAATGATATTAGAACACCATAAAGAGTTTCATCAATTAATTCATATGAGCATGACATGAAACATTTTAATTAACACAAGAAACAAACAAATTCATCAAACTACTCTTTAATTCATTCACAAGGCAAGCTACAACTTATTATTACAAATTTCTCTAGCTACAACCAACAGGAAGCTACAACTCCTTGATTTATTAGCTAGAACTAAATGGAGCTACAATTTGAAATATTTACCAACACCTACTAGGAGGAGCTCCAACCCCTGATCTGTAAGCTACAACTTGCTTGACATCAATGATTCATTTTTCATCCATTTTCATACTAGAACCATGAATTCCACCTCAAAAATAAATTCATTTTCATTTCAATTAAATCATCAAAACACCATTATCAATATTTCATTACTGGGGAATCCACCAACACCTTGCTTCACCACAAAGTCTTGCGCAAAATCCTTTTGAATTTGTCAATCAATTATGCTTATAAATATTTTTGATTAATTATTTTTGGTGTGAAATTTTAGTTAACTTCACTTTGACTCTTTGCATGAGTTATGTAATTTTTACCTTTTTCATGTTCATTTCAGTCCTCTAAATATGCTCTTCAAGTCATCAAACCATGATCACCTGTTTCTATAAGTTAAACATGCAAAATATACTTATTTTGGAAACCTGAAACTTTTACAGAATTGAACTATAATTTTAACTCCATTGCTAACTTTAGTTGCCATTGTTTTTCGAAAAAATACCAAAAAAATCCACTTAACTCATCCATTCCACTAAATGCTTCTTGTTTATCTTTAGCTCTACTTTAGAAATTTTGGTACTCACTATTGTGTTTAGCATAACTTCTAAACAAAAAGTTGCCTACTCATTCATCCCAAATCCCAAAGTATTTCAATAAACAAATGCTACAAAACACTGCCACCATCTAAATATCGCCTGAAGCGCTTACTCTATTTTAAACCTCTCGGGAAAGCCTCCACTACACGTCAAATCAAGATTGTAGATCCAGTTTAGAAATAAACCCCAAGTGCTTATTTTATAACACAAGCCTTCGTGCTAGGCCATGGTTCCTTAACACATAAAAATGTTGCAAAACCATGTCTTAGGCATGCTTTATGTGATTTGATGGGAATCCTTTTGTATCCTACTTTGTAACTTAGCATAAATCCTAGTCGTTCCTTAACTACTTACCTCAATTCCCTTGGTTATCATGCTACATAAAGCAAATAGTCCCCGACACCTTTATCTTCAAGCAAATAGCTTGTGCTCCTTTATAATCTTTTGGGGTCTTCCTTACATGATGACATGTCCTAGTGGGGTTTTCCTGTTGCAACTATGCCTAATTAGTGTAGTTCTAGACCTACTTATCACTGACACCGTCCATGTCTTCATGATGCCCAATCCACTGTAAGTATTCCTTTGCACCATGCTGAAGCCTTATGGGGTTGAGGGACTCGATGACATCATGCTGACATCACACATGCCACATGTCATTTCTGGAGTGGTTCACGCGTCACTTGAAAAATGGACCACTTGGCCATCCAAAAAGGCCAAAAACACCTACTACGAATCCATCTCTCATTGGGCCACATCACTTGTAACGTCATCATCCACCTATATATCTATGTCAACCATACAAACCAATCATATTGTGTCATCCGTCTGTTATCAGAGGAGAGAGAAAGGGTCCCGAGGCCTTTGTTTTTCACCATATACCTCTGTTAATTTTTTTAATAAAACCACCATGTTCAACCCTTTAAGTTGTTACTAACTTTGCCACTCTATCCGAGTTGTTATTTCATTAGATCTTGCTTCACTATGTTTTTGTCAAGCCACCTCCACCCATCTCACATTATCTCGCTAGATCCCTTAGGTATTCCTTAATGTTTCTCTATGGTACACTCATAGGTCTACCTCTCCTAGGCTAATATCTTATTTGGCTCCACCTTGGGCCAATGAAACACATTTCCACCATTACATTGCTGCTCTATATACACCAAGCCATCAGGGAAACCAATTTTGGTTTTAGGTGAACCTGCTTAAGTTGTTTATGGTTTTTAGGGGGAGGGGGGGGGGGGGGTGGTTGCACAATCCATATCTACTATTGATCTATTTATCCACGATCTGGGTAAGATAACCCATTTCATGCCCCCATCTTGATTAACACACAAGCATGGTCGGGGCCCCACGAACCCAATGATATGTCGGTTGGGGCGCGTGGCAGCAGATCTACCCATGAACATGCCTACCTTTTAACATGTCGATCCACCAATCCTTCCACCAGATTTTGTCATATGCTAAATATAACTATTATTATGGCTCCTCCACCAACGTTTTCTCTCTACATTTGACTTTGGGGTTCATAGCTTTGACTGGATTTATCTCATGATCAAGAAGGCCATTTTCAAATGTCCTTATACTACTAGAAAGCTCTTTCAGAGCTTTATCAATCTCCTTGGGTTCCACCAATTTTTTAGGTGATATCCTACTCAAGAAATAACTTCGAACCATCTGCTCCATCTCTACTCATCTTCCAATCACCTTATTGTTTTCTAAAAACATTTTCCATGCTTTTCCATAAATGACAACAGCATTTTAACACTAATACATATGGGAACCAATATCTCTGCCCATGTTGTGGTAGCCTGGAAAAACATGCAAGAAACCTAAATTAACTTCCATATGTTATATCCATTACACATTTCATATATGCATTGTCATTATACTTTTGGGCTACCCAGATTTGAGACATATATAACTTATAGCTTCTAATATACACATGTATATAACAAGTAAATAATAAGAAATTGTTATGGTTGTTAATAAGATTTGTATTCAATGTGTATACAATTACATATATATTTGATTTAGTTAAGCATATTGGCTATTATGAAAATACTTGCAAGAGAATCTTAGTAATAGCAATGAGAATTGCATGAGGAGCCACATAGGTGTGCATTGTATGTCTTGATCATTAACGAGGGAAAAAATAGAAAATGTAAGTATTTTTCTTCAAAATTGAGGAATTGTTCATTACATCAAATTTTAGAAATGCTTAACTCTAACACTTTTATTATTTGAATATATTAAGAATGGATTAATATGATTAATATTATAATAAATTTATTTTTCCAATAAAATTGCTTTTGCAAACTTATAGCTGGAATATATTTAAAGTTGGTTAACATGATTAACATTGTAATAAATTTATATTGTGAAATGTAGTATTTTATATCATTAATATCAATATCAATATAAACATGTTGAGGTTGATATTATAGTTAATATTAATATTAATGTTAATGTTAATGTGAATATTGATATTAACATTGATATTAGTATTAATATCAATAGTAATGTTAATACTAGCATAAACATTAATATCAACATTAATATTATTAACATTAAAACTAATAATATTATTAGTATTAATGTTGTTGTTAATATTAATTTTAGTGTTGGTATTAATATGTGATACCCCTAGTGCAAACAATTTTGCAAATATTGTGGAAATGTTGGTTTGGATCAAGACCGAAGTTGATTGACAAAGGTAAATATCAATATATTTAGGAATGAAATATTACCTACTACACTTATTGTTTATTTGGAAATATAATAGGAGCCACCATGTGAGTAGTTAAGCCCCCAAATTTTAAAAAGCAATTATGAATCAATTGTATTCCAAGAAAGGACAATTTTGAAGTGATAGTCATTATAGTAGGAAAATAAATCCTTGATGTTTAAAGATATTCCTACCACCAGAATTATGATAACGAGTGAGAAAGGTCATCAGGTGGAAAAAAGGAAGATATATTAAGGGAGATAAAGGAAATCTAAAACTGTAGGTACTAGTGGTTGAGAAATACTTGACGTAGAAGACTCATTGCTAGCATGATGTTTCTAGGAGCCTAAGAAGGAAGACTATTACAAATAGAGACAATTTTTTTAGAGAAATAATAGCTTGAGGCTTTGGTAGAGTTGTTGAGGTATCAGTTAGATGGTTGGGTGGATCATAGTTTCTTCTATTATATTTCCAACCACTCAAATAAGTTAATTGATTGATTATTGAAAATATGTTTAGAATTTGTATTAGGTTATTAAATGGTTCCTGATAAAAATATAAACTTAGTGATAAAGATTTTCAAGTTTAAGTGTTCTTGAGAAAATAGCCAAACCGTTTTTGGTTGTAGTTCTGAGAAAAAGATTTACCCAAATATTGAATTCATCTTGTACAGAGAATTATGAATAAAGTAGTAAATTGTTTCAATTAAATTTTCATAAGGGGATATATATATACATACATACATACATATATATACATACACACACACACACACACACACACACACACACACACACACACACACACACACACACACACACACACACATACACACATATATATATATATATATATATATATATATATATATTTGAAAAGGTTAGCATGGTCATGGGTTAACACTAGTTAAAGCCTCTTAGGTTATCCTTAATAAACTTGCAATCCTTGTCGTCTCATGAAATCCATCACAAAAATAGAATACAGAAACCTAGAAACTAAGAGTTGTGTAGTCTAGTTTATGTGTGCAAGGATTGTCTTTTATTAACTAATATACCATATATATATATATATATATATATATATATATATATAGTAAGTAAAGACTACAAAATTTTCCAAACCCCGGAAGTATTATGTGCAATAGTTAGAGGAGAAATGCTAGAACACATGTATGGCTAAACCATGAAAGGAAGGGTTTTCATACATAAAATTTCACATTGTTGTTGCAAGTAATTATTAGTGTAAAAGAAATATTGTATAGAGTTCTTTTAAACATACAAATGTCTTCAGGAAAAACAACCAATAAATTAAAAATAAAATTCATAGAAGTTATACAGATTCCAGCTCAATATGAACAGAGAGGTATTGTAAGAATTCAGATACTAAATGCATGCAAATATCTAAAGAAAAATTCAATATTAACTATATCCATCCTCCTCCAAGCTTTAAGAACTTACAAATTTTGAGGTCACAAAAGACCTAAAATAAGGGTTTATAACAAACCCACTAACACGTAAGGCAGAATAAATAGAAACTTAGTCTTTGAGTTTTGAAAAACAAATTACAAAACATCGTGATAAGAACACATAGGCTTAAATTAGACATTAGCTAGATGTGGGATTATAGATGTCATTCTGAAGTAATCATCCTGAAACAAGGAGATAAAAGGAAGAGAAATAAGTGATTTTGGGTAGCTAGAAAATAAATTTGAATGTGAAACCCTAATTCTTTCTTTTGAAAAATCCTTAGTTAAGAAAAATCAAACTAACTTGAAAATAATGTTGGAATTATGGCTAATATGTTGTCCTTGATGGAAACCTACATGTCAACTATGACCTTTATGTCAAACTATATATTGTATGATGTCAACCTAGATGTCAAACGATTTTTCCTTAGTGTCAACTTGTCGTATGATGTCACACTCTTGTTATGCCCAACTAGTCTATGGATGGATGATGACTACAAGTTTTTTTTAGAACTAATGCAAATGATATGAATTCTTGTACAAGTGTTGCAGAAGATGAGGAAGATTTTTGGCAGCTCAGTCACTGGGTGGATTTGAAATAGATTTAAGTATTTAAAGTTTTAAAAAGATATGCTACTTTCCTTCAGTAAAGTTGAGTACATATGCCAATTCCTTTATACAAGTCACGTATACATTCTGAAAGTGAAATTTTAGATTTGTGCAAGCACATAAAATACCATGAGCATTTCCCATGGTAATCTCCCATGGTTTTGTGATGTCAACATTTATTTGATTTTGTCAACAATTATAGACAACATTTACAAAAGGATTTTCCTATGTTATTGGAAAGGCAGATGGATATATAAGGAGAAGGAGATAAAGGAGTTGTGTGTACATTTTAATGGATTATTTATGTGTAATTTGATCTGGAAAAAGTGTGCACTAAGGAGAAAGGAGAAGGATCATATCTGAAAGATCTAAGGATGTATTGAATACATGCTTCATTGATTTGCTTGTCTACATGACTAACAATGCAGGGTCTGTGATTATGATGGAAGTATGATCATAATATATATTTGTTGAGATTTGTAGATTTTGAAAGTACATGTGTAGAGATCTAGGTTTTACATATGTTGTGATTTGCAACAAAGATTTGATTTACCAATAATATTGGGAATAATATTGGTTTGTTAGAGTGATATACCAAAAATGTTTTGGTTTTAGTATTTTTAAATATATATGTTGGTTTTATACATGTGAAGCACATATATACACTGATTTGTTTAATTGAAGTCTCATATGTGTTATAGGGTTTGTAATTGCTACTTGGTGATGACAGTTGATGAAGTTTATATTATTTGGTTTTGTTCATCAATGATTCCTTGATCAGAATGGTTTTCATTTAATAGTGTGGATTGGATTGATTTGGTTGTAGTTTGGGACATTGATCAATGATGATGCTACAAAATTGTGATTGGGTATTCAACGATTCAGTATTGGTATATCAGTGATTAATTATTGTTGTGAATCAATATTTCAGTGATTCAATGGTTGATAAAATGATTAAGTTTGAATATGTTTCAGTATTGAATGATTTGAGATATATAATAAGGTTTTATGCACATGAAGCATGAATATATGCGGATGTGCTTCAGAAAAATATTTTGAGGTAAATTTGATCATGGTTTGTAATGACTACAAATTAGTTCTATATTGATGATAGTATGATTGGTTAATTAGTATCAGTGATTGTTTGATTGGTATCTTGGTATTGAGCATATTGTTGGGTGTGGGTCTAGTACGAAAATATAATGAAAGGTGGCCTGCATGTTTTAATGGTTTGAGATAGGAAGATCTAGTATGAAATATTGTGAAACATGTTCCATGGACTATTTAGAGTTAGAGCCTTGAGTGAGGGATTCAGATCTTCCTTCTAGTGGTATATGGTAAACTTATAAGGGAGTCGAAGCTTCCTTCTGGTAGGAGCTGATAAACTTGATTAGGGGGTTATAGCTCCCTTCCAATGGGTGCTAGAGAATGAGTGGAGGTTATAGCCTCCTCTAGTAGGATCTTGCATGTTGCTAAGAGCCTTCACCAATACAAAATTGTAAGAAATTATTTCTTTATAATAAGAGAATAAGATAGAGACAAAAATAATGGTGGTTTTCTCCCTCATTGGGTTTCCACCTAAAATCCCACTGTCCTCATGCATTGATGTGTTTCTTATGTGTTTTGATTTATTTTCTCTCTATTGATCATGATTAATTGACAATGAATGGCTAATGAATCAATAATGCAATGATCAAGTTAAACATCTGATGGAAATTATGAAAAAAAATAGTAATATAGATTACATAGTTTTAATTCACAGAAGGCACATACACATGCGGGTTGTTTGAATGATAGTAACGTAAATAATTATAAATTAGAAATTGAAGGTCACAATGAAATTAAAAATACTAATTCATGCTCCCTCTCAGTATTTTTCCTAAAAATTGGTACATAGAAAGTCTCTCCAGTAAATCTTAATCACTTTAGAGTGGACTATGAGTGATGGGAAGGAAGCACAAAAAAAATGCAACAAAAAGGAAGAAGTCAATTCAAGAAAAAAATGATGTATCTGACGTCATGGAAATATATGTATTCATTGATCAAGGAGAATTAGTAGCAGAACAAGCTAAATTAAAAATTATGGATGATAAAGGTATGTTTGTACTTGAAGGTGTTAATTATTAGGATTGGTAGTAAAAGATGAAGATGATTTTTTTCAGAGCTAATGTTCCGCATTTAATATACAATTGTTATAATAATTCTCCTTTGTCATAACAAGATCTCCAGAAGAATAAACAAGTATTAAATGAAATATTAGTATAATATTTGATTCAGTATTAGAGAAAGTTATGCATTATGAAACAACAAAGGAGACATGGGATAATCTACAATTCATTCATGAAGGAAAAGGAAATCTAGTGAGAAAGTAAGTTAATTCATGAAGTAAACCAAGAAGAAATCTTGTTTCTGAGACATTAAATGAATATAAAATGAAATGTGGTTTGACGAAGATGAGAGTGATCATGAAACAAATTTTGGAATTATTGATTCAGAAGAAGATCGGTTAGAGGAAGTACTAAATTGTAGAAAAAAAAAATTTCTTTGAAAAATATTAATAGTCTTGAGAATAATTTGCAGGAATATAAAAATAGGGATCATGATAAATCAATAAATATTGTAGTAGAATCTAAAAAAATTAATGAAATAAAATTATATTATGAAGGAGTTGAAGTTGAAATCATATCTCTAATATCAAATCTAGAAAAGTCAAACAAATGAAATGAAGAGTTACTCAATGTATTTGCAGAACAAGAGAATGGGTTTAATGAAGATATTATCAAATTCACAACGTAAGTATAAGAATTAAGAAAGGTTGACGAAGGAATGATGAAGGAGTATATGGAAAAGGAATATCGATGTCAAAGGGTGGAGGCTGAGGTAGGTATTCTAAAAGATAAATTAATGGAAAAGGACAAACATTTGAAATTCCATGATAGTACCAAGATACTGGACAACCTTCTTAATAGTCAAAGAACACCCTCCATTGATTCAGACCTTTTTTTTCGTGAAACTATTAAAGGAGAATCCAGCTCACAAGCTTGTGCAAACAAATTTCAAGATAATAAAGCAAATGGTAAAAAACTTGGTAAAGAATTGAGAAGTCAACAAGACCAACAACCAAGGAAAATGAATTTTCAAAGGAAATCAGTTTCTCCAGATTTTAGAAACAACAATCCATTCTCACCCTTGAACAATTAGATTGAATGTTTTATCTATCATAAATATGGACACATGGCAGCCAATTACAGAAGCATATTATTCAAACCTCAAGTAAATGGTTTTTACATTGGAAGATCCTCAGTTCCTAAGTAGTCAAGTTTCTTTAAGGGGTATTGTTCTACATGCAATGTGTTTGGTCACAAAGTTGTCGATTTCAATAATATTAAGAAAAAAATATTATGATTCTGTTGCCCACTTCTCTAGTCATGTGAGGTGTTATACTTGTAACAAGTTTGGGCATGTAGAAAAAGAATACATGAACAAGGAAATGAATTGACACAGACAATAAATATATTCCCTCCCAATCAAGCAACCCAAAAAGAATGTTGTTTTCAAAATACCTAAAAAAGATGGATCCATGAACACTCCTCATATTAAGCAGAAGGAAGGCGAATAAGTAAGGTGTGGGCTTGCTCTATGCTCATTTTAAGAAGAAGATGAATGGTACATAGATAGACTATTCTCTTATCACATGTATGGAGATAAGAAAATTTTATCCCAATCAAGAAAAACAAAGATGGTAAAGTTATTCTTGGAAATAGTGCACGAACAAAATACTAGGAAAAGGTAATGTTAATTATGATAAAAATATAGGATCAACTGATGTACTATTAGTTCAAGTACTAAAGAAAAACATTCTAAGTGTAGGCTAAATAGTTGATAAATGACACATAACTATATTTACATCAACTAAATGAAAAATTATAGAAGAAGAATCTACAAAGGTTATAGCAAAAGGATTCTGAAATGAAGGCAAATTATATGTCATAAAGAAAAATCCTGGCATAAATAAGAGGTCCAACTCCACTTCTTCAGATCCAGAGTAATAGAAGACAAGACCTATTGTAGTGTATTGTACATAATGCATGATTCTAGCAATGAATTCAGAAGTAACTATGAAGTACATAGCCTCATGGAGAACAAATGTTGAATATCATATCCAAAAGATTTGTTTGATGAAAGAGGTGCATGATCTTAGGGGAAGATATGCATGTGTACCTTGATGATGATTCCATATGTTTATTGTGTTACTAATGTTGTGTTTGATGAAGTTTGTAATCACAAAAAATATGACATGTCCAGGGGGAGATGCGGCAATGAAAAATCAACATTTTATTTTTTGTATACATTTCTTATGAAGGAAAATTTCATATGTACGTGGTTCTTGACTTAAACAGTTGCATATGTTTTTTTTTATGGTAAAGAAGTGGCACAAATTCAGGGGGACTTCTCATATTCTTACATCATTTCATTATTAGCATTTTGGTTCTGACAATGTTTTTCCATAATTTGTTGATTATGCCATTATGTTGCTTAGGAATGTATATGAGTGATGAATTGTTGGAAAGTCTTATTACTATTATTTTTTTGTCACTTTTATATTGGTGAGAGGGATATAATGTGATCAGATTTGATGATGAAGAGTTGGCACAAATTTAGGGGGAACATATTTTTTTTTGTAATGTTTCATTGTTGGCATTATGGTTTATTAAACACTCTTGTTTGCATGATGTTTTCTATGAGGAGTTCAAGGTTATTACTATCGTCATTAATATTATTTTATTGCTCACTAGAGGAAAATATATTTATTGTTGTAACTGTGTCATGGGATGAAGTTATGGATGGTGCCTTATTATTTTTGTTGTTGTATAAATATTGATGTGCTTTATGAGGAGGATATGTATGATGGCTGATATGGTACTCAATGGCTTGTGATGTTAGAGGTCCTCTTTTATTTCCCATATGTTGTTGATGCATGAAGGGAGTATGTTGTTGTATATGTTTCATATGGAGTTTTGGTCCAAGATACTGACTTATTATTGTTACTTGAGAATTATGATTCCTTTTATACATCGAGAGAATGTGCTCACCTTGATGGCACGAGGTGAAGGGGATGAGTTGTTGATAAATATCTATTGTAGAAAGTTATGTTGCTACTGATGCTGCTTAGTGCTTCTTGGATAAATTCTATATTGATGATAGAGACTAATGTTACACTTTCTTATCTGCTTGATGATATACTGCTTCTTGATGATGAGGATGTTCATGCTGCTTTCATTTTATAATTTATGTTGTTGTTGTTAGACAATTATGTTGTAGATGTCTATATGGTGCGTGGTGGTTGTTGATGATTATCATAGTTTCTATACACAGAGCATAAATTATTGCTCATGGATTCCATATAATTTTGTATGGATTGTATTGAGAAACACACACTTGTGTGCACTTATAAAATCCATGCATCTTTATTGTTCTATTTTGTTTCTATATTGGTCATAAAAATACTCTTGTTGTCATTATTGTAAAATTCAACCATGTATGGGCCATTGGGATCAAGTCATGTCATATATGTAGCCACATTATATTGGGTGATTGATGTAAGCATGGGATAATATAAGCATTGGTTATAGGAGAGGTCATATTTATTTATGCATGATCATGTATATGTCTCATTGCATATCACTAGAAGGTTTAGCATATGCTCAAGAGGAGAATGGTCAGTATGTGATACTATTGTCATATCTTGCAGTTGCACTTCTTACTTCATAATAGAAGATCAAATTTACAATGTTGAGCTCCATAGGGGGAGTTATCCGTTTAGATTGGTTCCTCCCTTTTCCCTTGATGTAAAAGGGGTAGAGAAGACTTTGTTGTAGGAGGTTGTGATCACGTCCAAAGGGCGAGATTGTTTGCATTATGGCTAGTGTGTTATCCTTGATGGAAACCCACATGTCAACCTAGATATAATATGATGTCAACCCAGATGTCAAATGAGTTGTCCTTGATGTCAACTTGTCATATGATGTCACACTCTTATTATGCCCAACTAATTTAAGGATGGCTAATGACTAAAAATATTTGTTGAACTATTGCAAATGATACTAATGATTCTACATGTGTTTGAGAAGATAAGGAAAAGTTTTGGAAACTTAGTCACAGGTTGGATTTGAAATAGATTGAATAATTTGAAGTTTTAAAAATATATGCCACTTTCCTTCGGGAAAGACAAGTACATACACTGCTTTCCTTCAACAAAGTCACGGATACATCCTGAAAGTGAAATTTTCAATTTGTGTGTACACATAAAATACCATGAGAATTTTCCATGGTAATCTCTTATGGTTTTGTGACACCAATGCCTATTTGATTCCGTCAACAATTACCAACAACATTTATGAAAGGAGCATATGGTATTAGCAAGGAAAATCAATATATAAGGATAAGGAGATCAAGGAGTTGTCTGTGAATTTTAATGGATTATTCAAGTGTAATCTAATCTGCAATATGTTTGCACCAGAGAGCAAATAGAAGGATCAGATCTAAAAGATCTGAAGATGTATTGAATACATGTTTGGTTGATTTTCTTGTCTAAGTGACTAACAATGCAGGATCTGTGATTATGGTGGAATTATGATAAGAATATATATTTGCTGATATCTATAGATTTTGACCATATGTGTGAAAAGGTCTAGGTTTGACATGTGTTGTGATTTATAACGAATATTTGATTCAGTAATTTAGGATATGTATGTAGGTTTTCTTCTAAAATATCACATTCATACATGGATATGGTTCACATTAGTTGTGTATACATTATGACATGATATGATTTAGATTTTTTCTTGACTTGTGTTGTTTACAGATGTTTTGATTCCAATTGATGTAAGTATGAAGGGTTGTCTTACTTCCTCAAAATGATCTTCTAGAAATGTTTTGGTATTTACTATTTTGAAATATATATGCGGGTTTTATACATGGGAGGCACATATATATGTATATTTTTTAATTTAAATCATGTACGTGTTAATGGGTTTGTAATTTTTGCTTGGTGATGATAGTTGATAAAGTCTGTATTATTTATTGTTGTTGTCAGTGATGTATTGATCAAAATCGTCTCTATTTGATAGTGTGGATTGGATTCATTTGGTTGTGGATTGGTATATTGATCAATGAAGATGTTGTAGAATTGTGATTGGGTATTCAGTGATGCATTATTGGTATATCTTTGATTATTTGTTGTTGTGACTCAGTATTTTACTGATTCAGTGGTTGATACAATGATTCAGTATTCAGTGATTTGATATGTATACGCAGTTTTTGTGCACATGAAGCACATATATATATGGATATGCTTCAAAATGGTCATGTGTATATTTTGTGGTAAATTTGATGAGGGTTTGTAATGAATGTAGATTAGTTTTTTTATATATAATAATGATATTGGTTGATTAGTATTAGTGATTGGTCGATTAGTGTCATGGTATTGAGCATATTGTTGGGTGTGGGTCTAGTTTTAAAATATGATGAAAGGTGTCCAACATGTTTTAATGGATTGATACAGGTGGATCCAGTATGAAATATTATGAAACATGGTGTAGAGGGTGTTGAGGGTTGGAGCCTTCAGTGATGGGGTTAGAGCTTCCATCTAGTGGTAGCTGTAAAATTATAAGGGAGTCAAATATTCCTTCTAATAGGAGACAATAAACTTGATCAAGGATATGTAGCTCCCTTCCAGTGGGTGTTGGAGAATGAGTGGAGATTGTAGCCTCCTACATGTAGGGGCCTATGTGTTGGTAAGAGTTTGCACTAGTAAAAAATTGTAAGAAGAACTTTATTTAAATAAGAGAAGGAAACAGAGTCGACAACAATGGTGGCTTTTTCCCACATTGGTTTTCCACCTAAATCCTAGTGTCCTCATGAGTTGATGTGTTTCTTATGTGTTGTGATTTATCTCCTCTCTATTTCTCATGATTTATGAATAATGAATGGCTAATGAATCAATAATGCAATGATTAAGCTAAACAATTAATGGGAATTATGAAAAAATAGTAATATGGATATATGCGGTTTAAATTCACTGAAGGCACGTACATACGTGGGTTTTCTCAATAACGGTATCTTACAGAATTATGGATTTTATATTGAAGGTTAAAGTGAAATTAAAATTATTGATTTGCCCCCCAATATTTTTCCCAAAAAAAACAAGAATGTGATTAACAATTATAAAGAGGGGAAAGGGGAATCAAGCAAATACTTTTTCAAGCAAACAAGAGAAAAGAAACAGACAAATTCACATGATAAATTACCAATGAGGAATAGATTTGTTGGTAAAAATCCTTGATTTATGAGAAAAATATATCACGTTTGTGTGAAAGGCCTGGTAATTAAATAAGAAATATGAAAATCTAAGACTACACTAGGGAAATCAAGTACTTATTGCTAAACTAGTGTACATTTGATGTGCAAATAGAAAAAATCTAACGTAAAGAACATAAAACCCCAACCTGGAGGAATATAGAGTAGGGGTTTAACAACCAAATATAAATAAACACAATTGATGAGTAGTTACTCTATTTACCTACAGGGTTTTAATAGGGTTGATGTGCTTTACAAAAATGATTACTTACTGAGTGACATACATCTTCAATAAAAAATAGATTTTAGAGGGTTTTTTTGAATCAAACCCTAAGCTAGAAGAGATCGATTGTAATATCCCTATCCATAGAACTTGTATAGTTACATATTATGAAAATATTATTAATTAATATGTTTAATGAATAGTGGCCATCAATAATAAGTTAGGTTTCCTAATCATTTTATGGTAACCAAAAAGCCTTCATTGATCTTTTTAACAACAAGAAGAAACCCTCAAATGAAAAGGTTGCCTGGAATTATTCACACACAATTCTTAAGCAGAACAATCAACATGTAAAATAATACTTTAAGGTCCCTATAATACTAGTGTATCCCTCTCATTGTTATTGTTGTGCCCATGTAGCCCCCATATTGTTATTGTTGTCCCCCATAGAAGCCCACTATTGTTATTGTTATGGCCTTACATTATTATTATTATATAGGCTCTGGTTATATTGTGACCCCTTAGACTCCTATGTATACAAAGGAGGGCTTGTTATTTGTATCATCCAAGAATTCACAATTTATGTAATGTAAAGGAGGTCGCCCCTTGAAGAGGATGATTTTTAAGTCATTGATCTATCCTTTTGTGAGTTGGATAACATTTTGTATCAGAGCTTTGGATTCTAGGGTTTCACTTCTTTAAATATGAAACCTTGGAATTTTCACTATAACATTTTTTCTACAAGCCCTCAAAAGCTGAAATTCTTACCCCATGGAGTTGACATCTTGACGAACTTCATGTAAACATTTAAGATCTTCGTTCACTATATTTTTGGAGATGTGATCTTAGGAATTTAGGGTTTTTGTAGGCTCCATAATTTTGACTCAAACAGGTGACCTAGGAAAAATCGTCATAAGTTCTGTTTCAAGAATAGAATTTGAATTATGTAAAAGGTGGCTGAAAGTGCATGAAGTATAGTTTTTTGTGTAGCATTTTTAGGGTTGAATGTTGAAACAGTCACACATGGCATCCCATACAACTTCACTCTACTAAAACAGTCCATAATTAGGTCATCATGGAAGAGTTGTAATAACTCTTTCTTGAAGAATCCAATCACAATCATAATTTTTGGGTTGGAAAGAAGACTTAGATACCTACCACAGGAAGAAATTTCAGAATTTGGAGATCCAAAACTATAGAGTTACAACCGTTTCAAGATCAAGCTCCTAAAAGAAATACAAAGGTGTGTATTTTTTTTCATAACTTTTGTTTGAAAAATCATTTTGAAGTGATTCCAAGGGCATGTTGAAGCATAGATATCAATATTGGGTTCTAAAATTCCTCCTAAGAAAAAAAATTCTACACCCCTTAAGCCCTTAGAAAGCTCTACTATGATGCATGAAGAGAAAGAATTACAGCATGATATATCAAAATTACGAGATCAAGTGCAACGAATTTCGCTCTCACAAAAAGAAACCAAAGATGAACTAAAATTTCACATAGATGGTCTAAAAATAAACATTAAAGGTTTAAAAATAGACATGGAAGGTTTGAAGGAAAGTCTGAAAAATTTCTTGCAAGAAATCCTTCCTAATGGTGAAAAGGTAATCCATGAAAATCATGATGAGGACAAAAGGAATATAAATTATGATTTTAGAGACTCCAATGTAGGGTTTGAGAATCACCACATTCCAAAGATAGATATGAGGAGTTTTGATGGAAAGGATCTGGTAACATGGATACTACATATGGAGAAATATTTTGATCTATATGATATGAAACCCTCACAAAAGGTATGTATTGTGTCTTTATATTTAGAACCCAATCAGTTTGTATGGTATATATGCCTTTGTTCTCATAAAAAACTTGTCACCTGGTAAATTTTTACAGAGAAAATGATAGCACATTATGAATATGCAAAGAGAAACACCTTCTTTAGCCAATTGATAAATCTAAAAAAAAGGGTTAAATGGTAGAGCACATTGAAGACTTCCAAAAATTGAATAGTAGGATAACTAATATTCTAGAGGAGCATAGGAATTATGTCTTCATAGGGACTTTATAAGATAATTCCCAACATGAGGTTCACCTTTGCAAACCTGATTAATTGGAGAAGGCATTCAGGGTGGAAAGAAAAGTTGAAAGAAAAATTATGGCAACAAGGAAGTCTAACACTCACAACTAAAAGATGGTAGTGTTAGTCTTCCACAACCTACATGTTTGACACCACAAAAATTGGAGGTAAAAAGAGAAAGGGATTTATTGCAGTTGTGATAGAAGATACACTAATGGTCATAAGCGTGTGAAGAAGAAATTATTCTACTTATATTGTGAAGATGAGGAAGAAAAGGAATAAGAAACATCGAAAGAGGAGGATATACACCAGGAACTAACCCCAGAGAAAGAAGAAATGAACCTAACCATATCTTGTAATGCATTGGCTAGAATTACCTCTCCTAAAACTCTTAAGATAGAAGGATATATCAAGAAGAAAAGGGTAAGAGTTTTGATTGATTTGGGTAGTACCCATTATTTTATTCATTGTAAGATAGCCAGGGAATTGAATTACTTCCTTTATCCAGCACCAAAGTCTCAAATGATGGTTACAAATGGAGGAACTATAAATTTCCCTTGAAAGTTCCATAATATCAAGCTAACCATGGGGGAATATGTATTTAATAGTCCAATTCTTTCCATTCCAATGGGTGGTGTTGATGTTGTACTAGGAATCCAATGGTTACAATCTTTGGGGATGATAGCTTTCAACTTTCAAGAACATTTCTTGAAATTATTTTGGGAAGGAAAGGAAGTTGAATTGAGGGGTATCGTAGGGAAAACAAGAAATATAATCATCTCTAATGGCATGAAAACCCTTATGAATAAATAAAAATGTCGTGTAGTACCATATTTATGCTCATTAGGGGTTCAAACATTGAAATAATCTATTTCTCCAAATCTCAAACATCGAAATAATCTATTTCTCAAGATCTCCAAAAATTCTTGTAAAATCATTCCAAGGTATTTGACACTCTCAAAGGCTTCCCATATATTCGTGATCATGATCATGCTATTCACTTTATTCCAGGAAGTGTCCATCTAAACATCAAGCCTTACAGATATCCGTATGCCCAAAAGAGTGAAATTGAACATATGGTTACAGAAATAATAGAGGCTAGTATAATTCAACCAAGTCAAAGCTATTTCTCTACTCCATTAGTATTGGTGCATAAGAAGGATGGATCATGACGTATGTGTCTAGATTATAGGGAGCTCAGCAAGCTCACTATTACAGATAAATTTACCATTCTTGTTATTGATGAATTGTTGGATATTACGTGGAGAAATTTACTTCGCCAAGCTAGATCTTTGTTCAAGATATCATCAAATGAGAATGAAGACTAAATGAATTCCAAAAACGACATTTAGAACTCGTGAGGGTCATTATGAAGTTTTGGTCATTCATTTTGGCCTTACTAATGCATCTTATATATTTTAAGGTTTAATGGATTCCATTTTCAACCCTTCCTTAAAAAAATTGTGTTAATATTTTTTGATGATATAATAATCTACAACTAGTCTTGGAAGGATCATCTCCAACATGTTGACAAGGTGCTCAAACTATTGGAGGAGAAATAATTATATGCAAAAACCACCAAATATTCCTTTGGAGTATAGGAGGTGGAATATTTGGACCATATTTTATCTCATGAGGGTGTTAAGGTAGACCCTAATAAAATTAAAGCCTTTAAGGAATGGAAAATCCCCACAACCATAAAGCATCTTCGAAGATTTCTCAGGTTGACATGGTATTATCACAAGTTTGTTAAGAATTACGGGAGAATAGTGGCACCTCTAACAACATTGCTAATGAAAGATGAATTTTCTTCGACTCCAAAAGCAACGAAGGCCTTTGAACATCTTAACGAGGCAATGTGCCAAGCATGGTCTTAGCTACACCAGACTTCACAATTTTTTTTATTGTGGAATGTGATGCTCCAGAAAATAGAATTGGTGTTATTTTAATTCAAGAAGGAAGGTCCATTTATTTTTAAAGTCTTCCAATCAAAGGAAAGTATTTACACAAACCTATTTATGAGAAGGAAATGTTGGAAATACTACACGCACTAAAGCAATGGTGACCTTACCTAATGGGAATACACTTTAAGGTAAAAACATATCATGATAGCCTTAAAAACATTTTGGAACAAATATTATCTTCAAAAGAGTAGAAAAAATGGGTGACAAATATTTTGGGTTATGACTTTGAAATCATCTACAAAAAAGGGAAGCAAAAAGTTGTTGCAAATGCACTCTCAAGAAAGGATGAGGATGTGGAAGCATTGATTTGTGCCATTTCTATTATCCAACCTAAGTGGATAACTGAAGAAACAAATGAATGGAAGAATGATGAAGAGGTGTGGTCACTCATTCAAAAGTTACAGCAAGGTCCCAGTACATATGATACATTTAGCTGGAAGAATGATTCATTATAGTACAAATATCACTTATATCTTTGTAAGAATCCCCAACTTAAAGAAAATATTATTTTTGAATTGCATACCTCTCCCTTAGGATGGAACTCAAGATTTTTAAATACTTTCCAGAGGGTGAAGAACGATTTTTTTTGGGATGGCCTTAAAACAGATATTTAGAAGTTTGTGGCAGAATGTTTGGCTTTCCCACAACATAAAGTTGAGATAATTAAGACCCCAGGTCTGGTACAAAATTTATCCATTCCAAATCAGCGTTGGGAGGAGGTCTCAATGGATTTTATCATAGGTTTACCCAAGTCTGAAGGAAAGAGTTTCATGATGGTGGTAGTTGATAGAATTACTAAGTATGGATAATTTTGTGCATTATCTCATCCTTTTAAAGATAGTACAATTGCTACTACATCTATGGAAATAATTCAAAATCTTCATGGAAATCCAAAGATTATAGTAAGTGACAGAGATACCATTTTCACTGGAAAGTTTTGGACATCATTATTTACTTTTCTTGGTACTCAATTAGATCATAGCTCATCTTATCATCCTCAATTTGATGGGAAAACTGAGATAGTGAACAAGTGCTTGGAAGGGTATCTTTGTTTCTTTGCATCTGATAAAAAACATAATGGGTGAAGTGTTTACCTCTAGCTAAAAGGTAGTATAACACTTCCTTCCATATTGGAGCAAAAATGACCCCATTTATGGCACTTTATGGATGTCGTCCACCATCCATCACATCATCTTTAAGACAAAATTCTATGGTTCAAGCAGTGGAAGATCAAATCTAGCATCAATAATAAGTTCTACAACTGTTAAAAGATAACCTCACTCTGGCATGTAATCGAATGAAATAATAGGTAGATCAGCATTGTAGTGAAAGATGTTTTGATGTAGGTGACTAGGTATTTTTATGGCTACAACCATAAAAAAAAATGGCTGTCAAACAAGCTAAGAAGGATAATAAATTATCACCCAAGTACTACAGTCCTTAGAAGGTATTGGAAAAGATTGGTACTATGGCATACAAATTGGAGCTACCTGCATCTTCTCGAGTACACCTAGTTTTCCATGTTTCATGCTTAAAGAAGGTTATCGGTGACAAGACTCCAGTTCAAATAGTGTTTCTAGAACTTGACGAAGAAGTAAAAATCATATTTGAGCGTGGAGAAATCATGGAAATAAGAACCCAAAAGCTACAAAATCGATGAATTTCAGAGTATCTCATTATGTGGAAGAACTTACCCGCTGAAGATTACACATGGGAGGATGAAAATTTTATACAAAAGAATCTAGACCTACTCAAATGTTGAGGAAAACACTTTTTTGAAGGAGAGGGGCACAATAGGTACCTATAATATGAGTGTATCCCCCTTATTGTTATTGTTGTGCCCATGTAGCCCCCATATTATTATTGTTGTGCCCCATAGAAGCTCACTATTGTTATTATTGTGTCCTTACATTATTATTGTTATGTAGGCTCTAATTATGATGTGACCCCTTAGACTCCTATATATACAAAGGAGGTCTTTGTATCATCAAATAATTGTTCCTTTATGTAATGTAAATGAGGTTTCACCCTCAAAGAGGATACATTTTAAGCCGTTGATCAAAATTTTTTGTGAGTTGGTTTCATAACAAATACCATCTTGTCTTCTTTATTCTTCCTTTCGGTCATCATGATAAAGCTTTTGTCATGAAAGAGTCCACATATGCTAAGATTATCGCTATTATATTAGAAGGCTTATTTGATATTACAATTGACCTGTAATGGGTTAGATATCTAATTATCCATCTCCTATTTATTATAATTTAAACTATTGTCTAAAGATTTAAGTTACCTTTCCTTACTTCTCCATGAGGAATATTATGCATTATAGTTAATACAAACCATTAATGTGGCCAAAGATGCATTGGGGTATAGAAGGAAAGTAGAGATGAAAAAAATTCATGTTATTGTAGATGTGGTAGGCCAAGGGTTTGAAAGTTTAGGTTTATAACTCTTTTTCAACCATATTAGACTTGATCACACCTGACCTTGTATAATTTGCAGATATAAATTATTTTAGTACCTTCTCCAGGGATTGACTTAGTTTATCTGCAAATACATAATATCAAGGTAAGTTTGAAGATGCTTTTCTTGCCCTTCCCAAAGTTTCTATGTTGGCATGCCTTTGACCAGTTTCCTCCTCACCCCATTGTATTGTAGAGTTTTATTTGAATAAGGGGTGGTTTACAAATGAGTGCAAGTAATATTGCATGGTTCTATGTGTAGAAAGATAAATTAATTGTGCATTAATATCCTGAGAGGATTGTAATATTCTTGTGCATTAATCTCTTGAAAAGATTACATGATTATTGTGAATTAATATTTTGAAAATATTGCATAATTATTTTGCACTAATATATTGAAAATATTGGATGGTTCTATGGGTAGGAAAATAAATTAATTGTGCATTAATCTCTTAAAATGATTTCACCTTTTTTGTGCATCAATATTTTGAAGCAATTACATGATTATTCTACATTAATCTCTTGAAAGATTGCATGGTTCTTGTGTGTTAAACTTTTTGAAAAATTAAATGGTTTTTGTGCATTGAAATATAAGTTAACTATGATAATTTCATAGAACAGATTTCATAGATAAGTTAACCATGTTCTCATGCGTAGAGAGATAAGTCAACTATGGTAATTTTTTTGAATAGTAATGGTTTTGTAATTGCATGCACACTCTTTATTCAAATGCAAGTTAATATAAACATGGTCTTCATTTGAGATATAGAAAAATTTGTGGTTTTATAATTGCATGCATGCTCTTCATTCACATGCATATTGAAATATATTATTATATAATTAAATGTGGGTTTTCATTTGGAATATGGATAAATACGGGACCTTTTATAGTGTATGCATTTGTATGGTGCAAATTTGGAATATAGGAAAAAAAAGGGTTATTTTATATTATTTTCATATGTTGTTACATCGGTAATGGCAAGAATGATTTTGAACTAGAATAAATAAGTGGATTGTTACCCATGGTTTTGCATTTGGACTAAATGCATTAAAACTTTGGTCGTAGGTAATGGTTAAGATATTGCATAAGTTAAATAGTCATGGTTAAGTACTTGATGATGCATGTAAAGGTAAAAGATTAGTCAAGAATATGACTTTTAATCTAGTTTATGCATGTGCAAGAAAGTGTTTCTATAGAGGTATAATGCATGGAATATTATTAGTGATTCTAACACAATAACTAGTAGAGTTTGAATATTTAAGATTTTGATTCTCTCACATTATTTATTTGATGAAAATGTGTTAATCTTTTGGATTTTTATAAATTGATATTTTGGATAATTATGATGTCAAAGTTACTGATGATAGTGTTTGCAAGATATAATCATGAATTTTATAAAGAATGGAGTGATAGTTTCTAAATTGGGCCCTTTTGAAATAATCAAAAGACGCATTATAATTAATGTTATTATAGGAAATGAGGTTCTTACATTTAGTTTACATGCAAAGTGGAGGATCATAAATCATAGTTTACAATAGGTAAATTATTGTGGTAAACAACTGTGACAGGAAGGCATTGTGCTTTAAGGACAATGGGGTAAATTGTTCAAAAAACATGTCATCATGTTTAATGTAATGACCTCCAGTTAATTAATATTGAATTAAGTATCATGTTTCTTTGGTAAAATTTCAATAATGGACAAGGGACGAAGACCCTTGCTTTAATTGAGTGGGGTGAACTCCCTCACAAAATCTTTAATAAAATCAATTTTTATTGGTTTTTCCCTTCGAGGTTTCTAGGGTAATATCAATGTCCATTTTTTTCTTGCATATTTTATTATCTTGATGATATTGTTACCTTAGATGACATTGGAAATTACATCATTCAATGTGTTATTAACAATCTCTAATAAATTGAACATTGTTAATGATGGAAGATACAACATAGTGCATTATTCTAATAACTTGTACTCATGAGTATTCCTTTATGTAATTTGATTATTCCAATTCGATAGTTTCTTCACTTAATGGTCGTGGTTATATCATTTGGTGAAAAATTAAGTATGTGATAAGTCATTTTTGGGATTCTACGTATTGGTAAAACTTCATAAAAAAATTGTCCTACGTATTCAGTGCGAGGCACACCAGGAGATGTTACAAGTAGTATCGAAGCAAAGTTTGCAACACTGACACCTCTTGGGTTCCATAAGAACGAGAAGGAGAAGAGTTATGATGCTATAGGGTGAAGCTAAGGTATGATGCTAATGAAATTATATTGCAACGTTTGAATTAGATTACTTTTAATATGAAACACATAATAGTGCTAATGCTTGGTTTGAAAAATAAAAATGTAATGAATGCTTTGAATAATAATTGTACTAACAGAATTTGAGTCCTTATGAATGATAAAGATAGTTAGGAATTATGTTGCATTTATTCTAACTAAAATATGGATAATTTTCAACACCCACATAATGAATAGTGATACTGTGGATTAATTACCAGTTTATGTATCCATACTCTTACGATAATGTTTATTGACACATTAAAAGAAAATGCTTGGAATTTCTATACATCTCTTACGATTTTGAGAAAAAAAATGAATTTAGGAATTTTTTTCAATAATGAAAGAATGTAGTAAGAAAAGCGTTGTCATTCATGTTATTGATAGTATGCTAGAATGTTTTAAAAAATGGATGAAAAAGTCCTCTTGAATGTTGAGATAAGTAACAAGTTAAGCGGTAGGTATTTTTGAGTAAAAGAATGCTTAGTATGATCATTATGGATAATAGTTGATTGTATCTTGTTTCTTAATTATCTTGAATGTTAATTGGATATATGATAGTTTAGTGGCATTGTTTATTTAGTAAATTGCACTATCTATGTATGAATTAGCATGGCAAGATAAGATATATTTTGTTAAAAACATTAGTGGCTTCATTTTTGGTAATTGCAATGCAAACTAATTATATGTGATCTATCAACAAAACATTATACTATCTTGAAGGAATATTACAATAACTTTATTAAAGATTAAATATTAAAGATAATTTTTGAAGTTGTAAACAATGTGATAGTGGTAATTCATACTCATGTTATTTGCTTAATGGTGGGAATATGTTAATTGAATTTATGTTTTTGACTTCTAAATTGTCACCAGTATTTTTTATCGATTGTCACCTACTAATGGTAAATTAGTGTTCTCGTATGATTAAAGATTTTTATAGGATTTTATGCAAATTAAGATAGTATGCAAGAGATTATGATAGTTTTGGAAAAGGATATTTGTTTAACCATGCATGTCGTAAAGAAATTAGATAATGATAACAATATTATCTTATGTAAGTGACCAATTTAATAGAAATGTATTATTATGTCAATAATAAGACTAGAAAGGAAAAGGTTTGTGGTCTTTTATATGAAGATGCATAAGTGGTAACTGGTATGGTAAGGGAATTAAAAAACAAATTATTGAATAATGGCAATGCATGAGATGAAATAGATTATGTATGTTCTACATAATTAATGATAGACCTAGTAGCAACTAGATGTTGCTGACTAAATTGATTGCACAAAATTCAAACATGACAATGTAATTCTACAAGTTGACGATTCAAAGATCATGCTAGTATGAATGAGTCAGTATACATCATGTATCTAAAAAAATATTGCATTTTCATCCTTTATGAATATTGTTGGTGACAGTACATATTAAACCTAAATAGTTGTGTCAATTACATTGTAGAATTATGATCTCTTCATTACCATTGTTAAATGGAATCTGGATGGGATTTTGAATCGATTGACATTATTGACTTATTTCATCAAAAAATTCTATGTGATTGACTTCAAGCAAGTAATTTTTCATAATGACTTATTGCTATACACATATGCATGAAAATGAAATATCATTTCGCATGATAATGTTTGGATGAGAATGGATATATCTATTAGAAGGTCATGCTTTACTTAATCATTATTATTGAAAAAATATCTAGGGGAAGATTATTTTAATTCCTTTATATGTATTGTCTAGAAGATGTATTCTTATTTCTTATGCTTACTCTTAATGCATGAAATTTTTTTATGTAAGTGAAAAATCGATAGGACCAATACCTTCTTACTTTTTTTAAGTACTAGGAAATGTTGATGCATATAAAAATTTAAATGCTTCTTGAGTATGTGTGACAAGATGTTTGTATGTAAATAATGTAATTTTGTAAATAGTATGGTTTTATAAAGTACAGTTGTGACTAATGTTGTTATTTTGATTAAGTAGGGATAACTTAATGGCAACAAAGTGATGTCACTAAGATTCTTCCAACAGAAACATAAGGACCAGTGAAAGGTAAAGCGGTTACATGTCACTTATTACGGAAAATGAGAAGGTATAATGCTCATTGTTATGAAAACATAACATGCAAGATGTGTGCATAGGAGATATACTTGTGTATTTTGTAACATTAATGTTGAATATTATGTGGGAAACTTGAAATGAACACCACCCATGTGACATAAGATGTTCGTCATTGGATTTCAGACGACACCTAGATTAATGGACAAAACCATGAAGGCACTCGGGTAGTAGGCCCTAAAACTTTTCAAGGAATCATGAGCTAGTAGGATTCATAAGTGATAATTACAAAAAGATTTCGATGATAGTGGAAATCGAATTGTAACTTGATTTTTAAAGTTAATATTTTATGTAGAATGACAAACAATGTCATGGAAAAAAGGAAAATCCGTTTTAAAATGACTTCCTAACCTGACATATAGTTGATAAGACAAAAACTAAAAAGAAAAGATATTTTGAGAA
The DNA here is from genome assembly GCA_031772625.1 of Pinus tabuliformis. Lineage (NCBI taxonomy): Eukaryota > Viridiplantae > Streptophyta > Pinopsida > Pinales > Pinaceae > Pinus > Pinus tabuliformis. The sequence continues at coordinate 427,245,539 of CM062809.1, forward strand.
TGTAAATATTTATTGGCGAAATGAAAGAATTTTATTTACTATTATTTTTATGAATATTAGAGGATCCACCACAAGATATTTTAGACTCCTATCTACTAGTAAATATTGAAAATTATTTATGGTCCATGAAGGGATAGGAAAATCTTCCATTTTTCCAAACGGATGGACCTATTTGGTTGATCTAACCACCAAAAATAACATGAATGGAGATAAATTCCATGGGTGGAAGACCACCAAAAGCTTACATAACTGGAGATAAATTTTATGGGTGGAAGTTGTATGGAAAGGACTGTGGGAGATAAAGGCAATGTAAATTTAAATGTGCCTAAAAACTAGACATGTGCATAGAAGTTGCAAGACATTTCTTGGGTTGAGGAAAGAAGCCCAACACTGAAAGAGGAACCACTAGAAATTTAGTTCAAAAGTGACCTCTATTATTTTCCTGGAATTCATGATACTAGGCTTGTGGATCTCTTTAGAAAGGGCTAAGATAGTATGCATTTTGTGCAAGTATGGCTACTTTTATCAGTTTTATGAAGAGAGAACTATGTGCTCTCTAAGTAGTTGTGAAGGTACTATGATAAATGATTAATAGTTAAAAATATTGTTATTAAAAATAATATGATTATGATTGAGAAATACTACCTAGATTCCATACGCCATGGGGTGCTTGCCTAGGAGTCTGATAAACCACCAAAGGTGCCTGCTATCAGGTTGATAAACCACTTTTAGAGTGTTCTAAACAATAAATAAACCACCTATAAGTATAATATTGTGTGGAGTGCCCATTTTTTCCATGAGTATTAACAGGTAATAATTAATTTCTATGAAGTCTTTGTTGTACTTTTTCTTTATGAAATTGAGCAATGACAAAAAGGTTAAAGGTAAAAATTTTAAAAATTTGTAGCCATAAATATTTATGATTATTAATAAAACTTTATTGCCTTTATTTATTGGAATTTCCTGAAGAAAAAAATCCTTCGTTTTTGAAGGGAAAGGATCCCCTTTTCATTATTTTAGTTATAGAACTATCGTAACTGAAGATAGATGTCATGAGTGAAAGTTGATCTAAAAATTAGATTGCAAGAGATATAAGCAATCTAAATGAAAGGAAAAAGTGACATTAGGAGATAAACACTGGACAAAAATATAATTATGATGAAAGAAAGAAGAGATGAACACTTAGCACGATGTTATATTTAATTGGGGGAGAATCTAATATCCTTGTCCATAGAAAATCACATAGCTACATATTATAGAAATATTATTAATTTAATATGGTTGACAAATAGTGTCCATCAGGAATTGATTAGGGTTCATAACAATTGTATGGTAACAAAAAAAAATCATAGATATTTTCAACTACATGAACAAACCCTTGAATGAAATGGTTGCCCAAATTTATTCATGACACAACTCTCAAGGATAGGAATCAACCTATAAAACGATACAATATGAGCCCTCTCATTCTTTCTCAAGGTCATCATAGTGAATTTCTTGTCACGAAAGTGTCTACATGTGCTAAGATTATCCATGTGATATTCTGAGCCCTAGTTGATATTACATGAAGGCCTATAAGGGGTTTAGTCTCTAATTCTCCATCTCTTTTTTATTATAATTTGAATTGTCCTATAAATATTTAAGTGAATTTTATTTGTTTTTGCATGTGAAATATTGTGGGTTAGAATTAATAGTAGCCATTAATGTGGCCAAATATGCATCAGGGTCTAGAAAAAAGAAGAGTTTTGCAAACAAATTCGTATTATTACAGATGTGGCAGGCCAAGGGTTTGAAAATTTAGGTTTATAACTCCTTTTCAACCATAATATTTTTTATCACAAACAACCTTGTAGATGTTGCAGCTAAAACTTCTTTAAGTACCCGCTCTAGGGCTTCACTTAATTTATTTGGAAATACATAGTTTCAATGTAAGTTTGAATATTCTTTTCTTTCCCTTCCCAATGTTTCTATGTTGACATTCCTTCCACCAATTCCCTCCTTACCCTATTGCATTGTAGGATTTTATTTGAACAAGGGGTGGTTTACAAAGGAGTGCACGTAAGATTTTATGGTTTTGTGAGTAGAAATATAAATTAATTTTACGTTAAATATCTCTAGAAAATATTCCACAAATCTTTTGTATTAATCTCTTGAAAATATTGTATAGTTATTGTGCATTAATATTTTGAAAGATTGCATAGTTCTTATGCATTAATCTATTGAAAATATTGCATTATCTTTGCATAGAAGTATAAATTAATTGTTCATTAATCTCTTGAAAATATTGCACGACTCTTGTACAATAATATTTTGAAAATATTACATGATTATTATGCGTTACTCTTCATAATATTGCATGGTTCTATGCATAGAAAGATAAACTAACCACATTAATCACATTGAAATGATTGCATGTTTCTTGTGCATTAACCTCTTTGAAAAGAATGCATGGTTCTTGTGCATAGAAAGATAAGCTAACTATGATAATTTTGATGAACAAATTTCAGAGATAAGTTAAATATATCATTATGTGTAGAGAGATAAGTCAACTATGGTGACTTATTTGAATATAAGTGGTCTTGTGATTGCATGCACGTTCATTATTCACATGCAAGTTGATATAAACTTGGTTTTAATCTATGATATGGATGTGTTGTCGCTGCTACAACATTCTCTAAAATTCCGCTACATTTTAATTTTCGAGCCTAATATCACCATTGTACTTAGAGTTGCTTTGATTATCAAATGTTGTTTCATGTCATTCTATGTGTCTCAACTGTCTTCGAATGGTTTTAAGTGTCATTGCATTGATCAAAACATATTGTGATGCACTTCATGGTGATCCAGGTGAATATTGGTGGCCACCTGCCAAGTCCACCTGGACCCCCACCATTGTCTTTCTCAGCATTTTCAGTTTCCTTAATTGTAGCACAACTTACTATTTTTAGCAGTTTTTCGGGTCCTGAACTTCCGAAGCCGTTTTGAGGCCCTAAACGACGTTTTTTGGGGAATCCGGGGGCAACACGAGTCCATGGAATGGACTGGTGTTGCCCATTTCAACAATGATAGTGCTCGGATAGATCTTTCTAATGAGCTATTGTACGCGTCAAACAGAGATCATATGCCAAAGTTACGACCCCGGGAAGTTGATGTACCAACTTACCCCCAAACGGGGCCCACAGTTTGGCGTTTCATCTCCTAGGGTTAGGTTTTGGAATGATAAGGGTTTTTCCATTGTTTCTCAACAATAAATAGGCCTTCGAGCCTCATTGTAACACAGTTCAGAGGCATGTAGCCATCACATCTCTTCTCAGAGATAAGCTACCATCGCCCTAGCTAGTTTATTTCCATTTCTGTTTGTAAGCATATTTCAGTATTTTCCATTAATGAAATGAAGTATTATTTCCGCTGCATCTTTGTGTATATGGTTATCTCTGTAATTTTTTGCGTTCCTGTTTAAATCCGGATCAGTGGTATCAGAGCGGTCTGCTTTTTCTCTGTTTTTCTTTGCATGTCCCCAACAAGGTCGGGATATAAGGAGTTAGGGCTTGAACTGGTTGAACCTTTGCAAGACCAGCCTCGCAAATCCCGACGGCCTCCCATGGCGGACGAGAAGAAAGACGAGGGGGCAGGAGATCCCATCAAAATCTTGCTCGAAGAAGCGCTCGAGCGACAACGGAACGCGATGATGGACAGCTTTGCGCAGATCCTTCAGCGGCTACCCAGAAGCGGCGCATCGGCTTCCAGCAGCTCCTCTGGAAACGCCACACCCTTTAAGGTACAAGTTAATTTTGAAATCCCCATATTCGAGGGTCAGATAGACGCCGATGCCGTAGATAAATGGTTAAATCTGCTAGAGGGTTATTTTTCTGTTCATGAATTTTCGAGTCGGGAAAAGATTGTTTTTGCTCTTCTCAAAGCAGCCCCCCACGTCAAGGACTGGTGGGAAACCTACTGCGAGCAGAAGGATGAAAGTACTGGCTCACTATTTTCAGCCGCACCCACCTGGGATTCGTTCCGGGATGCCATCAAGGAGCAGTACTACCCTGTCGGAAGCTATGAGGATGAATACATAAAGTGGACCATGCTGCGGCAGGGAAGGGACCAAGACGTGCCGGAGTTCACCAATCTTTTCCATACCCTTCGCACAAAGTTGGGTATCAAGGATTCGGAGCAACATTTGATACTCAAATACCGTGGCTACCTGCACAAGTACATCCAGGAAGAAATACAGTTCCTAAACATCCCCTCGCTCGGCGTAGCATACCGGTATGCCGTCAAGGTCGAGCAGAAGTTTAAACAAAAGAAGCGAGACTTTGGATCTGCGAATCCAAAGCAGGGGAAAGGTGCCCCTAAACCACAGAACAAAGGACAAAGCCAAGGCGGGACAACCCAAGACAACCAGCCGAAGCTGCAAGCAAAGAGCAACGCCGCGAAGCCGAGAAAAGACACTGGAAAATGGTGCGAGTTCCATAAGAGCTCCACTCACAACACAAGTGAGTGTCGGGCCAAGCAGTCACTGGTGGCTGAGCTAAAGGTTTCAGAATCAGATGCATGTTCCGACTCTGAGTCAGAACCCGATAAGGGGTATGAAAAAGGGAAGCAGATCATTGATGCGGATCCCAGCGCCACTGTTGCTACCGCAAAGATCCAGAAAAATGAACCCGAAGATCCAGAGGAGGAGGAGCGTCTCTTCCACTCCCAGATGTGGGTAAAGGGCTCCCCGATACAGTTCATTGTTGATAGCGGGAGTCAAAAGAACCTCATTTCGGCAGAGGTCGTGAAGCGGTTGGGCTTACCGACCACAGCACATCCACAACCATACACCATTGGGTGGCTTCACCAAGGGCGAGATCTTCGCGTGAGCCAGCAGTGTCGCCTTCCATACAACATCAAGCCCTTCACGGATGAGGTATTGTGTGACATTGCTCCCCTTGAAGTTTGTGATGTATTACTAGGACAACCATACTTGTGGAAGCGACATGCTGTGTATGAATCAAGGCCCCGTGCTGTTATTATTACATTGGGAAATAAGTTGTTCAGGATACCAGAGGTAGCACCACCTGCCGCCATCTCTTTGATTACTGCAAAACAATGCAGTAAGATCATTTCCAAAACCAGGAAATTTGTTTTCCTGATGATACGCCCTCAAGGGAAGAAGAAGACAGTGGCCGCGGCCTCCAAACAGGGTCCCTCTGCACGGCAGCTACAGATGGACAAGATTGTGGAGGAGTACGAAGACATCTTCACCTCCCCGGCAGGGGTTCCTCTGCACTGTCAAGTCAAGCACTCCATCGATCTGACCCCAGGTGCGCCGCTACCCAATGGACCAATTTATCGGCGCTCCGTTCTGGAGAACAATGAAATCAAGAGGCAGATTCAGGAGCTCCTGCAGAAAGGTCACATCCGTCCGAGTTCTTCGCCCTGTGGGAGCCCGATAGTGTTGGTACAGAAGAAGGATGGGACGTGGAGACTCTGTATTGACTATCGGGCGCTGAACAAGATCACTGTCCGTAATAGGTACCCGATCCCGCGGATTGATGACCTCCTAGACCAACTAAAGGGGGCGAAATATTTCAGCAAGATCGATCTGAAGTCAGGATATCACCAGGTACCAATTGAACCCTCAGATGTGTGGAAGACTGCCTTCAAATCCAAGGAGGGCCTCTTCGAATGGTTGGTCATGCCTTTCGGATTGACGAATGCTCCTGCAACCTTTATGAGGCTAATGGATGACATCTTGCGGCCATTCACCAACTCCTTTGTAGTAGTATACTTGGATGACATTCTGATCTTCAGCCAGAGTTGGGAAGAGCACCTCCACCACATCCGACAGGTTCTCCAAACACTGCGGCAACACAAGCTATGTGCCAATTTGGAGAAATGCACTTTTGGCATGACCGAGGTTCAGTATCTGGGATACATCATTGATGAACAGGGGGTGCATGTTGATCCAGCCAAGGTCCAAGTCATTCGGGATTGGCCCTCTCCAACCACTCTAACAGAGCTCCGCAGCTTTCTAGGTCTTGCCAACTTCTACCGCAGGTTTGTGTTGGGATTTTCTCATATTTCTTGGCCCTTGAGTCAAGTCACCAAGGGCGGGGCGAAAGCAAAATTCTTTTGGTCTGAATCTCAACAGAAGGCATTCAGGGAGTTGAAGGATCGCCTCTGCACGGCACCAGTGCTCGCGTTACCAGATTTACAACAACCATTTGAGGTCGAGACAGATGCCTCTGACTATGCTATTGGGGCAGTCCTTACTCAACATGGACATCCAGTGGCATATCACAGTGAAACACTTTCAGACACAGTCCGGAAGTACCCCACTTATGATAAAGAGATGTATTCCATTGTACAGGCCTGCCGACAATGGAAGCATTACATTTTGGGGAAGGAAACGGTCATCCACACAGACCACCGACCTCTGCAGTTCATACAGACCCAAGGGAAATTGCAGAATGATCGCCATCAGAAGTGGTCTACATACCTGCAACAGTTTCACTTGAATATCAAGTATAAAAAGGGCAGCACCAATAATGTTGCAGATTGCCTCAGTCGACCACCGATCATGGCGCTAACCACCGTGCTCAACTCTTGCGGGCACGAGACTTCTGATTGGCCACTTCTCTACAAAAGCGACCCAGAATTCGGCCACACATACCAGACACTCTTGGAGGGTCGGCAGGTTGCAGATTTTCACCTCCAGGATGCCCTGTTATGCCACCTCGGTCACCTTTGTGTTCCTTCAAGCGAGCGTGCCAAGATGATTTGGGAAGCACACTACAGCCGGGCTGCTGGGCATTTCGGGGTCGAGAAAACAGTGGCAGTACTGCAAAACTATTTCTATTGGCCGAATCTTCGACAGGATGTTGGGAAGTACATCCGATCATGTACTGCCTGTGCCATTGCCAAACCGACCATTAAGAAGCAAGGCCTCTATACCCCGTTGCCTACCCCTAGTCGACCTTGGGAATCCATCTCCATGGATTACATGTCAGGCCTTCCTTCCACTAAGCATGGAAATGACTGTGTTTTTGTGGTCGTCGACAGGTTCTCAAAGATGGCCATTATGATGGCCTGCAAGAAGAATATCACAGCAGAAGCCACTGCTAAACTCTTCTTTGAACGAGTGTGGGTGCACTTTGGGATCCCACAGTCTATCATCTCAGATCGGGACAGTCGGTTTCTCAGCACCTTTTGGTCCAGTCTCTGGTCAATGCTGGACACCAAACTCACGAAGTCCACAGCCTTCCATCCTCAAACTGATGGCCAGACAGAGGTTGTCAATAGGATGATTGTGCACATTCTGCGCATGTATAACTCAAAGCATCCACGCACATGGGACGAGAGCCTCCCCTACGTTCAGCACAGCTACAACCGAGCTCTTCACAGCTCCACTGGCCATAGCCCTTTTCAGGTGAGTTTGGGATTCCAGCCACTATGCCCCATTGATGTGGCCATGCCACTTGCAGCTACTCACATGAATTCAGCTCATGTCCAGTCCGAAACAGATAAGGCCACCAGCTTCATTGAGCGCATCCAACATATTCGCCAGCAGGTCCATGACATTCTTGAGAAATCAAATGCCAAGTACAAGCAGCGACATGATCAACATCGGGTGCCACACAAGTTTCAGGTGGGCGACAAAGTCTGGTTGCATTTGCAAAAGGAACGCCTTACTGGAGCCTATCGGAAATTGAGACCACTCCGATATGGTCCTTACACCATTACTAAGGCTATGGGAGACAATGCATTTGAGCTCAGCATTCCCCCATTCCTTGGCCTGCACCCAGTATTCAATGTGGACCGCCTTCGGCCATACTTTCCACCATTGCTAGACACATCCGACATTGCAGAACAGCTCAAACCCACAGAATTAAATCCAGATTGCATGGAACAAGCTGCAACTGATCGGATCATGGACACACAGATCAAGAACACTCGCCAATAGAATATCCAACTGTATCGAGTTGTCAAAGCGGGCCAACTCCTTCAGCAGGGCAAGTGGCTCACCAGGGAACAAGTTCAGCAGAAGTTTCCTCATCTCATGGAGGAGCTCAACGCAATGGGGACCATTGCTTCCTAAGGGGGGAGGAATGATCCAGGTGGATATTGGTGGCCACCTGCCAAGTCCACCTGGACCCCCACCATTGTCTTTCTCAGCATTTTCAGTTTCCTTAATTGTAGCACAACTTACTATTTTTAGCAGTTTTTCGGGTCCTGAACTTCCGAAGCCGTTTTGAGGCCCTAAACGACGTTTTTTGGGGAATCCGGGGGCAACATGAGTCCATGGAATGGACTGGTGTTGCCCGTTCCAACAATGATAGTGCTCGGATAGATCTTTCTAATGAGCTATTGTACGCGTCAAACGGAGATCATATGCCAAAGTTACGACCCCAGGAAGTTGATGTACCAACTTACCCCCAAACGGGGCCCACAGTTTGGCGTTTCATCTCCTAGGGTTAGGTTTTGGAATGATAAGGGTTTTTCCATTGTTTCTCAACAATAAATAGGCCTTCGAGCCTCATTGTAACACAGTTCAGAGGCATGTAGCCATCACATCTCTTCTCAGAGATAAGCTACCATCGCCCTAGCTAGTTTATTTCCATTTCTGTTTGTAAGCATATTTCAGTATTTTCCATTAATGAAATGAAGTATTATTTCCGCTGCATCTTTGTGTATATGGTTATCTCTGTAATTTGTTGCGTTCCTGTTTAAATCCGGATCACATGGTCATAACATTTTTTGTTGTTGTAAAACATCACTTTTAAGTCATAGTGGCACACACTACACTAGTTACACTTAGGGAATGTGTATAAAGTGGAATTTTGATGTATTTTCTTTATTTTTCAAGTTTCTTTAAGTTTTCTTGATGACTTGGTATCTTTCACGCATCATTCTATGTCTAAACTCATCCTATTTGCCCCTCTCCCTATATTCCAGACTCAAAAAAATCTTTAGTTTCAAAGAGAACTCATTAAGGCCAAGAGCACACGAAGACACTCTAAAGCCTTGATGGGGAATCCTTCATTGTTCAAAAGTGCACCATATATCCTCCAAGGGCATAAGGTGCACTCCTTAACCCTCTTCCCCCTTCCTTACTCTAAACTTTTCCCTCCTGGAGACCAAGTCTTCCTTTAGCACACTCCTTCAATTCAAAGATGTCTGCCCTCCTTGAGTGCACAAGTGCACCCTGAAGGCCATAAGATCCTCCCTTTAGCCTTCCACAATGCTCCATGTGTCCGGAGACCCTTTGAGTGCATGATCACACTTTGAAGGCATGAATCTCTTCCCTTCAGCATTTTGACTTGCGCCATCCACCCTCCTAGGCCTCTTAATCACAAGAGCACACCCCTAAGGTATGAATCCTTCGCCCTTCAACCTCTAGTAGTGTGCTCTACACCCTCCATCTCTCGCTTGAGTGTAAAACACACTTGGGAAGCCTAAAGCCTTCCCCTTCATCCTTCATACTTGTGCCATGTGCCCAGCCTTTACTATCCCCTTCTTTCAAGCGCATGAGCCCATGAATGCATGACAAAGCCCTGAATCCTTCCCTCTTTCTAGCCCTTCATCCTTTTAAAGTGTGCCTACGTGCCCTTAAGCCCCTTTTGTCCCTCTTGATCACACTGTAAAGGAATGTACAAAAAATATACATGAAACATGGTATAATATGATATTTTCAAGTTAATGGTTTCTCATCATGAGTGATTTTTACATACAGATATTCCAGAAACATCGTGGCAAGCACACATGAAGAAGATTAGATAAGGAGAAAAAATAAAGGAAGCTCAGAAAGAAGGAAGAACATGCTTGAATATTTGTGATCAAAGCAGCCTAAAGACTCCATTTTATCAAAGACCCTTTGGAGGGTAGAGGACATCAACAATTGAAGGTGTATGTAGAATGAAGATGCAATTAGCATCCATGTAACCACTAGAGAAATTCCATGTAATCAGTCACTATTGGTCCCAATCATCGAAGATAATGACATGTCAAGTCTAATCACGCGATGATGTGGAAGTCATAATTTACTATTGTAATCATTCGAAGGACAAATGAGTGGAAGACCAAGAGCCATGTATGAACTAAAGAATCATGGAATTCCAAAAGACATGTAATACCAAAAGTCAAATGTATTTCCAAAAGCCATTTGGAATTCCAAAGGTTGTAGAAGTCCAAAGTCCACTAGAAGTTAGAAATTCAAGAGTCATGAGGATGTGAAAGGTCATTCCTCAAGTTATAAATACATCCTCATTTCTCATGTAAAGGAATTTTAACCTTGGATTCTCCACAAGGAATTAAAGAGACAGAGTTAGTACTTTTGGGGAGAAAGTTGTCACTTTAACGCTCCACTATTGTATCTAGTGGTCTTCATTGTATTTATGTATCTTGTGACTTCTACTTAATATTGAAGCCTTCCAGACCAACACATTGTCACACATGGGTTGTGAATTATTCTCATACTATTCTTTGAATTTTTATGGTTCATTTTTTCTTTCATTAGTACTGGAGTAATTTAACTATTTTGGTGACTTTTGTGCTTCATGTTGGAAACATGTTGTTATGTTTATAATGATCATCACATCCTTGTGAACTATTTTTCTTGATGTTAGATGAGCCTTTCTCTTTCACGTGTATCTCCATTGGCATAGTACTATTACTTCACTCTTAAAGGCTCACTTCATTTTCCCCTCCATAATAAGAGAACCTTGATACATTTTGCAGTTGCACATTCACAAGGTGCACTAGCTTTCTCATTCAAAAGGATATTTTCACTTCTCTCTCATGATAATAGCTAAAACGAAGGCATGTTTTTAAGAAAATGACAACCGAGTTGTATTCCAGATTTGACTCCTACACCAAACGGTGTGAGGCCAAGTTGGGACATTATATCAGGGAGATCCCCTGTATGTTGGTGGTATCCAACACCATCAACATTCTAGCACTAGGAGGGAAACCATTTTTTTATGGTTGATAACTCTGAACACCTAAATCATTCCTCTTTCAAACAAGGTAGCAACATTCTGAGCACCATTCTCACAACAATTCTTGAGGTAGGAGGATCTACTTAGCCTGGTCCAGAATAGACTTACGAGGTTACCTACGAGAAGATATGGGAAATTTGATCCATAACCCGTCAGTACACAACGACTATCGGATTAATTGCTAGAGCACATAACCTCCCGCATTTTCGGAAAGAAGAAAGAAACAACCAGTACTGGTATACTAGTTTCTACAGTTGAAAATTTGGTGTTTTGCACTCTTGACAAGTTGGAAGAATCTACAGATGATACATAACATCAACATCATCTTCCACCTGTTAATGAAGGGTACGAAGATGACACAGTTGTTCTTTCTGATGACTTCTTCAATAGATAATATGGTGAATATTCCTCAAATTCAGATAAGGAGGAAGAACATAGAGAAGAGAACATGGCTTATTAAGATTTGGATTGGATGGCCCAACGACCTCTCGCTCTTTCAAAAAATTTCGATAAGATTCCAATACGTCTATAAAAGTTTCTTTCAAAGTATGATCTAGATAAGAAGACAAAGGCAAAATATCACCTTGATTATTTTTACTTTCATCTACAACTGTTGGAGGTGAGGTACGATGATGTTGCCTGCAGAATTTTCCCTTATACATTAGAAGGCAGGGTAGCAACATGGTACCATATTCTTCCCATCAATTCAATCCACAATTGGAGGTAATTGAAAAAGTTATTTCTTGAGAATTTTTTTGATGAGAAGACTACCTCCATGTTACTCAAAGAGCTTGAAATCATCAAGATGGGGGAAAGATAGAAAGTGAAATATTTTGATCAGAAATTCTATCGTATATTGAATAAGTTTCACCTAGGAACGCAACTACATGATTCAATAACTACTCATTATTACATAACTCCCATGCACACCAACATTTCCCAATTTTTGAAAAGAATCGCAAAGGAGACACTGGAATTAAACTTTGTAGAAGCGATCACTGTTGAGAAGGACATGCATGCGATTGGAGTTATTACAGATGATTATGAATCAAAAGACTCCAAAGAAACTAGTAGGAAGTCACAACCTTATTCTAGTAAGGATAAATAAAAGGAATCATGAGACATCAAAAGCTTGACCAGGATGGTGAAGACACTCACCAATGAAATCTCATAGCTAAAGAAGTGGTAAAGCGAGACTTCCACTAGCATCAAGCCTCCCAAGTCCTCCTCTTTTAGAAGGAACAATAGTAACAACAACAATGAGCCTGCCAATTCTACATAGAGATCAAATGTTGTGATGAATATAGAAATTATTGACATGTATAATTACTATTATTTCCATTAGGAATACCTCTTAGAGAAGACATTCCTTCATTGGAACCAAAAGATGAATGGTCTAGCTACACACACTGTGGATACCCTATTAGCAGATGAGCTGACAGAACAAGTAGAAGAAACAAAAGAACCAGAAGTGACTAAAGAAATAAAAAGTTTTGGACATGTAGTGAATGCATATCGCCATATATACAGCGCTGACAAGAAGAATTCTAAAGATTCACCACAAAATGAGACCCCCCCTTAAAAGAAAAATGCTTGATAAATTTTAAGGAGAAAAGGGCCCATCTCTGAACAAAAATTTACAAGACAAAAATTAAAAGAGAATTTTCTAAGAAGAATCTCACCACCCGTCAATCCTTCTCAGAATGCATAAAGTTTGGATATGCAACTAAGTCCAAGAACACTTCGTCCAACAATAAGGGTAAGTCCAACACCCAAGAAGTGTCAAATAAAGTGACTCCTCCACACACTTCAACATTTCCTACTATAGGTGAAAAAATTAATTATAACATAGTGGAAGATATGAAGAAGATGTGAGCCAACATTTCTATCTATGATCTCACAAATATTGTAGGCCAGCATGAACTTATTGTCCATACCTATTCACAACCTTCAACAAGTGATAAATGTGTTTCCTCTCAAAAGGTTTCAGATAATTCTTTTAGTTCCCTTGAATATATAGTGAATTCTTTAACGCTAGAAGCTAATACTCTTTTCCCTTCATTTTTGTTAACATTTGAAATTTTCAATTATAATGTCCATCATTGTTTAGTATACTTTGGTGCATCTATAAATGCAATGCCATTATATGTAGCAAGGAAAATAAATGAAAAATGGGATAAAACTGATGCACAAATTATTCAGGTGGACGAGTCTCTTATCTAGGCTATTGGTGAGCTTAATAATATTCTTATCAAATTATCAAAATATGATTGAGTTCACCAATGTAAAAGTATTAGAATTGTGGAAATACCAAAAGCCTATGATGTGCTTCTTAGTAGAGACTAGTCTAGAAAATTGCAAAGGTATTTTACAATGGATTGGTGACATTTGTCACTTCAATGTAAGGGAAGGAATAACCAAATTTGAGTGAACAATGAGACATACATGAAACACATTGTGACACCAGTTGAAGGTCACAACGAGCCTCTTACATTTTCTGATATGATTTTTTGAATTGTTTCCTTGAGACCAACCTTAGGTGTTATCAGGCACAACCATCACCCATTCCACCAGATACATAGTTGGAGCTCCTTCCTTGTTCTCTAGATGGTGAAAATGAAACATGTAACGTAAATGTACATAATATTAGTATAGGAAGTGGCTTAGTAGCTCATGATATTCAGACTTAATATTTTAATGTTTCAAACACGAAAAGTGATTCTAGATCTAGTTTTGTTCTTATAGACCCACACAATAAGAAGCATATACTCTCATGCCATCTAGAGTTTGAGTATACTAATAATACTTTCGAATATGAAACACTCATTCTTAATTTAAATAAGGCCAATGATTTGAAGGTAGAAGCTCTCAAGGTAATCAGTGGCTCTGAGGTGGTTACTTGAAAGGTATGGGATACTATCCATTGTGTGTCACCGCATGATAAAAGATACCAATAGGAGGTAGGGTGTTTAATTAATCGTTCTAAATCTATTAATATTATTTTTTTCCTAGACTTACAAATGCCATAGTAGATGCATTAGCAAATGAAACATTAAGATGCTGCCATTGAAAAATGGTTCTTCTACTGAAATTGTATATAAACCATCTGTACCATACAATTTCACTAATTAAGTGTGTTCAATGACAACCAACATATACTACACTTTATGTCTAATGTGTATGTATTCAAATATGATTCCACAGACGAGGATGAACACGTCCAGGCCTGCAGGATGCATCTAATTCAATGAAAAGAAATACCATGCCTAAGGGTGTGGTGTCCTTGGAGAAGTTATTTGACCTGCAAACTAATTTAGAGGACTAATTAACATGAAGACTATTATCTAAACAAGTCAATATCGGGACCCAAGAAGATATGAAGTATGTAAACCTTGATATGTGTTGTTGTACATAGGAATGACAGACATTTATCTCCCTATTAAAACAATGTTGTGATGTATTTGCATGGACATACGACTATTTAATGAAATATGGCACTCGTATGATCCAGCACATCATTCCTATAAAAGAGGGTGTAAAGAATTTCCAACAGAAATTAATAAAATTTCATCCAACACTGAAACCCCTTATCCAAAAGGAATTGAGGAAGTTGTTGGATGCTGAGATCATCTTCAAAGTTAGACATTCCACTTGGGTCTCTAACTTGGTTTCAGTAAGAAATAATTCTGGAGAAATATGTCTATGTGTTGATTTCTTAAATTTTAATTGGGCTTCTGAAAAAATAGTTACCTAGTTCCATCCATGCAACACATCCTTCAAACACTATCTGGTTCTGAATTTTTTTTTCTACTAGATGGCCCCTATGGTTATAATCAAGTACTAGTAGCAAAATGAAATAGATTAAAAACTACCTTCCATACCAAATGGGGTACATTGGATTTCAAGAGGATTTCATTTGGACTTATAAAAGCAAATGTGATTTTTCAAAGAGAAATGGACATCACCTTTCGTGGCCTTATAGGTTAGAGTGTGATTCTTTATTTGGATGATGTTACTATGTTCTCTAAGAAAAAATTAGATCATGTACATCATCTAAAGAAAATATTTGAGTAGTATCAAAAGTATGGGATTTCTCTTAATCCCAAGAAGAATGTCTTCAGAGTGTCCGAAGGAAATATACTAGGGAACATAATCACAAATAGGGGAATTAAGATTGATCCTAAGAGGGTCAAAGCGATCATGCAAATCCCATGTCCTATGAATAAGAAATCCATGCAGTCTTTCTTAGGGAAAATTAATTTCCGTAGAAAATTAATCTATGATTATGCTCAAATAGTCAAGCCCATACAGGAGATGATCAACAAAGATGTAGTATACAAACGTATAAATGGGAAAACGATGCTTTCGCTCAGATTAAGAAAGACATTTCCGATGAACCTTTGTTATTCAGTGTTGACTATATAAAATATTTCCTTTTTTTATATGTTTGCTTCAAATTCACCTATTGTGGTCGTGTTGACTCAAAAATATATTGAAGGAAATGAGTTGCCTATCTATTTATGAGCGCTAGTCTACAAGGGATGAAATTAAATTATGGTACCATTAATAAGAAAGTGTATGCTTCTTACAAGGCATTTAAATATTTCAGGTCCTATTTATTAATATATCACAAAATCATATTTTTACCTCATCCAATAGTAAGAGAATTGTTTGTTCAACAAGAGCTAGGTGAGAAAAGGGCTAATCGGATGACTTGTCATCAAGAATATTACCTAGATTTCAAACCAGTTCATACCATAAAAGGTCCTAGCCTATGTAACCTAGCTTCCAAAGCAAGATATGCTCTCGAACAAGATCTTTCAAGATGGGAGCAAGAGACCGAAATGTATAACATTGAACATGTTCCTCAGTCCACGTCTATAGTGCCATGGTATGCATATTTATGGAAATTTATGGAGCATGGAATGTTTCCCTCACACTTTTCAAATAAATACGATAGGGACATTCATTTGAAATTTATATCTTACCAATTGGTTCATGGAATGATTTTCTAGAAGCACCACAATGGTGTCTTCTTGAGATGGCTTGAGTTGTAGGATACAAATAAGGTCCCAAAATATTTACACGATGGACCGGCAAGTGGCCACTATGCAGATGAAACTACAACACATAAGGTTATGAAGGCTATTTATTATTATCCCACTTTGTTTAAGGGCTCTCATGCTTATGTCTGCAAGTGCCAAGTTTGTCAAAGATGCGCTAGTCGCAATCAAAGGTCATTCGCCCCATGGATATCAGTAGCACTTGAGAGACCATTCCAACCATGAGGCTTAGATGTTATCATGCATATTTTTCCCCATTCGTCAACGAAACACTGATATATTCTCACAATGATAGATTACTTTACTTAGTGGTCAGCAACGGTTCCTCTCAAACAAGTAAATGACTAGGAAGTCATTTACCTCTTGCAATAAAATATTATAACTAGGTTTGGTGTTCCTACGTCACTTATCTTTGATAATGCAACTTAATTTTCATCGTTGGAACTTTATCAATTCGCATTAGAAATGGAATTGTACTGAAACATGCATATAATTATTATCCACATGGAAATGGTTTCGTTGAATCAATGAATAAGAATCTTATCCACATAATTAAGAAAACCATATTCTCTAAACAAATGAACTGACATAAAGCTTTGACCAATGCACTTTGGGCCAACTCTATAACTCTAAAGCCTTCCTTGAAAACCTTGCCATATTTCCTAATCTATGGTAAATATGCTATATTTCATCTGAAACTCTATCTTTAGGACTTGCAAATATCTCAAGAGTCACAAGGTAGATCTTTCCTTCTCGTTCAGAGAAAGATAGATACATTACTCAAACTCGAGGAAGAAAGGCACAAGGCCAAAAATCGATTTGATGTACATCATAACCGTGTAAAGCACTAGCTTGATAAGAACATTACAGGGGAAAATATCTTTGATGTAGGTGAGCTAGTACTAAAGTAGAATAAACCCCACGAAGAAAAGGGAAAAGACACAAAGTTCCATCCTTTGTGGATTGGACCAATTGTTGTTGACGAAAAACTTGGCCACAATAATTTCAAGCTGAAATCATTATATGGGAGGATTGACCCCCTTCCCATAAACAATCGAGATCTAAAGCATTACTTTCAATAGTAGCTATAGGCTACACTTCCTATATAGTTCATTTTGTTTCCCTTTTTTTGTGTCTGATTTTCGTCTGTTATGTAGGTTGTGTCTTGTTTTTGGTCACTGTACATAAATAAGAACCTTGTATAAAGTGCATGGATCAAAAGAATTTGCGGTGTAATGAAAGATAAGTGTGTGTGACAACCACAACACTTACTTAGTTTTTGGTTGTTGTTCTTATTTGTTTGGGAAAATTCCATAGGTTGAGATAAGTCCATATGGAAAATACAATTCATCTAATAGGAGAATCTTGAGGGAACCTATTAGACATGTACCTATGCTGGTATCTAAATTGTTCAACTTGGTGCAAATATACTTGTGTGTTAACACTTGTCCAATCTAGTAGAGAAGAGATAAGGGGGGAATCTAAAGCAAGAAAACTAATATCAGAGGTTTTAAAAATACTTCTCTAAAGGGGAAAACTCCTCTGCTCTCAATAAGTTGGGATCCCTCTTCTTTCCATTGAAAATAATATGTCCCAATGAGCAGTTCTATTAAAATAAATAAATAAAGGGTGAAAGAAGATAAGGGCTTCCTTCACAGGCAGGTAAAGCAAGCGACTTCATCGGGGTACTATCCAAGCTCGCCAATAACGAAGCAATGTTTATGCTCCTAAAGTGACTCTGCTAGGGTACTATCCAGGCATGCTGGAAATGGAGCAATACCAAACATGAAAAATCATACTATGAATATCATAAACTTGTCACACACATTATTCTTTCCCAAATTGAAACAATTGTGATATGGTGTATCTTTTATATATGTTCAACCAAGCAGAGAAAGGTGATATGTTACGTATAAAATCGAGTTGAAAAGGGGAAATATAGGCAATAAATACTTCCTGTAGGTTTGATCCTTAACTTAAATCTATTCCTAAATAGAGAAGCTAAATTCCACCTACTCTATCACCAAGTGTTATCCTTGCTACAACACCCTCCAAAATTTTGCTACATCTATATTTTGGAGCCTACTATCACCATCGTACACAGAGTCACTTTGATCACCAAATGTCATTCCATTTCATTCTATGTGTATCAAGTGTCTTCAAATTCTTTCAAGTGTCATCATAATTATGAGAACATATTTTGGGGCATCTCATGGTCATAACATATGTATTGTCATAAAACGACACTTTTGGGTCACAACTGCACACACTACACTCGTTACACTTGGGTAATTTGTATAAAGTGGTGTTTTGATGTATATTCATAATTTTTAAAGCTTTTCTAAGTTTTATTGATGAATTGGTATGTGTCACATGTGGTTCTATATCCAAACTCACCGTGTTCACCCCATGCCCTATATTCTAGAATTAGACAAATATTTAGTTTCAAAACGAGCTCATTAAGACCAAGAGAACATGAGCACACTCAGAAGCCCTGATGTGGAATCCTTCATTGTTCGGAAGTGCACCAGGAACCCTCCAAGGGCACAAGGTGCACTCCTCAACCCTCTTCCTCATTCCTTACTCCAAAGTGCATCCTCCCAGAGACCAAGTCTTCCTCGAGTGCACTCCTTCGACTCGAAGAAGTGAAACCTATTTGAGAACATAGGAAAACCCTAAAGGCCTTAAACTTCTCCCTTTATCTGTCCCCAATGCGCCATGATCCCTGAAGACCCTTTGACCACTTGAACGCACTGTGAAGGTAGGAATATTTTCCCTTTAGTCTTCATATGTGTGCCATGTGCCATCCTGGGCCTCTTGAGCACATGAGAACAACCCAAAGGCCTAAGACTTTCACCCTTCAGCCTTTGAGAGTGCACCCATGTGTCCTCCATCTCTCCCTTGAGCACACAACACACTTGGGAAGCTTTAACTCTTCCCCTTATTCCTTCGTACTTTCTCCGTGTGCCCGGACTTGATTGTCCCCTTATTTTGAGTGCATAAGAACATGACAAAGCCTTGAATCCTTCCCTCTCCATCCCTTTATTCTTTCAAAGTGTGCCCATGCACCACAAAGCCCCTTTTGTCCCTCCTTGGTGCACCGAAAAGGCATGAAACATGGTAGAATAGGAAATTTTCAAGTTGATGGTCGCTTGTCATGAGTGATTTGTAGATACACATATTCCATAAACATTATGGAAAGCATACATGAGTAATATCAGGCAAGGAGAAACAACGAAGGAGGCTCAGGAAGAACAATAAACACGCTTGAATCTTGATGATCAGAACACCCCAAATATTCCATTTGCTCAAATACCCTTTGGAGGTTAGAGGACATCAATGATTGAAGCTGCATGAAGAATGAAGATATTGTTGGAAGCCATGTCACCATTGGAGAAATTCCATGTCATTAGTCACATTTCCTCTGAGTCATCAAAGATAGTGACATGTCAAGTATCATCACACCATGATGTGGAAGTCATGATGTATTATTGTAATCATTCTAAAGACAAATAAGTGGAAGACCAAGAGTCATGTATTAACTAAAGATTCATTGAAGTCCAAAATACATGTAATATCAAACGTCATATGTAATTCCAAAAGTAAGTTGGAATCCCATAGGTTGTAGCAGTCCAAAGGTCACTATAATTTAGAAATTCAAGAGTCATGAGGATTTGAAAGGTTATGCCGCAAGCTATAAATACATCCTCATTTCTCATGTAAAGGACTTTTAACCTTGGGTTCTCCCACAATTCATTAGAGAGAGAGTTAATACATTTGGGGAGCAAGTAGTGGCTCTAACGCTTCACTATTGGAACTATTGGTGTTCGTTGTATTTATGTATCTTAGGAATTTTTCTTAATATTGAAGACTTCTAGGCCAACACATTTTCACACATGGTTTTTGAATGTTTCTAAGACTATTCTTTGAATGTTTATGGTTCATGTTTGATTTCATTAGTTCTAGAGTAATTGAACTATTTTGATGACTTCAGTGCTTTTTGTTAGAAATGTGTTGCTATGTTTATAATGGTCATCACATCCTTATGAACTATTCCGCTCGATGTTAGATAAGACATTATCTTTCACATGTGTCTCCATTAGGGTAGTACTATTAATTCCCTCTTAGAGGCTCACTTCAGTATTCCATATGTAGTAAGAGAACCTTGATACATATACAATCTAACATTCACAAGGCACATTAGCTTGCTCATTCAAAGGGACATTTTCACTTCTCTCTCGTGTTGACATCTAATGCCAAGTAATATATTTTAAAAAATGGAAGTCAGGCCATATTTCAAGTGGGATTACTACACCAAACTATGTGAGGTATAGTTGGGACCTTATATCTGGGAGATCCTCTATATGTTGGTAGTATCCAGCACCGTCAATAGGATGAGTAGTCATAATTTTATAGTTTCTTGCACGTTCTTCATTCACATGAAAGTTAATATAAACATGGTTTGAATTTGAGATATAGATAAAAGTTATGGTTTTATAATTTCATGCATGGTCTTCATTCACATGTGGATTGAAAATTACTATTATATAGTTAAATGTGGTTTTGCATTTGAAATATGGGTAAATAGGGGAGATTTTATAGTGTATGCATTTGTATGGTGCATTTGGAATATAGGAAAAAGGAATGACTAATTTATATTATTTTCATATGTTGTTACATGGTTAATGACATGAATGATTTTGAATTAGAATAAATAAGTAGATGCTTACCTATATTTTTGTTGTAAGAAGAATAATCGAAAATAAGTACCATGGTTGAACAATTTATTTCCATGGTTTTGCATTTGGATAAATGCATTAAAAGTGTGGTTTGAAGATAATGGTTAAGGTATTGCATATGTTAAATAGTCATGGTTAAGTACTTGATGATGCATGTAAAAGTAAAAGATTAGTTATGGATATGACTTTTACTCAAGTTTATGCATGTTCAAGATAGTGTTTTCAGACCAAAAGGTATAATGCATGGAACATTATTAGTGATTCTAACATGATAAATGTTAGAGATTGAGTATTTGAGATGCAAATTATCTCACTTTATTTATTTAATGAAAATGTTATAATCTTTTGGGTTTTGATAAATTGATATTATGGATAATCATGATGTAAGAGTTGCTAATGATAGTGTTTATAGGAAAGAATTGTGACTTTCATAAAGAATGGAGTGATAGTTTCTAAAATGATCCGTTTTGCAATAATCGAAAGACGCATTATACCTAATATTATTGCAGGGAATGCGGTCATTGTGTATCACTATGGTTACATGCAAATTGGAAGATCATAAACTGTAATTTAAAGAGTAACTTACTATGGTAAACAATTTTTCCATGAAGACATTGTGCTTGAAGAACATTGGGATAAGGTGTTCAAAAAATCATGAAATCATGTTTAATGTAATAGCCCTAGTTAATTAAGATTCAATTAAATATTATGTTTCTTTTGTAAAATTTCAACAATGGAAAAGGGATGGACTCTCTTGTTGACATTGAGCGAGGGGTGAATAAAATAAACATTTGGTAGTTTTTCCCTTCATGGTTTACAAGGTAATTTTGGTGTCCATTTATGTGTTTTCCTATTCTATTATATTGATGATGTTTTTACCTTAGATGACATTGGAATTTACCTCAGTCAATGTATTATTAACAAGTTTTGATTAATTGAACAATGTTAATGATGCAAATTGTAACAAAATGCATTATATTAATAATTTGTACTTCCTTTATGCAATTTTATTATGCCATTTCTACGATTACTTTACTTAATGATTATCATTATATCATTTGATTAACAATTATTTATATGATAGTCCATTTTTTGGATGCACCGTATTGGTAAAACTTGATAAAAAAAAAATATTTGGAGTATTTTGTGCAAGGTATATTACATCTATCATGAAGTTTCATACTACGAAATTTTTAGAGTTTAATAAATTATATTATAGTGCTACAGGCCATTATTTTGGACTCGTAAGGGGGCTCAAATTTCAAATATATATATATGAAACAATTTGGCACCAAGAAAATAATTCATTTCTAAGGTTTGTATGAGGTTTGATAATACACAAATTAGTAAATTTATAAAAGGCAACAATTTCATATTTGTATTTATTACGCTAAGAGGCACTCTAGAGCAATAGAGCAATATGGGGTAGATCTCACTTAAAAACCTAAATATAAACACGTAAACATATACATAATGTTTAACATTTAACATTTTTAATCTAATGTCGGTCCTATCTAAAAATCAATCTAATTATTATTATGTATAAACACAATATAAATTTAAAATATAAAGAGGTTTACAAACACTCAAAAAAGAATAAATATAAATATAAATTAACCAATGATATGGTAAATAAATAAACCATTTTTTTATATTTCTGTTAAATGAATAAAACCTCTTTTTATATTTAATCCATAAGCCCCTTTATATTTACAAAACTGAACGAAAAAAAAAAGAAAAAAAGAGAAAGAAAGAAGAAGAAGAAGGTTTTATTTAGGTGAAGTCTATGGGACAAATAATTATTAAATCCATGGGCCAAATACCATGGGTCAAATACCATATTTATAAAAGAGGTAAGGTAAATAAATAAAAATATATCAAATAGGATTAGAAATCAACATCTAATTATATACCAAGCCTATGTGCCAAATACGATGGTAAATAAAAGAGATATGATAAAATAAATAAAAATCTAAATAAACCCTCTTTTTATATTTACCCCATAACACTCAAAAAAGAGGTTTTATTTGGGTTAAGCCTATGGGCCAAATACCATGCACCAAATTATTAGTAATACCATGCAAAAAAAACATTAGTAACCCTAATATTAATATTAAAAGATTATTATTGTTATTATTATTAAATCTAATATTGATATTAATATATCATAATATTAAATCTATTAAATTTAATAACTTTCAATTAATACAATATTAAAATTTTTATATTATAATATATCATGATATATATTAACTCTAGAAATATACGGGAGGGAATAAAAATACATAAAGTGATAGAAGTAGAGACATAGGGGGACTCACAAGGGAGAGTTGGAGATAAACAGAATGAGAGGAGAGAGGAGGAAGGAATGAACATAGAGAGTGGGAGATGAGTGAGAGAGGTAGAGAAGCATAAGAGAAGGAGAGGGAGACAAAAATATGGAGGGGGGAGAGAGAGAGTGAGAGAGGGAGTGAGATAGTGAGAGGATTGGAGAGAGAGAGAGAGAGAGAGAGAGAGAGAGAGAGAGAGAGAGAGATATGGGAGAAGAGAGAGGAAAGTAGGAGAGAGAGGAAGGATGGGAGATGACTTGCGAGAGAGGAGGAGAGAGGGAGGGATAGAGAGATGGAGTTGGAGGGGGAGAGAGGGAGGGAAGAAGAAAGACATAGAGAGTGAGAAGTGGAGAGAGAGAGGGAGTGACAAGGGAGAGCTAGGGAAAGAAAGTGTATGTTTAAGGGTGAGATAAAGAGACAAAGAAGGAGAGATAGAGAGAAGGGGGGTGTTAGGTCCCTATACTAATAGTGTAACCCATTATTATTATTAGTGAAACCCCCTTATTATATTGTTGTTCCCATGTAGTCCCCATATTGTTATTATTGTGCCCCATAGAAGCCCACTATTGTTATTGTTGTGCCCTTACATTATTATTGCTATGTCGGCTCTAATTATATTATGACCCCTTAGACTCCTATATATAGAAAGGAGGTCTTGTCATTTGTATCATCTAAGAATTGTTCATTTGTGTAATGTAAAGGAGGTTTCCCCCTCGAAGAGGCTAATTTTTAAGTCGTTGATCTATCTTTTCTATCTTTTTGTGAGTTGGTTTCATAACATTTGGTATCAGAGCTTTGGATGTTAGAGTTTCGCTGCTCCAAATAGGTCATTGTGGCATTTTTACTATAACTTGTTCTCTACGAAGCTTCAAAAGCTAAAAAAAAATATTTGAGCCGAAATATTTCTGAACCTTGGGTCTAAATTTTAGATCTAGTCTCGCTATATTTTTGGAGATATGATCTAAGGAAGATAGGGTTTTTGCAAGCTCTAGAATTCCATCTCAGACAAGTCATCGTGGAATATTCGCTATAATGATTTTTCTACAAAGTTTCAGACTCTGAAATTGAAACCCATTTGAGCCAAAATCTTGGTGAAGATCGGACCAAATTTCATACCTTGTTTCACTATATTTTCAGAGATACAATCCAAGACATTTAGGGTTTTGATAGGCTCCCCAATTTCATCTCAAATAGGTGACCTTGGGAAAATCATCATAACTGTCTCTCTGAGCATCAGATTGAAATTTTGTAAGAAGTTACAAAAAGAGCATGAACTATAATTTTCTTTATATTTTTTTAGGTCTGAAGGTCTAAACAGTGACATGTGGCACTTAATACAACTTCGCTCTATTGAAAAAGTATATAATTAGGTCATCTTGGGAGATTGGGCATAACTCTTTCTTGGAGAATCGAATTTATATCATAATGGTGGCATTGGAAAGAGGACGTAGAGGGATACCGTAGGTCACAAATTCATACCTTAGAGATATGGAATTTCAGAGACATAATAGATTCAAGATTGATCTCCTAAAAGCAAGAAAAATAAATACTCAAATCAAGAAAATAGAAACACCTAGTAAGTAAAATTGGATGGATGATTTGAAGAATGTGATCGAAGCTAAGATAAATAGTTTTATATGTGCCATGGAAGCTAATATCGATGGCAGGGAACCAGATTTAAAGAAATGCATGGAATATTTGAAGAAGGCCATGGAAGCTTTGAAGTAAGATGGGACAAAGCTTTTACACGAAAGCCCTCCTAATGATGAAAAGGTAGTAGAGGAAACTCATGATAAGAAAATAGAGTTATGGTATCTATAACTGAACAGAGGATATGATAACTATGGGAATGATAAAATAAGAACTGTTGGCTCGTTGGGGCTTGACCCAGTTTTAGATGTGATTTAGCTAAACAAATTCCGAAACTACTAGCCCTTTTGGCAATAGTCCGCGGTGCGTGGACTGAGGTCTCACCCGAGGTAGTATGGTAGGGTTCTGGAACCAGGTTTCCTCACCCTAGGGATGTCTTAATGAAGTCTAGGAAGTTCGTGGACGGATCCTGCGCACTTGCGCTGCTCCGCGTAGTCATTTGTCCTTCACGACTTGTGAAACTACTTCCGTGTAGCTCTATAAAGGGCATAAAGAGGTGTTATCTAGATCCTTATTCCTAACTGTGTGTTTATTATAGATCTTAACTTAATTATGTGGGCCCAATATTCTCATTAATCATTCAACATCCATACAAGTTTGCATAATCATAAATAGTAAAGAGATGCATAAAGATATCAGAAGCATAGACACAGAATATTCCACAAGTAACTTATCTTTTATTAATCATCTGTTCAGATACAATCCCAACTCTGCCCTGTGCACTCAGCTGCAGGGGTCCATGCACATAGTTGCGGACTCTACCAAGCCTCTGCGCACACAGCTGCAGAGCCTCTTCCTACTACTACAACCCAATACTTTGACTTACAAACTCAAAGCGAATACCTCATCTAAAAGAATCTATGCCTTTGAACCAAAAACTGCCTTTTACAGTTAGAGCCTTGCTCTATTTATACAATCCCATGGTCCGCGGACCATGGGTAGGCAAACACATTCTATATTAAATTATATTATTTTAGGGTGGAAAATCCTAGACTCTCGCGCTCCTCGCCCACATTTCACGGGGCATTACATTACATTTGACCAAAATTTGAGCTACAAGCCCCCAACCCCTCATTTTTCTTGTCGTGGCTATGTCACCATCGGCTGCTGCTAAGACTATGCCCTCTGGTAACACCAAAGTGTTCATTGTGTGGGCATCCAACATCTGCTCAACTTCGAATGTACCTTCCGCAAGGTGTGGCATCATCATTCCTGGGGGTCGCACCTATAATGCCTGCAACTGCGCTCTGAGCGCCCCCATCACATTTGTCTGCTCCATCATTAATTCTTCAAAAGCATGCTTTGTGACATCACGAACTATTTCGCCACTGTCAAGAAGGCCTCCCTCGGTGAGCTGGATTAGGTCAGCGGAGGTCTTTTTTACCTTCATCTTTTTCCACGAAGCTGGCTTCTCATAGACGCGTTGCCTCTTGAGTTGGGTCAGTTTTGGTGCAAGGTCTGTGGGTTCCTCTGTCTTAGCCTCCCCCTGTATGTCCTACTTCATGGACATGTCCTAGCCTTCCTCGGTCTCTTTGGTGGGTGCGGTTGTGGTCGCTACTATTTGCGCTGCCGCTACTACCTCAGCCACCTTCCACTGCATCGCCACTTCTTGTTCCTGGCGCTTTCTCTCCTCCAATTGCACGATGCACAACTTGGTTTCCTTATTTCGCTATTGTGCTGCGATCTTTTCCATTTTTTCCAAGTTCAGAGCACGCCACTCCGGAGACCATGACGCCATCACATCAAAGATTGCATCATCCATTGCAATGAACAGAAGCTTCACCCACGTTTGGGCTAGATCCTTGTGCGCTCGAATATACAGGTTATGCATATCCGCCTTGAACTTTGTCGCACTTTGCAAGCTGTTATACACTATAGGGGACAAGCGCAACCTATGGATGATCCATGTTCGTATGCTCGCCTCTGTGAACACCCAAAACACCTTTATCTCACAAATTCTTTTCGCATATTTCGTTGTCCAGAATGAGGTGTACCTCGCAGCTTCAGGTAGATCACCCTCAACCGTGGGAAACTGGTTGTCTTCTGGCAGCTCTCCTTCAACCAATAGGATGGATAAGATCAACCAAACATAGTGGAAGGTCTTACCCTACTCCTAGGCCTCTCTATAGTTTGTTAAAAACTCGTCACAAAGGAACTGTGCCTAGTTGAACTGGACCCCCTCTACGCACTACTCTGCCAATGCAATTATAGATGCTAGCACTTCATCAGCCTGACATTTCCTCATTAGCTTGCCAGCCAGTAGCTGGGTGGCTACACGCACCCCTTGGTCCTTGATGCTTGCAACTACATACCCTTGCTTCCTCTTCTCTAGCTTATATTTGGCCTTCATAGCTTCTGCGAGGGCCAAGTTGCTTCTCTTTCCTGCTATAGCTGCGGGGTAGTTTCCTTTCATGGGTAGCCGATAAATTCGATGAATTAAATTGGCTGTGATGGGAATCAGCTCCTCCAACTAGAGACACCCATCCTGTACTAAGCACAGCAGCTGTCGGATGACAAAAATTGTGATGGGCGTGTGGTGGTAGTGGGGTATCCATCGCAGATGGAGTAACCCAACCCTCTCCACAACCCATAACCATTTCTGCTGCAGTAATTTCTCCATGGCCAACTGTGGGAACTTCTCGCTATCCACGAGGTCCCAGTCTTCGAACTTCATATTGGGTACTCATCCCATCAATAGACCTTCAAACCTTATTTCATCCGAAAGGAGCGGGGTCTGGAGCGCACTCTTCATGGACTCCAGGTCCTTCGGTATCTTGGCTTTCCCCTTCCACGGGGGATGTAGGGGGGTAACTTTATCGCTGAAGGCACTTGGGAGACATTCTCTGCCTCATCATTTTGTTCTTCAATTTGGGAAATCAGGGCTTGCTAATCTTCCTCGTCCTCTTCTGTTTCAAAGGTGAGGACTTTCCCTTCTCTACCATGGACAATTTACTAAACCGTGGGTTTCATGGTGATACCCAGACTAGCCCCATTATCTGCTTGTATTTCTGTGGTCGCAATGTGCATGGTGACTTTGGAACCTTTGGTGTAGCTTCCACCTCTCCAGGCTCCTCCTGGGTCATACGGGGTTCTGGGGTAACTTTCGTGAATCGTAATCTGGTTCTCGTAGCCATCATTGTGTCTGCACTGGATTTATTTAGTCATGTACTCAAGGCTAGCAAGCGTGCTTGCTACTCAATGCTCTGTATTGGCTCAAATCTTAAACAACCAAGTGTTGCCTTGAGGATAACCCAAGGGATTTTATAATATCGTTTGAATTTGAATTCACCCATTCCCTCCACTTCTGAGTCATTAATACCTTCTTGGCGGCAGATCGTCCTGAATCTAGCTCTTAATTCCTATCTTAATTTCCCACCTTCCGCTCCTTTCTACCTTAAATTGGACCTCTTGTCATGAACAGTGACATCAACGGTCACCTTCCAGCCTACCCGCACAACAATGCAGCCCCTTATGCACGATCGTGACCCCTATGACATATTGACCCTGTGCATAACCTCCTTCTTGCGTAGCTCTCCTACAGACTTGTTTATAGTCCCACGCTCTCTTTCAACTGCTTGGAGCACTGAGACTATTCTTCCTACAGATAGTCAGGTGGTTGCACTTGTGGTGCGAGGCTTCAAGTCACCTTTCAACCCGGTCTGTGGGCCTCCCTTAGTTACCCTCGTGCCAATTAGCACATCACATTCTTCCTTATACGGTGCACCCTCGTGTTTACTTTGTTTGATAAAGTGCAGTTGCTCCATGGTAGCAGAGCTAAAATTCTCGACGACAATATTTTAATGCGGTGATATGGCTACCCATATCTTGTCCTGCACTTTCGTTGACGTGAAATGGTTACGCGATTTCAATCTCTAGTTTTCTAATTTCCATGTCTATTACCATGCTTTTCTACTTCAGTCGTACCTAAGCTTCTTCGAGTTCGCGAATTTTCAAGTTCCCTTACCGAATGTCTTCCTGTAACTACATAATTCCTTTACCCATGTCCTCACTTACTATCACAATTATGGGAGTTATTGCGTGAGGATTCTTTCCCAAAGCTATGGCCTCGACTTTGCTTGTCGTCTTTGGAATCAGTTTAGCGCTCAGGTTCTTGCACATGGCCCTATAGGTCCATCGGACCGCTAGCACGCACATGTCCGAATCAGTTCGTTCTGCCTGGTAAACTCTGTTCATGATTCCACATAGCTTTGTGAATGCTCCGACGTGGAATATTTGTGGTGTGCGTTACTTTCCCTGTTGCCACGTTGGGTTCTGATTTTCGATCCTTAGTCTGGGATATGCTTGCATAGCACACGTCTTGTTAAGAAATTTACTACATAACATAAATAATTGCCAAGAAGAATATATATAAGAAAATAACCACCAACAACCATAAACACATAAACACAAATGTTTATCCAGGAAAACCCCAAATTCGAGGAAAAACTCAACATAATAAGATCTCATTAGCATTGACCAAAACCTTGGCCAATCCGACCAAGTGAGCTTTCACCACTCACCTCCAGGTCTTGCATTACAATGAAGTCTTTCTAGCCTTTTATAAGCTCCATTACATATAATACCACAAGCAAAATACTATGGGTGCACAATACCATGTGCCCCAGAACCATCACTGTTTAACCTGGTCAACTTTGACTCTATCTTGAGTCAAGTTTACCTAACAATTCCCCCCTTAAACTTGACTTGGGGTTCCTTGACTAACTCCAGCCAAACCTGCTAAGTAAGACATTCCTGCTCATTCGAGCTCTTACCCCCCTCAAAGTTTTTACCCGGGGTATTGTTAACCCAACATCCCCCCTATCACCTAGGTCTAACCCAGACTTTACCAGTAATCACTGAGACATACACATGCCTTACCAGGTCTTACAGTAGTATGCCCATTTACATGCAATAATTTTGACTTCATTAATTTTTTTTTTTGTTTATTGTTGCTGCAATTCTAATCCATCCTCTCTGAATTTGATTTGTTCAAAAGCTTCTATCAAACCGCTCCAACTACGAGCCCGATGAAAACCTTGTAGATTCCAGCACCGGTGGCATCACGTAGCAGAAAACGAACAATTTTCGAAGCCGCATGAACAATTTTCTTCTGCTGACCTTGTTTAAATAGCTGCATGAATCCCGAACAATTCGTCAACATGTTCCAAACTGGTAAATATCGCAAATGCACTGCGATCCCTGGCAGTTACAACACTATCTTCCACACATTCTCCTCCCGGTTCTTCCTTCTATAATTGTTCCACTATTATTTTCCAAACCCAGATCTGGAAAAAGGCTGCATTGATCTCATCAGGCACTATAAACCCCTGGAATCAAAGAATCCCTTTGAAGCCAATATCTGGCTCCAATACCAGTTGTTAAGAAATTTACTACATAACATAAATAATTGCCGAGAAGAATATATATAAGAAAATAACCAGCAACAACCATAAACACATAAACACAAATGTTTATCCAGGAAAACCCCAAATCCGGGGAAAAACCCAACCTAATAAGATCTCATTAGCATTGGCCAAAACCTTGGCCAATCCAACCAAGTGAGCTTTCACCACTCACCTCCAGGTCTTGCATTACATAATCTTTTTTTTTTGTTTATTGTTGCTGCGATTCTGATCCATCCTCTCTGAATTTGATTTTTTCAAAAGCTTCTATCAAACCGCTCCAACTACGAGCCCAACGAAAACCTTGTAGATTCTAGCACCGGTGGCCTCACGTAGCAGAAAACGAACAATTTTCGAAGCCGCATGAACAATTTTCTTCTGCTGAACTTCTTTAAATAGCTGCATGAATCCCGAACAATTCTTCAGCATGTTCCAAACTGGTAAATATCGCAAATGCACTGCGATCCCTGGCAGTTATAGCACTATCTTCCACACATTCTCCTCCATGTTCTTCCGTGTATGATTGTTCCACTATTATTTTCCAAACCCAGATCTGGAAAAAGGCTGCATTGATCTCATCAGGCACTATAAACCCTTGGCATCAAAGAATCTCTTTGAAGCCAATATCTGGCTCCAATACCAGTTGTTAAGAAATTTACTACATAACATAAATAATTACTGAGAGGAATAAATATAAAAATAACCAGCAACAACCATAAACATATAAACACATATGTTTATCTGGGAAAACCCCAAATCTGGGAAAAAACTCAATCATAATGAAATTTCATTATCCTTGGCCAAAACCGTAGCCAATCTAGCCAAGTGAGCCTTCACCACTCACCTCCAGGCCTTTTCATTACAATGAAGTCCTTCCAGCCTTTTATAGGCTCCATTACATATAATACCATGGGCATAATACCATGGGTGGACAATACCATGTGCCCCAAAACCATCACTGTTTAACCTGGTCAACTTTGACTCCATCCCGAGTCAAGTTTACCTAACACGTCTGCACCCATCAACACAGGTGGGCATGCAAATTGCTTCGTCCTGGCTGCCTGACTCTCGTTCAACGTTGGGGACTTCCAAACCGTAAGCACATCCGTCTTCTACATTTGTGCCAGTTTCCAATAGTCTTCTCATGTGTACTCCACCATCGTGTGGGTATCGCGTGCAACGCCCATTCCAGCGCACTGTGCCACTGTTGTTCCAGTACTGCACTTTCAAATTTGTCTAAAAATTCATCCACCGCTGTTACCCCATCATATGTTGGCAATTCCCTTGCTTCTATTGTCACACACCGTAGTGATCTAATCAACATGTTGCAATTCAGCGTTGTCACCTCGTGCAACCGGTTTTTCCAGTGTTCTACTTCTTCATCTGAATCCAAAGTACAGGAATTGTCGTGTTCCCATGAGATTCTCCCATCTGCAATTGGGTACACCCGATCCTGAGATTGCACTATTATCTAGTAAATGAAATCCTTCTCATCATCACTGTCATCGTTGCGCACAGGTTCATTGTAGCAGACTCATTCGTCTAGATCTAATGGAACTACTACACGTAGGGACCTTTTCTCGAATATCATCTTTCGCTTCTTCAGATTGATGACTCCATTCATATCGGTGGCCCAGTCTATTCCTAGCAACACAGGATAAGGATTGTTGTCATCAACAATCTCTATTACTTCAAAGTTTGTCTGCGTGCTTGCACCTTCAATATCAATTGTTACCCCTTGCAATCTCCCCATGGGTAAAATCTTCTGTTGGTTCACCATCCATAATTGAATAGGGGACCACTGCAACTTGGGCCTGCCCATGTGTTCCCACGTCTACTATGGTAAAACATTTGCGTCTGAACCCACGTCTAGGATTACCTGATCCATTTCATATTCGCCAATCTACGCCATTAATCTCATTTCCCTCCTGGTGCATAATGTATGCTTTCCTAGTTTCCGGACTACACACTATTCACCTGACCCTGTGCACCTAGTGATCAGTTCTTGTAGTCCTTTAACTACCCTATTATCACGCAGCAGCTTCATGCATGTCTCTAAAAGGGTAGTAAGCGTAGAAGGATCCATTCCTGGCTCTAGTTGATCCTTACTATCTGAAGTAGAGGCCTCCGCGAAGATCTTCTTAGCTTCCATAAACATCTCCTTTGCGTGTTACAAGTCAAACTCAGGTTCCTTTGTAGGAGCCTTACAAACCCATGTATCTTCCTCGGGTTGCCTCCCCTTATCTTCCCCTGTGGTCGCACCACTTCTAAGCATTATGTTCACTTTTGGGTCTTCTTCACGTGGTTCAAACCTCATCATTTGAATATTTTGAGTCGGAGTAGGCTGAAGTACTCCTTTATTTTGCATCTGTGCAGTCAACGTAGGACAACCTACTACTTCATGATCGAACTGAGCACAATATGAATAGGATATTCTTGTTGGGTTGGTACAATCATGAGCGTAGTGCCCTGGTCCTCTACAATTGTAACAGATTAACTGTCCAATGGCCCCTTCCTAGTCCCATTCCTCCTCATCCTCGACCTTGGCCCTGAAATCCAGCACATGCCATCCTCGCGGCCAGGTTGAGGCCTAGCGTTTTTGTCTGCATTATATATGTTGGGGTTCGCTCCATCATTAACTCGTAGCTGTGACAAGTATGCTCATTGTGGCCTACCAATCTACAAAAATTACAAAATAGTTGTTGGGTAGTCTATGTATACTTCTGCAACAAGTGACATTTATCCGCCGTGTGCTTTCCTCCTATCTAACAGATTGCACACCATAGCGTGGGTGTGGCACTTGACCCTGCCTGTGCCTCTGGTCTCAATGGCATTGGTCCCCCTCCTGCCAAGTAGTTTGCGAATACTGGACAGTGGTCTTTGTCATGGCCCTGGCCTTTGCATTTTATGCACCACACTTCTTCGCATGCCTCTAGTCGTGGCGCCCTCTCTTGCTTCAAACTCTGCATCTCCAAGCATAGATTCTGTAGTTGCACATGGATTTGTTGAACTCCCAACCCCGGATCCTGTATCAGTGTTTCATGCAACCTCATTGCCATTTCCAACGCTTCGGCCTGGGTTGAAAGCTTCTGCTGTGATAGTGCCATCCTCAGGTGTGGTGTCAAAGATGCCACAAACCATGCACAGTGTTGTGCATCCGTTAGCATCATATTAGCCTCACAGATCATACTCTTCGGCCACTGATCCAGATCCCATGGGGTCTCTCCTGGAAGCATTGCAATCTCTTTAAATCCGATGATTGACTACATCTCTGATTTCGGCCGGCTAAATTCTCTATTCAGCGCATTCTGGATCTCCGCTATCCCTGCATTTGGGTGATCATTAGAGTTCTTGATATACCATGTCATCACGCAATACTGTAGCGTGCTCACCAATGTGGCCTTCTTAATGTTATCTTCTGTGACCACTTGTGCTTCCCACACTACTCTTACCACGAACCAGAACTGGTCCAGATCCTCATTCCCTACTCCTCTGAATACGGGTAGCTTGATCGCACTCGCCATGCTGAATGGTGGGGGTGGTGGAGGTTGGGTGGGTGAAGATGGAGGTGAAGGAGGTGAAGCAGGTGATGGCATAAGTTAAGATGATAACTGCGGAATACGCTGCCTTATAAAAATGACCACACTTCTTGGAGAAACCCGAGTGAGATCCTCCCCGCTCTCTCGTGAAGGTGAAATTAAGGGATTATTTCCTAATCCCTTGGTACATTTGTAGATCCTTCCACTCCATGTCATTCCAAACATTAATGTATTCGCATCAACCAATTTTCACATAACAACATCTTAATCAAGGTATTCAGGGATTTAATGTACCTACCTCACGGTCCCTTGATAAAGCGTCATTCTACTTTGCTATAGTTCACGGTAGTGCATACTGTGAACTCAGTGATAAATCCCCCTATTATCTAGTCGAGCCAATGGTCCATAGCTCGTGCGATCTTATCTTTTGATGCCTCTAGTCTGCACACTAACTTTGGATTCCACAATATCGGCTGGTCGAGCTTACACCTTCCCTAGCTGTCAGCTAACCTCGCGATCCACTCGTATAGTTCGGCAGGAAAGGATGCGAAGAAGATCTTGTGGATTTTCGTATACACATAGTGATCTAGCCACCTTTTCTTAGGTACCTGTGGAGTTTTGTTTTCCTGTGTCACGAACTCGTGAAGCTTCTTGTCCAACCACTCTTCAATTTCTTTATTTGTTGGGTTCCTGTGGCACAACGTCAGACATCCCTTAGGTAGATCTTGGTCCTGGCAATGGAACCATTTGTTGGCTTGTTGGGGCCTGACCCAGGTTTACAAGTGATTTAGCCAAACAAATCCTGAAACTACTGGCCCTTTCAGCAATAGTCCGTGGTGTGCAGACTGAGGTCTCACCCGAGGTAGTATGGGAGGGTGTTGGAACCATGTTTCTGCACCCTAGGGATGTCTTAATGAAGTCTGGGAAGTTTGCGGACTGAACCTGCGCACTTGCGCTACTCCACGCAGTCGTTTTTCCTTCGCAACTTGTGCAACTGCTTCCACATATCTTTGTAAAGGGCGTGAAGAGGTGCCATCTAGATCCTTATTCCTGACTGTGCATGAATTATAGATTTTAACTTAATTATGTGGGCCCAATATTCTCATTAATCATTCAACATTCATAACATGTGTGAATAATCATAAACAGTAAAGAGATGCATAAAGATATCAGAATCATAGACACAAAATATTCCACAAGTATCTTTTATAAATCCTCTATTCAGATACAATCCCAACTCCACCCTGTGTGCTTAGCTGCAGGGGTCCGTGCACACAGCTGCAAACTTTACTAGGCCTCTGCACACATAGCTGCAGAGCCTCTTCCTACTACTACAACTCAATACTCGGACTTATAGAATTAGAGCGAATTACTCATCCAAAAGAATCTATGTCTTTGGACCAAAAACTACCTTTTACACTTAGAGCCTCGCTCTATTTATATAATCCCATGGTCCGCAGACCATGGGTAGGCCGACACATTCTATATTAAATTACATTATTTTATGGTGAACAACCCTAGACACTTGCACTCCGCGCCCACATTTCACGGTCTCTTACATTACATTTGACCAAAATTCGGGCTACAAGCCCCAAAAAATCGCTATGGGGGGATCCGCTGTGCAACAAGAACTAACAACCAAAGAAGACTTTGTATAATAAAATCATAGAGTAAAATAATCATTGATACCTGAGAAAAAGGAAGGTTAAGTGGCTGTCCTATGGCTTAAATTATGGCCATGGTAAACATGCGAGAATTCAAAAATTAATTAGGGTGTGTGAGAGAAATTGACAGGAGAGAAGAATAGTAAGGAATGGAGATTGTCCTTTTTAAATTAAAGGAAATTTTATAGATGTAACCTTGCACACTCATGGAGCCAAAAAAAGGAAATAATTCTGACATACTAACATAATAGTGGGACCGAATAAAAGAGCTTGAATTTTCAAAATAGCCAATAGCGGTGGAAATAAATTGTCAGCGTGAGCTAGTCACTATAACCATCGTATAGGAACATACAAAGTTAAATGAAAAAAATATGAAGAGAAATCACATGGAAACTTCAGTAATGTTTCAAACATAGTGGGAGAAACACACTAAGAAAAAAAAACCTACCCGAAAATTTGTGTCGAGTTTCCATTTGCACATAATTATCATTTTGATAGACGTGGCATATATATATGTGTGTGTGTGTGTGTGTGTGTTTGTGTGTGTGTTTCAAGGTTATTGTTTTAGGAAAACTAAACATAAATCTCATGGAGAAAAGAAAGAAAACTCAATTTACAAAAGTAAGAGGGCATTGAATATGTAACCATAGAAGCAACAATATAAGAGTAAAATGATTGAATAAAATGCTTTAGGAAGTGATCATTAATTATATAAATAATTTATTTTAAGCATGAGAAAAAAATGTGCAAGAAAACAAATGAATAGCTTAGTTGTTGGTTACCTTATGGAATTTTACAATTTTTCTCTATGGTAATTTAACATAAAAAAAGGAGAGATGTGATAGATGGTGAGGGTATGAATGCTAATATAAGAATTTTTTTCATTCAAATTACATGCCCTTACTAACTATTCTAGAAGTTCTAGTTGAGTTCTCATGTCGGAAATCATAAAAGAGTTTGCTAATCCACATTGCCTAAGTGCCAGCATGGTGTTTGCATCATTTTTTGTTATAAGATATTAAGCCTCATGCTCCCTTTCTATCCATTCCAACATCTTGATGATTCAAAGATGTATTAAAAGAATAGAAGAAATGTTAGATAACAAACACCTAAAGATTTTAATCTATTTTCATCAGAAATTCAAAAAATTTAATGCATTATGTGCCCATCGTGGCTTTTTTTGCAAACAGTGTGATGTCGTCACAGAATTGGCCTTCGGATCTGTGAATTCCTAAGATTGTCACGACACTGATGGGCATTCCTGCAATGGACTTGTAATGTAATCCATGACTTTTAGGAAGCATAAATCCTAATATTTCGTTGTTAAAAATGAAAATTAAGACTGTAGAAATGGAGAGAAGGGACAGGAACCTTACCTAAAAGAAACCACATCTAAAATTGTCCACTAGATTGACTATAATAAAATCTTGAAGGTCAAGAGTAAAAAGGGATTTTCTAGCTCTAAAAATAGTAAAAATTGAAATGATGAAAATAAAATTAGCATTTTTCCTTTTATAGGAAATAAAGTCATTTTTATTTCTTATTTTTGCCAATTTTTCCTAAATAATCATAATTAAACCATTTTTATCCAATTTTTTGGGTGAAGATGACGATTTTTTACTTAAGTGTATATTATAGGCTGAAATTGTGAAATGTAACCTTATTGAGTGAGTATACTTTTATCACTTTTTCAGGCTCATTAAAACTGTACAAAAAAAGGAAATCCCTCGAGTTCTCTCTAAGCTCATTTTAGACTCTCTAAACATGAAAATATATTCATCTGAACTTGTTTCTTTCACACTCCAAAAGGTATTTGAAAGAATGTCTACCCAGTATAAGTTTAGCCCTTTTCTTAATAGAGTAGACTAATTATGAAAAATGAATTCTTTAGTTATTCATGACTATAATATTTCTCCCTTGTATTGTTTTAGCATTTTTTTGGCCTCAAGAGACTAAATTTATGAAAAATAACTTTCTGGAGTTTACTTTTTATTTCTTTTTCAAACTCTCTAAATGTGAAAAGGAAGTCAAGTTACCCCTTCATTGGACTCATAAAACATGAAAAATGTAAGACTAATCAATCATGATAAGATTGAACCAATCCTTCCCATGGTTCATTAAAAGTACTATGAAGGACTCATCAAAAGGATGGGCTTATATCTTAAGCATATGTTATCCTCCTCAAGATTGTGTAAAAATAAGGAGGTACTAACCAAAAATGGTGGGGGAATTGGAAAAAAAGTATTAATCTTTTGTATTTCAGAAGGAAGTAGGTCACTCTCAAACATGATACTCGATCACTTTTCTGTGCCGAGGTTGGGAAATCCATTTGACTCTCATTTGATCATACCTTAGTGAAATCCTTCATATTGGTCTCTAGTCCTTTTTTGAGTCAAATCTTTCCAAGTCAATTATCGTGTCACCAATATGTTCAATAGAAGTTTACATATGAGTCAAACCATTTTGCAGTCCTTAAAGCCTTCTATTACATCAACCATCCCTGAGTCAATCCTAAATCACCGCTCTTTTGTTATTCAAATATTTATACTTGTTTCATTTGGTCGGCCTTCCTGTGACAGATCACTATTTATTCACTTCAACACATCCTCTGTGAAGTTGATCTAGAATACCTTTCCAGTACCTTGGAGCTTGCATGCCTCAATGGTAGGTTTCCTCACTTTCGATGACATGTTTTCATTATTGACCTTCGATCAAATGATTCTATGGTTGTTCAACTTTAGATTATTCATACCCAATATATTATATTAGAGTAACTTTAGAGCTATTGTCATTGTTAGTGATTTCTCTCACATTTGTTAACGATTTTCATCATTGGTCAATAATCAAACGGTTTGTACTGCGTTCGACTTCAAGACATTAATTCACATGGTTAGACTTGTACCAAAGAGAGATAAAGAAGAATTCCCTGGATTTTGTTTAGTACATCCAGGTTGTGTGGATTTTTTTAGTATTCATGACTATGACATAGATCCATGATGTATGTCTGGTGGCCATGACTTCATTTTATTGACTTGGATCCTTCTACATTTCCATTCTTATCTATAGAGTTATTTGTTCTAATTATGGGAATGCCTACCATAGAGATGATTATATGATGATATTGTATTGTGATCTCTTGATTGTTGATTTGCAGGTTTCCATCCAGTGGTTCCTTCATCCTAACCTTCACATGATAAAGCACTTCAGTCATTATACCTTTTTATGACTTTTTTCTTTAGGGGGAAATATGTTACATCTCAATCTATCACATCCATAAAAATGATGCCGAATTTGGATCTTTCGCCATACGAAGAACTACTGTCATCAATCCCCAAGAAAGATGGAAAAAATACCTCTTCATGAATTACAAGAACCATGGATTAAATACCTAAAATACCCTAATTTTGGAGATTGTCATAGGTGAAAAGATCACAACCTATGACGTTGCACCTTGTGAAGTAAATGAGTTGTGATGTCATCACCACTTGCATTCTTTAAAAGTGCAGTGATCTTCTTACATGGGTAAAAATTAAAAAAGGAAACAAAGCTTCTATTCTAGAAACCTCACAGGTATCTTTCCAAGAAGTGAACATATTAATCTAAAACTCCTAGCATGATAGATATCATACCTACCATAATGGATTGTATCCCATCCATTTTAGATCTAGCTCCTACCTTAATGGAACTGAAACCTCCATCTCTAGCATATAAATGTTGTACTCTCAAAGGGAAAGGGGTTAACCTTTTTATTCTTGAGACTTTACTTTCATGTTGCCAAAGTATCGATTGAATAGTTTTTTATTGCAAGATTATAACTGCGGATCCTTGGGAGGAGCCTTTCAACAACAAAGCTTGGTTATAACTCTCTTTTTTTCTTCATTCTTAATACAAATGCATATATCTTTCCCACACTCATTGTTATGATGATTGTTATGATATTCCTTGATCACTTGTATAGTTTATGTTAATTAATTTATGTATGGCATGCGTTGATAATTTGTATGTTTGTGTCTTCGTAGGTCTCTTCTCAGAGCATTGAGAATGAGATTTATAGTTGCATCTGTTATGAAACCAGCTCAAAAAATAGAAGAAAAGTTAGATAAACAACTTCAAAATAAGCCTCTTTAAGGAGGAAACCTCCTTTACATTACACAAATGAACAGTTCTTGGATGATACAAATTACAATACCTCCTTTCTATATATAGGAGTCTAAGGGGTCACAATATAATGAGAGCCTACATAGCAATAATATTGTAAGGCCACAACAATAACAATAGTGGGCTTCTATGGGGCACAATAATAACAATATGGCGACATCAATACAATAAGGGGGTTGCACTAATAACAATAAGGGGATACACTAGTAGTATAGGGACCTAAGATGCCCCTCTCCTCCAAAAAGGTGTTGTCCTCAACGCTTGAGTAGTTCTGGAATCTTCTGTATAAAATATAATCGTACCATCTGGAATCATCCTCAGCGGGTAAGTTATTACACTTGATGAAATAATCTGAAATTGATTGGTTTCGTAGATGTTGGGTTCTTGTTTCCTTGACTTCTTCAAGTTCCAATATGATTTTTCCTTCCTCGTCAAGTTCCGGCAATATTCTTTGAACTAGGAGCTTGTCACCAATAACCTTCTTTATGCATGAAACACAGAGAATTAAGTGCACTCGGGAAGATTCAGGAAGCTCCAATTTGTATGCCATAGTACCTATATTTTGCAACACCATGTAAGGACCATAGTAATTTGGTGATAATTTGTTATCCTTCTTATCTTGCTTGAGGAACATTTGTTTGTATGGTTGTAGTCGTAAAAATACCCAATCACCTAGCTCAAAACTTCTTTCTTTGTGATGTTGTTCTGCTTGTTGCTTCATTCGATTCTATGCCAAAGGGAGGTTATCCTTTGAGAGTTGGAGAACTTGTTGTTGATGCTCAATGTGATCTTCCACTACTTGAACCTTAGAATTATTGTCCAATACTTTTTGGAGATATATAGAAGTGGATTATTTCACTGTTTGAACCTCTAGTGAACATAATTGTGAAATTACGCCCCATTTTTCTTTCTTTAGAAGCTTTGTCATGCCATTAGATATGATTATCTTTCCTGGTTTCCCTGCGATACCCCTTAATTCAAGTTCCTTTCCTTCCCAAAAAAATTTCAAGAAAAATTCTTGAAAATTAAAAGATATCGTACCCAAAGATTGTAACCATTGGACTCCTAGTACAACATTAGCACCACCCATTGGAATGGAAATCATTTGACTATTCAATACATATTCTCCCATGGATATCTTGTTAATATTATGGCACATTCCAGAGCAATTTATGATTCCTCCATTTGCAACCATCACTTGACACTCTAGTGCTGGATATAGGAAGAAATTCAATTCCTTGGCTATCTTACAATGAATAAAACTAGGGGTACTACCCGAATCAATCAACAACTATTACCTTTTTCTTCTTGATATGCCCTTCTATATTGAGATTTTGAGGAGTGGTAATTCCTTTCAATGCATTACAAGATATGCTCATCTTCCTTTATTCTTTCTCTAGGGTTGGTTCCTAGTGTATATCCTCTTATTTTGATGTTTCTTGGTCCTTTTCTTCCTTCTCTTCACAATCTATGTAAATAATTTATTCTCAGCACACTTTTGACCTTTAGTGTATTTTCTATCACAACTGTAACAAAGCCATTTTTCTCCTTTTTCCTCCAACTGTTGTGGTGTCAAGCTTATAGGTTTTGGAAGGCTAGGAGCAACAAAACTTCCATCTTTATAGTTGTCAGTGGTAGACTTCCTTTTTGACATAATTTTCTTTCCACTTTTCTAGCCACTCTGAATGCCTTCTCTAATGAATCAAGTTAACAAAGGAAAACCTCATGCTAGATTTTATCCTTTACTGTCCTTATGAAGACTTCAATCCTATGCTTCTCTGAAATATAATTTACCCATATATTCAATTTTGGAAGTCCTCAATGTGCTTTGCCATTGAACCCTTTTGTTTGAGATTTATCAATTGGCTAAAGAAGGTGTTGCTCTTTGTATCCTCATAATGTGCTATCATTTCCTCTATGAAAATTGACCAGGTAACAAGTGGTTTACGAGAACAAAGGCATTTATAACATACAAAATGATTCGGTTCTAAATATAAAGATGCAATACGTACCTTTTGTAATGGTTTCACATCATGTAGATAAAAATATTGCTCCATCTGTAGTATCCATGTTATGGGATCCTTGCCATCAAACTTCCCCATATCGATATTTGGAATATGTTGAGTCTTCAACCCAATGTTATATTCTATGAAATCATGACTAACATTTCTTTTGTTCTCATCATGAGTTTCCTCTACTACCTTTTCACCATTAGGAAACATTTCTTGTAGCGACTTTGTCCCACCTTCCTTCAAACCTTCATTGTATTTCTTCAAATATTCCATGTTTCCATTCAATTTTTCTTCTATACCATTTATCGTATTCATAATGCCTTCAATAGATTCTGTTAAATTTTGTGAGAACGAAATTTGTTGCACTTGGTCTCGTAATTTTGATATATCATGTTGCGTTTCTTTCTCTTCTTCATATGTCATGGTGGAGATTTTAGGTGGCTCACTAGATGTTTGCATTTTTTTTATTCAGTTCATTGTGAAATCAAATAATGATATATATGCTTCACTATGCCCTTTGAATCACTTCAAACTAACTTTTGAAACAAAAGTTATGCAATTTCTAAAAGACTACATACCTTTTTTTTTCACTTTGTAGAAGCTTGACATTTAATCTATTGTATCTATGTAATTTTGTATATCCAAGGTCTAAAATTATGTCCTGTGGTAGCCCACTAAGTTCTCCTTCCAACTAAATAAGTCTGATCGAGATTGGATTCTCCAAGAAAGCGTTACACCTAATCTCCCATGATGGTCTAATTATAGACTCCTTTAGTAGAGAGAATTTGTACGGCATGCCATGTGTCACTATTTTGACCTTCTACTTGAAAATGACACCAGCAAAATTAAATTCCATCCTCTTTCTATCATTTTTTATGAAATTTGAATATGATGCTTAGAAAGAAAGTTATGACAATTTTCCCAAGGTCGCCTGTTTGAGATCGATTTTTTGAGCCTGCAAAAACCCTAATTTCCTAAGTTCATATCACAAAAAATATAGCGAGGAAAGGTTTGAAATCTGGTCACGATGTTCATAAACATTTAAGCTCAAAT
Source organism: Pinus tabuliformis (assembly GCA_031772625.1). Classification (NCBI taxonomy): domain Eukaryota; kingdom Viridiplantae; phylum Streptophyta; class Pinopsida; order Pinales; family Pinaceae; genus Pinus; species Pinus tabuliformis. Next base: position 427,288,134 of record CM062809.1, read on the forward strand.
GGTTTTTAAATTAATCTTTTAAAGCTTTGTAGAAAAGACCTTTATAGAGAAAATTCCATGATGGCATGTTTGAAGCAGCAAAACCCTAGAATCCGAAGCTCTGATACCAAATGTTATGAAACCAGCTCACAAAATAGAAGAAGAGATAGATCAACGACCTCAAAATAAGCCTCCTCGAGGGGGAAACCTCCTTTACATTACACAAATGAATAATTCTTGGATGATACAAATGACAAGACCTCCTTTCTATATATAGGAGTCTAAGGGGTCACAATATAATCAGAGCCTACATAACAATAATATTGTAAGGGCACAAAAATATAAATAGTGAGCTTCTATGGGGCACAATAATAACAATATGGGGACATCAATACAATAAGGAAGTTTCTCTAACAACAATAAGGGGCTACACTAGTAGTATAAGGACCTAAAAACATGAAGCAATAATGAGGAAAAACATTTCAAAAAAGGTATGAACCATTCATCCAGTCTTTCATCTATGATTTGATGGTAAACTAGGGAATGGTTTTGTGTTTTTTTTGTTCAATACTTAGTTCCCAAGTCTAGGGAGATATATCTCATCAGCAAGACAATATTTGTCTGCCAAACACCAAGTTCAAAAGAAGAAACTTGGTGATGTACTTGTAGCAAGGTGGAATAGATTTGCTACTGCAGAGGCTTAATACACAAGGTGAGGTTCACACAAGAGAAAGAAAATATGGCTATGAAAGTTCATAAATAAGGTTCATGGGAAAGCCATTAAAAAAGGAAATAATATTTCAAGGTGAGAGACATCAAGAGGAAGATGAGTGATGAAGATTTTGATAAAGAACTCACTGAGATGAAGGTACAATTGAATATTCTTCTGGACCTACTGCAACAAGATGTTGAGGAAAATAGATATGGATGTAGTATTAAGAACTAGATCACCTAGCCTATAGTGTATTTGTTTACATAAAAATTGAGAAAGAAGTTAATACACAGGCTAAAGTATGACATGAGGAAAGAGAAGAAAATTAGTAGACCTAAGTTTAGACAAAATCTAGTCGTAGAAGAAGTAGTTCATTTATGTGAACCATAATAGGGATGATTACATGGTGAATATAGTGATGAGGATGATGAGAAGATATCTTTAGAGGATGTTTTAAACTATGGAAAGTTTAGATAGTATGAGGAATTGATGGCTAAGTCATCAAATGAGACAATAGAGTCTTATGATTTTAAAATTATTGATTTGTGTATGGTTGTAGGTGTTGATAAAGTTGGACAATCACTCAAAATTATCATATAGGATAAATAAGGTGGAGGTATTCTTTTCAAAAGCAGAAGAGAAGTACAAAATTAGATTTCTATTATGGAGGAAGATAAAACATCATTGTTTCATAAGGACAATCAGAATGAAAATCATATGTAGTGGGTGAATACAGTTGATGTTGAACAATTGCAAGAACTTGCTAGTGAATAGAACAAGGGAAAATTGGCTGACAGAGATTGTCAAAGGAACAAAAAAGAATAGCATTCAAATGAAAAGCTCATGAAATTTGAGGAAATACAATCATTGGAATGTTTTTCAAGAGAACTTGAGATTATAGCGAGAGAGGAGAAATGTTCAAAAATTCTTAGCAAGGAAGAAGTTCCTGTTAAACCTAAGGAAATAGGGGTGAACTTTAGTTTTTAAACTAATTATATGATTTCAAGTACAAAGAAAGATGATGAACATGAAGTTCTAATAAAGGAGATAGAATATATTCTATTTCCTAGAGATGAATAGAAATGACAACAATTGTAGTGAGAAGAAGATGACATGAGAGAAGATGAGGCAAGTTTGTCTCATGAAAATGTTTTTTTTTTTTTACATAAGAATATAGAAAATCGGAAATTGTCTTGCTGAATAATCAGGATGATAGTCAAAAGGTTGTAAAAGGTAATAGGAAGATCATGAAGAATTTAATGAGAAAAGTATTTGTTGTAGTGAATGTCATGTATAATATGAAACTCAATCTTTCATAAAGAAGTTCTAGAGAAGGCATTCAAGTGTATTACACATATTTGAAAAAGTATGTGATTATCGATATACTAAAATGGGAATGGAAACCATAAAAAATTTAAATTCCAAAATACTAATGCAAATAAGTAGTGCTAGTAGTGTGTTTTGGTAAAAGGATAAGTTCGCCATTGAAATCAAAGAAATCCAGACGCTAATGGAAAATATACATAAAAAGAGGTATTGTAGGAAGAAGGCAAAAATCAACAAAATGATAGAGTTGATTGCACAAGTGTACATCAACAAAATTAATGAAAGAATGCAACATAAGATTTGGAAGAAAAGGTATGAAGAAAACTACAATAATAGCAGGACAACGACACAGAGAAAAGAATGTACAACTATAAAAGAGGTATGAGATTTTGGAGGATTAGGGAATTAATGACACATGACTAGGAGGTGGTGAATTTTTTCTAGCTTAGGATTATGAAGCAGGAGCATTAAAGCTTCATGAAGCCATTGAGATTTTTGAAAAAAATCTCAAAAAGGGGCTGCAACATTTAAAAGGAATTTTAATCCCTTACTTGTAAATAATCTTGGTTTCTTTCATTATTATAGGAAGTATGAGTCATAGGTTTAGAAAATCCATAGATAGGAAATATTTTTTCAACAAGGCAAAAGAAGGTTTTCTTGAAAAGCATGAATGATTTCTAGAGCGATTTATGGATCTAATAAAAATAGTTTTGTTTGTAAATGTTATTTAAAACATTGTAAGCATAAGGGAAAAATGAATGGCCAAATCCATGGGAAACCTTCCCAAGAGAGAATGAATGCCTCTGAGAATATGTATGCATAAATTTAATTTAATGAAATGGAATTCATGTATTTACTGTAATGGAATATGCTGGATCTTTGTTATTATGAATTAATGTATAAGAAAGACCATGCATGTATTATACATTTGATTTTGTCTAAGTTAAAGCTTAATTATGTATTAATTATCTGGTTGAAGAAGATTTTTTTTTGTGTGCACAAGAGGGTATCGATAAAATGAAGCTATTGTCAAGATTTTACTAGGAGTACAATTGACCAAGAGAATGAGCCCAACTATTAGTAGATTGTTGAGGTTTGAGGACAACATGAAATTGTGGAATATGTGATTTTAATCCAACTAGGTTTCTCTATCTTGTGACAGTTGAGTTCTAGTTGAAATAATACCCTGGAGTTCAAATCTACGTTGAATTGTATAAGCATGGCCATAATAGGATGAGAAAATTTCCCTTGGATATCGAGCTAAAGCGAATGATTTTAGTACAACTTTTTCAGTGCATTAGAAGTGTAAAATGTGTTGGAAACCTTGCGATAGAAATTTAAATTGAATCCTAGAAGCATGGCATTTTTTTTTATTGTAAATTTTAATTAATGAATCAAAAGGCTTTTAGTTTGGCCTGAGAACCTTGTGTGGACAAGGAGTTGTGTGGAGATTTTCACACCCAGGTTATGGTAAAATTTTGATATCGATAAATAGAGATTCAATTACTAGAGATCACATGGTTGTAGTCTTTCCCAGGATTGATTAATTGTCAATTAATATTGCACTAAGGTATATGGTGCAAATGTCTTATGCATCATTGATGATATATGGCAATATTTTCTTTCCGAAACATATCAGTGAATTTTTTGACTCGTGGTGTTAATCCAGAGTATTTGAATACATGTGGAATGATTTTTCCTGCATTAGAATTAGATGGAGAAGTGTCAAGAAGAAATTTGTGAATTGAGGAAAATAATTGTATCAACACATATGTTAAGGTTGATATACTTTAAATAGTCTTTTCAAATATAGATGGGCACTTAGAATGTTCCATTGGAGTAGTTTCTACATTGAAATGTCCTTCAATGACCTATAAGAGATGAAATAAATGATTTTATTTGTATATTTCTAGAAAGCATGGACGCACTGTTTTCTAGGAAAACTATTTTTTGTGAACACATATAGTGTGGAAACAATTTACTTTTCCACCCAACTATGGTTGCCACCTAACCAAGCAAGGTGGAAATATTTCTTAATTGAGATTGACATGAACATTGTATACTAACCAAGAAAGTTGAACATAATAGAATATGCATTAAGTATGAAGACACAAATCGCAACCTTGTATGAGGACAAGTTGCCAGTGCCCATGGATATATGAATACATGATTTTACAAGCTTGAAGTGCAATATCAAAGAGGAATTGAACAAGGATCCAATAGTTTTGAACTTCATGAAGCATGTAAAGGAAATAAAACTATGGAAATTTTGAATTAGAAATTGGATTTTGTATTCTGTTGGTCATATCTATGTTCCTTTTTGACGTAACATTTGTAAGGAACTCTTAAGTAAGTCCCATGATTAACCTAGTGCTAGCCACCCAAGAAAATTAAAGGAAATGATGTTGTTAGAAAGTGGTTACTATTGGGAACATATGAGGAAATACGTGGAAAATGATGTCTAGAGTCATCTTGTGTGCCACGTATTGTAGTGTTGAACTTCATGAGTATGCATTGCATCTTCTTAGATACTATGATCAGAGATTTGGAAGCCATCCTCACTTTCGATATTACCTATTAAACATGATAATGTGGCATCAGAGCCAAGAAACTGCTGCAATTTTTGCAAAGAAACATTTACATGATAACTCACCTACAACAGTTGAGGAGTTGCGTCACCAACTATCTGATTTACCAGATAATAAGTTGGTTGAGCATCTTATGCAGTTTGGTTCTTCTCTGAGAGGTACAAGGGCATACTGGACTAAGTGTCAATCTGAATTAACGGACATGATTACTCAGTTAGGATGTCCATCTTTATTTTTTACTTTGAGTGCGGCTGACACAAGGTGGCTAGAGTTGCATAACCTCATGCCCATACATTCACATTCTTGTTCTTCAAATGAGCATCGTATGAAAATTGGGAATGTTATCAAGCACCCTAATATTGTTGCGAAATTTATGCACCACAGATTCAATATTTTTCGAAAGGAAGTTATCCAAAAATATCTTAAAGCTAAAGACTTTTGGTACAGGTTTGTGTTCAATTTTTTTCTATACTTTTTCAAATTTTATTATGATTCTATTTATATTGCTTGTAGTAACTATATCTTCATTTATGTCAGATATGAGTGGCAACATAGAGGTTCAGCACATATCCATGGTTTCCTATGGTTAGAAGGTGCTCCTCACATGGAAATACTTGATTGGTAAAATAGTTCTGATGTACAACTTGCAAAGATATTTTTTAACAAATGTAACTGCATGGAATCCATGTGACATACATCGTCGCAACATAATGGTTCCACAAAGCCTCAATGATGACCTTTGCCTACTGAATACTGGTCAGATTTTCTCTTCTAATCCTCATAATGATTATGAAGAATTGTTAAACCATGTCCAAAGGCACACAAAGTGTACTGTGGATTCTTGTTTGTGCAAAAAGGGCACTATTCTAGCATGTCGGTACAATTCTCCATGGGATCTTTGTGATGAATCAAGATTGTTCATAGATGATCAAGGAAGAAAAAAATATGAGCCAACAAGAAATGATGACAGGCTTAATGTACATAACCTTGACCTTCTAACAATGTGGCATGCAAATGTTGATTGCCATCCAGTGCTTTCTCGCTTTGTTGTGTTGAAATACATTATTAAGTATGCATCGAAAGAAGAGAAAAGGTCTGAAAGTTATCATCATATGTTAACTAGCATTTCAAATTCTATTGGCTCTGAGGATCATGCTTTACGTGCGTATAGAAAGTTTCCTCTAGAAACGATTGTTGACCATGATATTGGAGCATAAGAAACATGCCATATGTTGCTTAAGCTACCTCTTGCTGTTTGTAGTAGAAAATTTGTTTCCTTAAATGTTGGAAGAAAGGATTTTAGGAAAATATCAAGGGATGGCTTGCAATGTTCATCTGAGAATACTTTTTTTCAACATTATCACAAGAGACCTTTTTTCCTGCAACATCCATCTTTGATAGAAACAATAAGATCTTGGACATTTGACAGAAAGCGTAAACAAGATCCATGGAAGCCTAGAGATGTTCATGCCATTGTTTGGGTTTGGCCACGATTTTATTCTATTCTTGGTGAGGCTTCAGAGGAATTTGAAAACTTTTGTTGGACATAATTGCTATTGTACAAGCCATTTCGTGACATTCCTACAGAAATTAGCCTTTTAGCTGAAATTATTATTGAAATTTGGAGGAATTTTTGATATCGAGCATGGCATGTTGATCGGCATCCATCAATTATAGAGAATATTGAAGATGAAGAAGATCGTGATTTTTCTAACCAGGAAAAGAATCTTGAAGATGATTTTCAAGAATTGCAGATTTTCTCTCATTTGATTACAGATATCAACACATATGTTAAGTTTGATATACTTTAAATAGTCTTTTCAAATATAGATGGGCACTTAAAATGTTCCATTGGAGTAGTTTGTACATTGAAATGTCCTTCAATGACCTATAAGAGATGAAATAAATGATTTTATTTGTATGTTTCTAGAAAGCATGGACGCATTGTTTTCTAGGAAAACTATTTTTTGTGAACACATATAGTGTGGAAACAATTTACTTTTCCACCCAACTATGGTTGCCACCTAACCAAGAAAAGTGGAAATATTTCTTAATTGAGATTTACATGAACATTGTATACTAACCAAGAAAGTTGAACATAATAGAATATGCATTAAGTATGAAGACACAAATCGCAACCTTGTATGAGGACAAGTTACCAGTGCCCATGGGTAGACAAATGCATGATTTTACATGCTTGAAATGCAATATCAAAGAGGAATTGAACAAGGATCCAATAGTTTTGAACTTCATGAAGCATGTAAAGGATATAAAACTATGGAAATTTTGAATTAGAAATTGGATTTTGTATTCTGTTGGTCATATCTATGTTCCTTTTTGACATAACATTTGTAAGGAACTCTTAAGTAAGTCCCATGATTAACCTAGTGCTAGCCACCCAAGAAAATTAAAGGAAATGATGTTGTTAGAAAGTGGTTACTATTGGGAACATATGAGGAAATACATGGAAAAATATGTCTAGAGTCATCTTGTGTGCCACCAATACAATACATAAACTAGGATATAATTTGGTCTACTACAACCTTTGCCAATGCTAGAGAAACATTAGGAAAGTGTTTCTATGAAATTTATCACACAAAATTTTTGTCAAAAAAAGGTATAATGGGATTATGTGTTGGTTGGCCATTTTCAATGTATGTTATATAGTTTCCAAAATAATTGTTTCATGAAATGGAGGAAGTTGCAAAGTTGTTCTTTAAGAACGTTATGGAGTATTGGGATATTATATTAAGCATTGTGTTATATAGTTACATATGTTTCTTGGGATTCTTTTAGGTATATTTGATTAATATTGTTTGAACCATCCTTTCAATGAATTTCAGCTATCATACACAGGTTGATGGGAGACTAGAATGTATCAATTGCAGCTTGTAATATTAAGGCATTTTGAGCATAAAACTAATCTAATTGATCATATTTTTTGGATGTAGCATATTTTAGACGAGTTTTGTAATGGGATGCGGTCCATTTGAGTTGAAAATGGGTAGCAACCATTGGCACTATACATAGCTATCCAAATCTATTGAGGGAACAACACATCAATGTTCTGATTCATGAAATGATGGAAAAATTAGTTGGATATGGCTCTTATTCAGTTGAAAACCACAATAGAAGTGACAAATTTTTGTATATATCATCATAGGAGAGAGGAAAAATTCCAAGTTGACAACTTGATCTTACTTCATTTGGGTAGCAAGGAGTTCATGTAACTAAAAATAATCATTCAAACTATTGGACAATATTAGCAATGCCACTTATTGATTCGAGATATAGACCACATGAGAGTTGACCATATAATTATCTCGATCAATCAGAAAAATGCTCATAATAATGATGAAGGTGATCCTACTGGAGTTGCATCATGTAAATCCCTCATGTTGATTGCAAGTATGAAAATTTAGAATTAGAAGAAATAATTATTCATCATAGCTACTATTTAGGTAAAAGTTGAAGTATAACCACTTTTTCCAATGGGAAAAAAACTTGAATTAGAGAATAATTGGCAAGGGAAATATGCACTATGGTAGTATGACGTCAATTTTTGAGAGTTCAAAAAGAGGAAGCTTGGAGCACTTAGACATGTTGGTTGGGATATGTTGATATGACATGTTCAGTGGGGGAGGATCTAAGATTGTTCACCTAAATTGATTCTTATGATCATGGTTACAAACAATAACAGAGTAAGGGAAGAAACACTCACTTCAATGAGATTACAAAGAATAGATTTTTATCATTTATTTTTAAGGGTTTGATCACTTACTTGGAAAAAAAAGTTTGAAGGAGATTCAATAGCTAGATGTCCTTACTCCAATAACCTTTGTGATAACATAAACTCAAAATGAAACAAGAACACATGATTTTAGCATATTCAAAGCAAACTTTAGTTCTCATCGTGATACAAATAGATAAAATAACTCATCATAATAATATATATTAGAAAGGAATTGAATTGATATAGATTGAAATGTGTTTTTTATTAATAAAATTAACAATAATGCAAGGCCATAATACATATAATCCTTGCTTATAGGAACTACCTAAAACCATCCTGGTGATCCCTCTACGCTGGGAAACTAAAGTTCTCCTCTACGATATCATCCTCTTTAGGAAAAACAAAGTGAAATATAAGGAGTCTCTTTCTAATGCTAGAAGAATAATGGAAAGAAAAGGAATCAAGGGTGTCTTAAATTGAAGGATGCTTAAAATCTTAGGGGATTGTAGATGTTGACAAGAAAGTAATCTTCCAACGTAAAGGTACTCTCTTGTTTCCTCCACTTAGGGCATCATCAAATACACATTGAAGGTATTCCGGCTTGATGGAGACAAGATCCAAGAGGTAAAATATTTGTATAATCCATAGACCCTACCCATAAATGCATCATTATTAAGCACTTAAATTTTCTTAATGCAAAGTGAAGGCATACACTAGTTTCATGAAGTAGACTAATGTATATATGTACTTTTTGTGAGTAATGGTCACATATATGTGAGTTATTCCTAAATAAAGGTTCATATGCAAACTAAAATTTTGTTTTTTTCAATAGTTATTTAGAGGAATAATATCCAAAAAATGTAAGAGAATGATTTTATAAATATAAATCATACATCTTGTAATGAGTGTGAAAAAAGATTCTATGATAGATTCTCTAATATATGTGAGGTTGTAAGGGTATCCAATGGCCAAAATGAATTATAATTAATTAGGAGGACGTTGCTAAGTGGGCCTAGAAAGAGTTCACCAAACAAAAATCCAAAACAATACATGTAGAAAAAACCAAGTCAAGACAACTCATTTCCTAAGGTCTGCATACCAATGCTTAGATATAGAAAATCATGGAAACCAAATAAAGTAAATTGTACATCCACCAAGTAAGTAGTAAAAGTGGAAATCATGCCTATAAACAAATTACATAGTATATATCCATGTCAAATTATCATAGCCACAAACAATATACAATGGACCTAGGTCTCAATATATAAAGTATGTTTTTCATCCATTATTAGAAAGATAATTGAGTGTATATCAATTTCTCAAGGTCCTGCTATAAAGAGGAAATTTATAACATTCAAAAAATTTAGATTGATGCTCACTCTAATTAGAAAATTCCGAAGGGACTTGAGCGTCAATCTGAGTGGGACCTATCATAAAAAATGGGACCTATCATTAAAATGAACTTGCAAGCTAATTCCTTCAATTTTTTCAACTAAGGAAATGTCCAAGTAGATGAAGAATACTATAGTGATCCAATCTATGTTAGTTATGTATATCAATAACTAAGTTATATTAAGGGTTACACTAGATAAACATGATATAAGGGAGAAAAAAGGAGAAAAGAACCAAAGGAATGCAACCAACATAAGAATAAGGGTTGGGTCAATTTTACATTTCTATTTCTATAACTAAAATATGTGACATGTGTAGATTAAATAAATATAGGATATCATTGTATTTTAAGATGTGATAACATATAAATCATCATCAATGGAATAGATGTAGATGAGCTATAGAATTTTAAAGGTAGCGTGGGACATCATTTGTTACAGTTCATCAAGATCCTTATGTATAATGATATGGCATTACATTTTATACAACAAAAAGTGGGAATCTCTTCACTAATGCAATGATATCATGTTAAAAAAGGAACTAACAAAATTTAGGATTTGAATGGAACCCAATGATTGTTATATGCTTTGACATATATTTGATCAATGTTAATCATGAGGCTTGTTAGGTGTGTTTACCTTATAAACCATAAGACCGTGTTGATGATACTGATGGACACAGAATTTAGATGAAGTGTACACATGTTGATTAGTGATATATTCCATATACATTGATAATGAAGAGTGTGTGACAAGTTGCTAGATATTAGGCAAGAGATGCAATTCTAGGAAATGCATTTAGGAACATATGACTTGTCTCATTGTGATTATCGATGTCTCAGGTTTATCATGTTGATCATGCATAACATTGATGCATGGATCTATACTAATTAACCATTTCGTTCTTAGATCATACCTATGTCTAAGTTGTTTGACCATTATTTATCAAGGTCATACAAAATTTACATACTCTTATTCTTGATAGAATCCTAAATACTTTTTTCATGTTTGTGATCCTCCAAAAATTATGGATTTAATCTTAACGGCTTTATAAGAATCGCAAGAAAATTTACTAACTAAAATTTTATCTTCATTAAAAATATAACGATGTAAACTATTTCAACATCTAATGTTTTGAATATAATGATGTAAACTATTAATATCTAATGTTTGGTCATTTTCAAAGATTTTGTAGAATTTATTTATTTTTATAAGATACTCTAATACTAATGTGTTTGATCTAATACAATGTGTTTGATTTAATTTTTATTGCTTAATGTGCTCACCTGGTACTTGAAAAGCCATAACTTATTACATATTTCTCTCACGAATTTAATTTACTTTATTTTTTTTTGCTGGATTTGATTTATCGTCGTACCATTTGTTATGATTTTTTATTGGTATGTTCATCCACACATTTTTAATGATTGTGAATGTGACCTTTTCTTCCTCTAAGAATTAATTTGCAGAGAATACGTTACAATTTATTAGAGATAAACATATCATTCTTCTACCTTAATGTTACAATCAAATCACAAAATGTACTTCCACATTAATATTACAATCAAGTCATAAAATATTGAGGTTAAATTACACCTTTTTCGTGTACGCTTCTTGCTTTTAGAGCTCGAAGGAAGATATACAATGATGAAGTTTCAAAGTCTATGTCATAATTCGTGTTGAAAGTGGTATTTGCATTTGCGGTGATCATATTTAAATATCAGGTTGAATGTGAAGAAGGTCAAGGTAAATAAATTGTAGAGTTACTGTGTTATTTTTTACTCATGTTACAGTATAGATTTTGCTGTATTTTATTTTATTATGAATTATATATTTTTAATTATTTTTTTATAAATTTAAAAGTTTTTTTATTTATTTATTTTATTAGAAATTTCTATAATTATTATATTTTATTCAAATTTATTTATTTTTTAGGATTTTGTAATATATTTATTACTAATATAAATCAATATAGAATAATGATACAATATAATAATAATTTCTCATTTTTTATCTATATATTTAATTTTTTTATCGGCTCTTATTTATGAATATTCATATTGATATTATTTGTCTATAAACTTAATCTAGTTTATTTGAATCTACATTCAACATAATCTTTTAAATATAATTATGTTACAAAATATTGCTTAGTATTTTGTTATGTATACATGGCTCATGTTTGATCTCTGCATGACTAGGGTACATAAAATGCTTTGGAAAAACCACCAAGAAATTTTATTCCATTCTGATATGATGTGATATAAATTTAGAAGATAATTGCAAACAATTCGAAGAATATGTGATCTAAAGTTTTAACATGAGGTATATGGATTAGACTTTAGTGAGCCATTATGCATAGGATTTGAATAACGTCTCATGGACATCATTGTAAAATATATATATATGAAACATTTGTCTTAAAACCTAAAGTAATATATAGATCAAACCTTTAGCCATTGAACATAGAATTTAAATTAACGCTTATACGCACCATTATAAAATATATAATCTATAAAACGTTAGTGTAATGAAACCATTAATCTATGGCTGGACTGGAGGGAGGACACACTGCAACTAGGGTTCCGACAAAGTTCTGAGACATAGAAGCCGAGGACGGCTTTGCAGACTGAGAAGGTCTGACATCCAGCACAAGCAAAATACCTCTGATCGCAGGCAGTCGTTCATGGAAATACCCCAGGGGGGGGGGGGCCAATGCCCTCCCCTCAGGCATCAGATGCGCCGCCACAGCATCCTGGATCCATCATATTTGGATCGATACGCGCGGATAAGGAAGCGGAATCGGCAATGCAACAGAACAGGAAAAAAGACAAAACTGTACCCAATGACAAGAAGGCTGAAAATCCAGAAGGAGGAGACAAGACAGAGAATCAAACCAAGGTTACTTCAAAAACCTGCAGGCCAATAGCAGAGGAAAGACCCAGGATAGAACTGCCCAGTCAGAAGATCAATGAGAAAATACAGTACATGACAGATCATGCTCTCATAGGAAAGTTCATAGGAATGTGGCCAACCGAAAAAGCGCTGCGTGGATGGATCTCGGCAAAGTGGAAACCCAAGGGAGACATTACGCTGCAGCTAGGACCGAAGGGCTTTTTTACTGCCATATTCTACTGCCTAGAAGATAAGTTCAGAATTCTAACCCAAGGCCCTTATTTCTTTAACTCAGCGGGCTTGTACCTGAGAGAATGGATTGCAAGATTCAATCCGGACAAGGAAGACCTCACCTGGGCACCTGTCTGGATCAGAATGTACTCATTACCTGTAGAATACTGGGATGAAGGGACACTCAAGGATATTGGAAATGGATTGGGGGAATACATCAAAGTGGCCGAAGAAACCAAGCTAAGAAGATACACTTCTTATGCCAGAATATGCGTCTTCATGCGCCTAGACAAAGCGCTCCCTGATTCGGTAAGTCTTTCTCATGACGATTATGATTGGATTCAACCTTTAGATTATGAACATGTACCATTTAGATGCCGCAAATGCCATGCTCATGGGCATCTTTTCAGGGATTGCCCGTTAAATATATCAGCCCCTGCATCCAAACCTTTAGATCCCTCTGATAAAGCAGCGCAGGATGGATTTACCAAAGTCTCTGCCCGAAAACGAGCTTACAAAAAGCCTGCTCCTGGGAAAAAACCGCAGCAAAACCCTGGATCCGCTCCTTCCTCGAGTAATAGCTATCAATTACTAGCCAACATTCCTGAGGAAATCCCCTCAAGCTCAAAGCCAGACGCGACTCAGCTCTCCATCCCCATCATCTCCAATCCATCTAGCTCAACCCAGGCTTCTCTAAACCCAACGGACAAAATGGCTCACCCCTTGGAGAATCAAAAAGACAGCTCCGGAAAAGAGAATGAAATGGAAGTAGACAGAACTTTGAATCAGATCATCCTCCTAGAAGAAACATCCGCAGAGAAAAGTCATCCGCAAATCATGGAAGAAGATACTGAAAATTTTGATATGGAAGGGTTGGACCTGCTGGAGCTCGAGCAAGCATGCAAAAAGAAAAACTACGATCAAATTCCAGAGATGCAACTCAAAAAACTGGAAATAGTACTATCGAAGGTTTACCAACAGAAACAATTAGGAATCCAACCAAGTAGCACTTGGGATGGGAGCCTACCTCCAAGAGACTTCAAAAAGAGAGGGAGAAGAACGGATCTCCAGAGAACAATAGAAGTAGGAAAAATCCTGGTGGATTCGGGTAGGTATGCAAAACTGACGAAGTACTATAAACCCTTTAGTACCAGTGAATCATGAAGCTCACCTCATGGAATTTAAGGGGGCTCAATAGCCCAGGGAAACTCAGAACTCTAAAAAACATGTTAAAAATGGAGAAACCGCATATGTGCTTTCTTCAAGAAACTAAATGTAACAGCATCACTCTAAGCAGCATCCTCAATAGAGCATGGCCAGGATGCCAATCAGCAGCAGTCGATGCAGAAGGAGCTTCAGGGGGACTAGCTATAGTCTGGAACCCACAGCTGATCACTCTCCAGAATATTCACGCCTCCCACAATTTTATTCAGGCTAATTTCCACTTCATAGGAACTAACATTCACGGCACCCTCACCAATGTTTACTTCCCTCAGGAGGCTGGAAACAAAATAGCACTGCTCAACACTATAGAGGCGCTTAGTTTAAGCAGAACGCACCCGCTATGGATCATCGGAGGGGACTTTAATATGATCACCAAGCTGGAGGAAAAACAGGGAGGACGAATCAGGTTGGACCAGGAAAATATCCTCTTCAAAAATTTCATACAAAACAATGCTCTCATCGACTTACAATACTGCAATGGCACTCATACATGGAGCAATCGCAGAGCCGGAAAGTATCGAATTGCCTCCAAGTTAGATAGATTCCTCATAACAGAAAATTCAATTCATATGGGAGGAGATATTGCAACTGTGATACTCCCTTACTCTGGATCGGACCACTGGCCTATATCCCTCCAATGGCAACGGCCCGGCAACACAAACAAGCGACCATTCCGCTTTGAGGAGTGTTGGCTCACACATCCTGCCTTCAAGGACTTCGTCAAATCAGTATGGAGAAACTACCACCCTCCGGCCGGATCTAAAATGTTCCAATTTCAACAGAAACTCAAACATCTAAAAATTCAAATAAAAAATTGGAACCAAGAGATATTTGGCAACATCCAAAAGGAGCAACAATCTCTAAATAAGGAAATGGCAGAGCTTCAGCAACACATCATAGATAAGGGACACACCGATTGGACCTTAGAACAGGAACAACGAATAAATACTCAACTGGAGGAGCGAAGAAAGCAAGAGGAAATTCAATGGAGACAAAAATCCAGAATAAGATGGTTAAAAGAGGGGGAAAGAAATACCAAATTCTTCCATCGAACAACAGTCCAAAGACGAATGCACAACAATATAACCTTCATTCAGAAACAAGAAGGAACTAGAGTGGAAAAGCATGAAGAAATCGAGGAGGAACTTCTTCAACACTTCAAACAGGTGCTGAGTGAGCCTAAGATAAACAGAAACCCTGCCATTGAAAAAATCACCCAACAGATTCCAAAAATAATAACTGAAGAACATAATAAGCTCCTCCTTCGCCCCATTCTTTTTCAGGAGGTCGACACAGCTATGCATCAGCTCAAAGAAGGAAAGGCACCAGGGCCAGATGGATTCTCATCTACCTTCTATCACAAATTCTGGGAGATAATAAAAGATGAGGTATGGCAAGTGGTGGAGGAATCTCGAGCAATGCACTGGATTCTCCCGGCCCTCAACGCAACATTCATAGCGCTAATCCCAAAGGAAGAGATTTCTAATACTCCGAACAAATTCCGTCCGATAGCGCTATGTAATGTTATATACAAAATTATCTCCAAAGTTGTTGCTAACAGGCTAAAACCGCTCCTGCCTCTTCTAATATCACCGGAACAGTCAGGCTACGTAGAAGGAAGGCAGATCCTCGATGGAATTATCCTCACGCATGAAGTAATCCACACCCTCAAGAATCACAAACAGGCAGGTATGCTACTGAAGCTTGATCTTTCAAAAGCTTTTGATAAACTAAGTTGGAATTACATGGGAAAAATGTTAACTGCTTTTGGTTTCTCTTCCATGTGGGTGAGGTGGATAATGAGTCTTATCTCCTCCTCTTTTTTCTCCATTCTTGTCAATGGCTTTCCCTCCAAACCCTTCAGTCCAACTAGAGGAATTAGGCAGGGCGATCCCCTGTCCCCTTTCTTATTTGTCCTAATGGCTGAAGGGCTAGGAAGGATTATCAACTCTGCTCTTGACACTCATCAGCTTAAGGGTCTATCCATCCATGGTACTCCAGCTATATCCCACCAGCAATTTGTAGATGACAATATGCTGTTTGGATATCCGTCAGTTCAGGAAGCCTCCCGTTTCAAATCTCTCCTCAATGACTTTTCCGAAGCCTCTGGCACAAGTGTTAACAATGCTAAATCCCAAATCTTCTTCTTTCACACAGCTCCGGTGGTGCAGCGAGCAATAGCATGCATTCTTGGTTTCCCTATTGACTCTCTTCCCTCAAAATATCTCGGAGCCCCTCTTATATCCTCTGCCTTAAAGCATTCCTCCTGGCGCTCCTTAATTGAGAAGCTGGATTCACGTCTTAATTTGTGGACGCATCGATCCCTCAACACTGCAAGCAGGGTGGTGCTCATAAAAGCGGTGCTTCAGGCAATGCCATTATACTTATTCTCAATTCTTGCAGCGCCAAAATGGGCAATAAAAAGAATAAAGGATCTACAACGCAACTTCTTATGGGGAAGCATAGCCACCAATCGAAAATGGGCTCTGATAAACTGGACAACGGTTTGCACGCCTAAAGATAAAGGGGGCATCGGACTAAGGGATCCAACTCACAGTAATGCAATAATGGGGGCCAAACTCTGGTGGCAATGGCTCTCCAACAATGACAAGCCGTGGGCCAAAATATGGACAGCTAAATACGCAAATCACAGACCTCAACAGGAGCTTATAAGACTTATTCCCAATGCAAAAGGTTCCCTCATCTGGACTGCAGCCAAACAACATTACAAGTTGATACAAGATCACCATTTTTGGGAAATAAGAAACGGTGAAACAACACGCTTTTGGACGGATGCCTGGAATCAAATGACAAAGCTTAGCAACTCTCTTCACCCGCTACCATCCAACATTAGGGAGGAACACCTGCAGCAAACAGTTAGCCAGCACTGGAACCAAGAGAGTCAACAAGGGTACATGCAATGGATTCAAAGCGAAAGGATACTAAGAAACACAGATTGCCTTCTCAAAGAGAATCTGGAAAGGGAGCTCCAACAAAGAAGCATAAGACATTCAGAAGACAAAGATATTCTAAGATGGGGTTATAGGCCAAAAGGTACCTTTACAACATCAGAAGCTTACAAAATAATTAACTCCAATCCATCTCCCAAGGATGAACTGTGGGGAAAAATCTGGGATTCAGGCTTATGGCCTAAAGTTTCTCTCCTTCTCTGGATTACTGGACAT
Organism: Pinus tabuliformis; assembly: GCA_031772625.1. Taxonomy (NCBI): domain Eukaryota; kingdom Viridiplantae; phylum Streptophyta; class Pinopsida; order Pinales; family Pinaceae; genus Pinus; species Pinus tabuliformis. The sequence continues at coordinate 427,305,398 of CM062809.1, forward strand.
AAAAAAATTCTAACATGGGACAGGCTAAGAAAAAGGAACTATCACGGTCCATCAATATGTGTCAATTGTAAGGCCCAGGAGGAAACCTTGCAGCATCTGTTTGACTCCTGCACTCTAGCCAATCAACTCTGGGAGAAGATAAGCTTCAGATGTCAGAGAAGAGGTCGAGTACCTGAGGATATCATAAACACTCTTCGACTATGGAATAAGAACCCTTACAAAAGCGGTATTCTCAACCATATTTGGAAAATAATACCAGGTTTGTTAGTTTGGGGAATCTGGAAAGAAAGGAACAAACAAATCTTCAAAGATCAAAACTCTCCCTTAGAGCACATATGGAGCAGATTCTGTTCAAACATAAAAGAAACGTTACTGCTACAAACCTGGACAAAGGAGGACCTTCCTACACTCGACAACGAGAGAGCCATCTTGGAAAACTGGAACATTCAATTCCATAGCGCAGCACTCAGCAATGCCCCGCGGAACGTCAATTCAAATAAAGTTTCATGGATTGCTCCACCGGAGAATACATTCAAGCTAAATTTTGATGGTGCCTCAAAGGGCAACCCGGGAAAGGCAGGTTTTGGGGGAATATTTAGGAATCATACAGGAGAGCCCAAACTGATTTATTTTGGAAACATTGGATGGGATACCAATAACTCAGCGGAAATGGAAGGCTTATGGCAAGGACTCCTTTTAGCAAGAACACACAACTATCTTCCTCTGGAAGTAGAAGGAGACTCTCAAATCCTCATTACCATGGTCAAACAACTCCTTAATGGTTCTCATGCGAGCAAGACAGTGAAGAGTTGGAGATTGGAAGCCAGATTAGAAGCAATTGAAATTGAGCTTCTTAACATCAGAGCAATAATCTTTAATCACGTTAAAAGGGATGGCAACAGAGTAGCCGACATCCTAGCCAATGCGGGGGTTGAAAGCAATCACACCTTACACACAGGACCAATAAACATAATACCAAATAATGAAAAAATTCAGGAATGCAATCAGCTGGTCCGAGAAGAAGCCACTACCCCGGATGCGGGTGCCAGGGAAGATAATGACGATGGGACTGCCCAGGAAACTGCATGACTGGCACATGGCCAGCATGCGAGCTGGACAGATTCGCAGGTGGTGGAATCAGGTCAGGCAGGTGAACGCCTGCGCGATGGTTAATGAGGCAGGACTTTGCGCGGATAGCATTAAAAAACAGCTCGTCACCGCTCGCTTGAAAGGACTCCGGTCTGAGATTACTTGGTTGGACAGAGTAATGGAGGGGGAGTCTCGAGGGCTCGGTTTTCAGTTAATAAATATCCATAATCTCGTCTCGCTGAACCAGAGCCAAATTCTGTATGGTATATCCGGGAGATGGGAGAAAGACTGGCTTTGGGGCTGTTCTGTCGTTGAAGGGAGATGTCATTCTACGACTGAGGCCAGCATCATTTCTTGTGGCAACACCAAGGGTAAAGCTCGTTCAGCCGCTGGTGACATTGCTTACGCTGTGACAGTTTATCACCTCAAGATGACGAAGCCTCGTCAATGTTTACTGAGCCGCAGAGGCTCTGGTCGCGGTAATCCGGCGAGACCTCCAGCTGAAACGGAATCCATTCATTCTCCAGCGCAATTAAGGGGATCAACACGCTTGCTCATCCCAAGTCAATTCATGGATTCGAACACTCAGGAATCAGACAACTCCTCGGCTTTTGGCTCAGCAACTTTTTCTTTCAACTGCTCACTCCTGCACCCGCGTATAACGGCCCATGTGTCTGTTCTTTTCACAGAGGAAGCTCAGAATGAGGGCGAATCCAGCGCTCCTATCCCCCAATCTGAGGAAGTCCACAATCTCAGTTTTCCTCAGCCATCCTCTGAAATTTCTCAAGGGCAGGCCCAGCCAGCCAGTGCCATCAATTTCAGGCCAGAGGCGAATGCTCAGCCAAATCTGCAGGTACCAGAAGTGGGCTGGTGTAGAATTGTAGAGGAAAAGCCGCCCGAGTAACCCGAGTAACAGCCCTCCAAGTTTTGTTTTGAATGCTCACGGCAATGACGGAAAAGCGAACCAATGGTTCGGTATGCAGATATCTGAACATGTTTTGGTACCTGTCCTATTGTCTATTGTCTGGTCTGTTGTGTGTCTATTGTATGGCGATAATGCTTGTGTCTGGTCTGTTGTGTGTTTAAGGTGTGGCGATAATGCCTGTGTCGTGCAATACTCTGTTTCCGGCACCATCCTGTTTTCCCCTGCGCGGGTTATAAGTTTCAAGCTCTCCACTGTAGAAACTGTCATGAACAATCAGCCTTTCTCAAAGGCCTGAAGTTTTTTTGCTCGGCAAAGTTGTAACAGGGCTCTTTTTGTACATAATAGATTAATCTTATTTAGCAAAAAAAAAAACCATTAATCTATAAAACATCAGTGTAATGAAACCATTATATTACTTTTTAGGCTTTTTGGGTAAACATCTTTGTTGATTTTTTTTCATATCTAGTAAATATTTCTGGGAAACTTGTAGTTTTAATTTGTTGGGTCTACATGATGTGAGCGTTTTGATGATTTTTATTGAATTCACATCAAAATTGAAAAATTATAACTTTAAATTATTAAGACTTCACAATTTAAATATTTTAAATATGGTTCATAATATTTAATTCACTAATACATTAAAAATTACCATTTAAATAATAAAAAAATACAATCTCAGGTTACCAAATTTTTAAATCTTGAAATGTTAAGCAACGTTAGTAAGCACTGTTTGACAGTTGTATAACATATGTAGGGTTGTACAGATCTCCTTAACATTGTAAAATCTCAAATTTTACCACCAATCTCGCTATCCGTGGAAATGAAATTGTCAACCATGAACAAGAAATAGTACTTAATAAAACCGCGAAGGGCAACCAATTACAGGGAATTGGACCCACGGATTACAGAGGCTGCCGTAAGTTTTGATAGACACGAAGGCGATAAATTTATTAGTATGTCCACGCGGAAACGTTGGAGAGTCTTTTATATGGTAGGTGAAAGAAGATTCTACGTAATCATTTGACATTGTACTCCCTTTTCTATTAATTAATTGCCATCCTCGGCCATATTAATTAAGGGAATCCGCTAATGGAGGATCAAGAAACAATACGGTAAACCTATTTCTATAAATTGATGTGTAAGGTTGTAGGATAAGGTTGGGAAGATTCCGCAGTTATCGGGATCCTCGGTCATATTGACCATAACAATCAAGGGGTCCGCTAATGGAGGACCAAGAAACAATACAATAAAGCTACCTCTATAACCGATAAGATTTGGATGATTCAGCGGTTATAATTTTACTGTGCATACACCATTGTAGTTGCATGCAGATATTTTCCACCGTTATCCCATCGAACATAGGTCAATTTTGATGATGTCTACACTTTTTGAACGGGATCATGTAGAAGCCCCAAAACTTCTTCCATTGGCTTGAATATTCTCTCATCGATTTTATGATGATTCGGATATCAGCGTAGAAATCTTGGCCATCTACATTGGCTTAAAGCCCGTTGACCTACGTGAAAATTTTGCAAAAAATTGCTCGCGCCTTCCCTTCAGAGTTTAATGGACTGAAATAGAACATTTCTTCTAATGAACATTAATTTGTTTTATGTTTTTGGTTTTTATTGGTTTGGAATTTGATTAGGGTTTAAAGAGAACATTTATCTGGATTAGGCGTGAAAATGGTTTTTATTGGTTTGGAATTTGATTAGAATTTAAAGAGAACATTTATCTGGACTAGGCGTGATTCATTTTCATTTTGTGAATTATTTTAACTAAAATTTAACTGTTTTATGTGCAGGTTTTCTTTGCAATTTGAAATAATAAGATACATTTTTTTTATTAATATTTTAATTAAAATATATTTTAAGAAAAATATTTTTCATTAATATTTATAGTTAAAATATATTTTTTAATGTATAAAAAGATTATTGGTAATTTAATCAATATAAATTTAATAATTTAAATTTATCAATTTATACAAAAATATTAATAAAAAAAATTTGTGATATTTGTCTGTATTTTCCTTATTTTACTTACTAACTATTTTAAAATTTGTATATTTTACTTAATTTTTAGAACCATGGATTTGTTAAGTGATTTAAAAGGTTATTTAATATAAATTTAGAACTTTTTAACTCATTTATCAAATTGATTGTTCTCTATATATATATAGAATTGCCAATTTGATGAGTTAAAAAATTCTCCCTAACTATTTAGAGAACCTTTTCACTCATTTATCAAATTGACCTTTATAAAAACAAGCAAAATGTGCTGATCTTAAAATGGTTAGTAAGTAAAAAAAGGAAAATACCCACAAATATCCATGAAATTTAATAGTGTAATATAATCGTTTTTTTTACTTATAATTCATCTAAGTTTATATATTTAAATTGCTAGACACACACACAGATAATATTTTAGATATAACCAATTCCAAATAAAATTGAAAAAAATAAAATAAAATAATTCAACTATAGAATGTCCCCCCTAAAGTTGAGACTCCAAAATAAGTATAGACTTGCTCACAATGGATTTTTGAATGTATTACGAAAATTCAATCTCTTTATTTGCCTACATTAAGCAATCCTACAATGTGCACACTTAAGCCTAAAGCCTAATATATTAAAGCTTAAAGATTGAGACTCATGTGGCATGCCCACACCCTTGAGCCATTGGTACGTTATATAAAACATTAATTTAGAGGATAGAGCAATCAAAATGAAGGGTTTTGTAGTTGCCTATAAAAATAATAGAATTAAATTTTCTTGTTTGTCTTGGTGAAATAGTTATTTTCTATTTGATATTGAGAGTCTCTATGTAGTTACTTTAGTATTATCATGTTGTTGATAGATCTTGGTTTTATAAAATAGATGCTTTTATAGTTTGATTTAAAAAAAGATATATTTCATGGTTGGATATTGAAGTATCAATTGTTTGGTTTCCATTGCTGTGAGCATTCAATGCATTTATATGTGGATTAGAATGCAAGTAGGTTTAGGTCTTGTGGGGACTTATGGGACACTACCCTCTTTACTTATTGAAAACATATGATTTTTTCAAAATACTTGTCTTGTATAGGTTCAATCTTATTTTATTATCTATAAAATCTTCTTTCCAAGTGATTCATCATGTGCAAAATTAAGATTGATTGTTCATTTTCAAAATACATTATAATTAATAGATTTAACTAACATGATTTGTAAAATCTTTAAACAAGGATGATATAAAATTTTAGTTTTTTATACTAATTTTATAATGAACCTACACATTATTACATATATTTAATCTTATATAAATATTATATTTTTATTTATAATTCTATTTTGTTGAATAGTATTTATTGTAAAATTAAAAATATAATATATTTTAACAACACAATTGATATGTAAGAAAAAAATATTTTAATATTCACAACAAAAAATAGCAAAACATATATATATATAAACATAGTAATTTTTGAAAAAACTATGTAATTTGACCAATAAAAATACTCACTAAATTCAAAAAATATTTTAATATTTACAACAAAAAAGTAGCAAAACATATATATATATATATATATACATAGTAATTTTTAAAAAAACTATGTAATTTGACCAATAAGAATACTCACTAAATTTATATTGTCGATGTTTTCCTTGTTCAAAGTTATCAAGGAACCTCTATATATATAACATGGTAATTTTGGAAAAAAAATTATATAATTTGACGAATAAGAACACCCACCAAATTTATATCTTAGATGTTTTTTTTGCTTAAAATCATGAAGACAACTAATATTTATAGAGCTATAATTCAATTAATACATAGAGACAATATATATCCCTCATTGGATTTGATATTTAGCTAAATCCAATTATTAAAATATATTATTCTATGCATTAATAAAACTATAACTCCACCAATATTAATAACAGTTTATGAATGTTGTACACATAAAATCAATTTAACAGTAAAACCGTACGGGACTGGGCTCCAGAAAATGGTCTGTCGGGTGACGAACCAAACGAAAGATTAGAAACTTCTGAATTATGAAATCCACCTAAACTCCACGTTAACCACAAGATTAACTCGTAGCACGACAACGGACGTCCTCTTTTCACATTACTTCTGCATAATTTAGTTGACACTTCTGGTTGATATGGTAGGCATTGGCCCACATGTATCCACTCCTTATAAAAGTTTTATGTTTGGTCTGGGAAGAACCGCGACGCTCCTCTCGTTTCATCCGAGTTATCAAATCCTACCATGAGCGATTCAGCATTTCAGATTACAGGGCAGCGCCCTGCTTCGCTTCTTGAGAGAAGACAAGGAAAGTCCTCAGCTGAACACATGTGCCTCCACATGCCTCAACCAAACTCTCTGCCAAAGTTAGAGACTGTTTCGAGTCGCAAGCGGCTGACGCGGAAGGAGAGAAAAGGAGGCCCCAAAAGTAGAGTCGATTTAGAATTGCAAGAGCTAAAAGGTCTTATCGAGCTTGGCTTCGAGTTCAGAAAGGACAAGTTGACCCCGCGACTACTGAGTCTTCTTCCTGGATTGAAGCGATTATCCGACCATGAAAATTGCACCAAGAATTTAGGGTTTCAAGAATCGCCTTTGGAAAACTGGGAACTGCCAAACCCAAATACAGCAGATATGGATATGAAAGAACATCTCAAGCTGTGGGCTCGTTCTGTAGCTTCAACACTGAAGCGCTCTGGCTAGCTGAAAGTCAACACTTCTGTCTAAAACACAACCATTGTATTTCACTTGATCTTCTGCGACTGGTAGAGAAAGGGAACGGTTCGGCCAATTTCACAAGGCTTGTGACTCTCCCGGTGTGAAGAAAACTCAGATCCCGGTGGTACTTCCAACCAGGGATATTCGCAGCCATGATTTAATTATATTGGATGGTTGAAATGATGTGATTATATCGAGGACATTAACTTGATATTCTAGGAAATTTTGGTGTCCATCACACTCTTGTTTGGTGATGCACAATATCTGATAATAGGACATCTTTCCCGCCTTGTAATGGGACATTTTTTTCGCTAATAACAGTCAACTTGTAACTGTTTCTTCTTAGCCTACAGGTTTCTCCGAGTACTGTGTCGGTGTGTCTGCAGTGTCAAAAGAAAATCCAACTTCTGAGTTTTTTTAAATCGTCCATATACGTTATAAATTTGTTATATATTTTCGTTATTACACCTTATAAATACGTTATATATGTTTTCAAGTTGGTTTATGATACTATACTATACTGTAAATGTATTTTACTGTTCTTATCTAATAAATTAAAATCCAATCGCCCTATTAATATTAGTATTTATGGATACATATAAATAATCATTCCCACTTCATAAACCACTCAAACCTGTACTTGGGGGAAAAACTCAAACCTGTGTATCATTAACAACTGAAACCTGTATTGGTCATTATGTGAATTGTTTGTTTTTTTTTCCTTTGACCCAAAGAACCTAGTAGACTGCTTGACAGGTAACTATCAGTAAGTCTATGTCCTCTTTCTTTTACGACGGTTGACTTCTTTTAGGACGCTTGACAGGTAATTATCAGTAAGTTTATGTTCTCTTTCCATTAGGCCGGGGGGCCGGGTTATAGCAGAGATTTGAATCTTTCAATTTTTTAGATTAACTAATGGAATCGCTACCAAAATTTTATGTAAATTGTTTTAATTAACAATTTTTTTTGTTTTTTATATGCATTTTAAGACAAATAATCAATTCAATATCTATAATTTAGATGTAAATAAAATTTAACTACCAATCATATACGTACATTACTTATAAAAGACCAATAATTATATCCAATCATACCCTTTAACAGTTAAGAAATAATTAATTTCTTCGTATAGTCATATGGTAATTATTAAATAATTGACTTTTTAGTATCATAATTTTATATATATATATGATTTTTTAGATAATATTTTAACATTTCTAATATGGTTGGATTTTTCCAGTGATTTAAATAATAATAATGATGATGATGATGATATTAAATTATATTATTCAAAAATTAATATTAAGCACAAAAAATATAATTATTTTATTCAATCATTTATTTTTAAATAATATTATTATTTAAATGATTAAAATATAGTTTAGATGATATAACCAATTACTTCAATTTTATTTAAAAAAAATAGATTTTTTTAGAATTATTTTAAAAAGATTAATCTACATCTTTCAAATTTGGAATAAATTATATTTTAAATTTAGAATTTTTTTTTGTTTACGTGGACTTATTTTCAAATGAAATTTTTGAAAACCTTTTATTAAATATTTCATTTCTAAAAATTAGATTTTTCAATTTTTATAATTAAATATTTAAAGTTAAAATTAAAATTATTTGGATAAATTTATTTTACCAATTAGACAATGAGGAATAGGGTATGATAATATGGTGTTTTAGGAAGTTTGTAATTAAATTAAGAATAATAATAAGATATATTATTGTTTTAAGTGTGACTTTTTGAAAAGTTTTATTATTTCTTTACGATCTAATTTGTCTAAAATCTATTAGGGATTCATTTAAATCACAAGTTTGATATGTGAACTGTTCACAATTGAAGTATCCATCAAGTTTCTAAGGGTGTTGAATCTATATATGTAGTGGAAAAACTAGTTTAGACAACACAAATCAAAATTTTAATCGGCAGAAAACTCCAAAATGTGTACTTAAATAGTACTCCCTCCATTGTTTCATTGTTCCAACAATGGTGATACGTTAAATCATGCTCCAAATGGGGCTATATATTGCACATGCACCCTTGTTTTAACAACAAAAGTGATTCTTTCATGTCTTTCTTATTAATATGTCCACCTGTAAAAGCTTCTTTCGCCATACTTATTTTTATCCAAGGGTTGGAGGAGTCTTTTAATCACTACAATTCAAAATATTCTAAAATTGATAGTCATATTTTAAACTCAAAATATTTACTTTTAAAGTTGTAATATATTTTAAGTTATTTAGTTTTAAAATTGTGTCTTATTTTAAATTATATTATAAGGCATTTTGAAATAGTGATTAAACTTATAATTATAAGTAAAAAAAGTTATAAGGAAAATGTTCTATAACTTATAAATAAATAAGTAAATCAAATTCCCATTAAAAAGTTAAAAAATTCCAAAATATAGATGAATTAAACATAAAACATATTGGTAAAACACTCTAAGAGTATATAACTATGTGTTAGATGTGATGTCACATAAATCCTATGTATTGCTAATAATAAATAGAATTAATCCCTGTCAAGCAAAGTAGGGGTCCACCTTATTTGCAAATTTCACCATATATCCCCACGAATAAAAAGGAGAAATATAGCGATTAAGGATTTCACTAAAGGCTGATAAACATCCAATACATCAAAGCTCTTTCCTGTAAACTAATGATTATTAACGTGTGTTAGTATTTTAGATACAGATGGGCAGTTGATGCATACACCATTGGACATACGTTATAAAGGTTTTCCTCAATTAGTTTTTTTTAATATATGTCAATATTGTTAATTTTTAGTATAGACATTCTTCACGTTCCTTTCGGGTCTCATTATGCCGAAACCCCAAGTCGCCTTAACATGATTGAGATGTCGGTGTAGAAATTTCGGATATCTGCATTGAGTGAAGCGCGTTGTCAGGGTGCAACCTACACGAAGGTATTATATATATTTCCCGGCCCTTCTTTTCTCAGCTCTCCGGATTGTGAAAATAATGTGTATCAATGGTGGTCCAGCTAGTGGTGTTACGGATGACCCAACCAAATGGAACAGAGAAAATAAACTCTTAATGATGAAGGCCACATAAAGTCTACCTTAACGACAACATGAACTCGTAGAACGACAATGACCATGTTCTTTTCACATTTCTATTTTACATTATTTTTATTTTACGCCTTCGTCTATGTAGTAGGCACTAGCCCACACGTATTCAATCTGGATTCCACTGGTGCTTCTACACTGTAGGGGAAGAATCACGACTCTGCTGGCTCTTCTTCTCGTTTCATCCGAGTTATCTTATTCCATCACAATCATTTCATCAGAATTAAATTATTCAAGCACGAGCGATCCAGAACTTTGAACCTACCAGCCCCGTGTTTCCCTTATGAAATAAGCCAAGGAAAGTCTTCATCTCATCGTATGTGCATTGACCTACCTCAACCAAACGCTTTGTCCCAAGTTCGACTGGAAGGCGCTGCTTCGCCATAGAATTGGAACAAAAGAGGCCCTGTAAGTCCTCCGCCTGCGGATGGCAGTTGACGTACTGTCAAGGTGGCGACAGAGTTTTACTGTGAAAAGCTAACCTCGGAAAGGTGCAACACCAGACGTTGTATGCTGGAATCTAATGGATAGAGTACTAAACTATCCGGGTTGCCTTTATACATGTTCGGACACCTCGGGTCCTCGCTATGGTTTGCATACTAAGGGGTGAATCATCCCATAGTCAAAGGAGTTGCCTTTGGAAAAATTGAAACACAACCACGGGGGCCCACCTACCCGGGGTGGGGTTCTCGAACCTGTCTCAGTCTCAGGTTCTTGTCCCCAAGTACGGGAACTTTTCAGAAGAATGCATAAGAACTAGGATCTTTTATGAAAAACCCGGTTTTTATTAAAAAAAATTAGTTTCTTTTGTCTTGTACAAAGATGATGGGTACTTGCAACCCCAAAATAGGGTTTTTTTGGGGTTCATTTTTGTTTATTTTCAAAATTTTAAATAATTTAACGGGCTTCTCTAATATTTCAAGTAGCTAGTTCTTCATCTTGGGAGAAGAATTGGAGTACTTATGTCTTTATCTATTCAGTAAAGAGAAACAAGTTGGGCTCAAAGAAGGAAAAGAGCTTAGTGCACATTCATAGCACACTTCATCTCATATCTCGAAAAGACCCTTGGTACAAGTAGGGTTCTTTCAAGAGATGGGACCAATACATAGATGAGGTTATGTATGTGGACAAGGAGATACAACTAAATGGCCTTATTGAGCTACCTCCAGTTGTTATGGATGAGCAAGAGCCTCAAGATGAGAGTGATTCCTACCTAGAGAGCATGCTAACTGAAGATCTGAGTGATGTTGATGACATGGATGCTGATTACATGGCTTGAGGAAGGCATTGTTCACTATTAGCTATATTTATTTTAGTATTTTAAAATTTCCTAGTTCATATTTGGAGATGCCTTAAGGCAAACTTTGGATGTAGTATGACAATGGACATTGATGATGATTCTTATTAATATGTGAACTCCAATTCGTAGTTGGTATCCAACTAGAAATTTTAAAATTTCAATGTGAATGTTGAATGTTCAACTATGTGCATGTTTAAATCTTTAAAGTTTTAATCATAAATATTTTAGTTTTCTTGTTTAAAATTGAAAAATATACAAATTCATATATATATATATATATATATATATATATATATATATATATATATATATAAGAACCCATGCACCCCGTTTAAAAAAATGGCATACTTGTCACCTTCCCTAAACCCTTGTTTCCTGGCAACATAGGGGCCAACTAAGCACAATTAAGGGAACCTCGGCTCGGTAGGATAGATGGACCAAGTAAAGTGGGACAACTAGGTAGCCCTGGCATGATTTGGGATGACTTGATGGAAAAATTGTTGAGAAGTCATCAAAATGAAGCAAGATGATGGATAATATTTTGGGTTTACCTTAGAGTGAAGGGAGTTGCAAGTGCATATATTATAAGAGAAAATATGTCATTCCAAAAGTTTTGAAGTTGCAAGATGGAAGCAAAGATGGAAGCTTGTCCTTGCTCGAAGGGTTGAATTGATGGTTTTTGTAAGTGGCTTGCCATATGTTTGCATTGTGTAACTATAGTATGGAGATGAGCCACATGAAAAATGTCCATGCTCCTATGTTGTAGTTATAACATATTTCTTTAACTCCAACACACCTACCTTGGGTGCCACCCATCCTTGGGTTTCTTTACATGTATATGTGTGTTGTGGTTGCTTTACTTCGTTGGATGTTATTATTCTTTGTGTTCATTAAATTATACTATTAGCTAAGTATTGCTAGAATGTTTTAAAATTATGGCTAAATTTATGCCTATTCTTGGACGGATTAAGATGTGTTGGACATGGCTATGCATATAATTATTGCATCTTAAAATTAATATGTGAGTATATTTTAGGTTAAGTGGTGTAGTCTAATTATAATAGGCATTGGTCAAGCCACTTGAGGCAAGGCAATGCCACACAATTGGAGATGATGAAAAGAAAAAATTTGGGGAAGTCGTTTAAGTCTTCAACAATTTTTATTAGAGCTCAACTTCTTTGTGAAGTTGATCTTAGATGTTTTTTGGATGATATACATTATGTTTTAGAAGAAAGTAGTAAGTTGGGTGGTGGTTTAACTTGTTGAAGAAATACTTGCAATTTCCCTTTGGCTAATAAGTCACTGGAAAGGTTCAAGTGCTCATTGAAACAACATCTAACACATATGTTGGAGCAACCCCCTCAAGAGTGGTTGTTTGGAATAGTGCCAACAATAATTTGAGGTTGGGTTCATCGTGGTCATCTTTTAAGACCATGTTGAATGTGAAGGAAGGTCAAGCTATAGAAATTGTAGAGTTACTGTGTTATTTTGTACTCATGATAAGGAATAGATTTTGGGCTATTTTGTTTTATTATAAATTACAAACCTATAAGTACTTTTCTTATAAATTGAAAAGCTTCCTAATGTATCTTTCCTTTATTAGAAGCTTCCATAATTATTGCATTTTACTTAAATTTATTCAAATCTACGTTCAACGAAGTCTTTTATATACAACTATGTTACAAAAAAATTATACAAATAAGTATTTCTATAAAGTTTAGATAAAACATATACATGAACATGTATAAACTAATTCTTAATCCAATGGACTAGAGAACACCCACAAACACTTAGTAGAGAGGAAACATTGTCACTCAATCTACATAGATTTATTAGTATTGTGTTCTCTTGGATAAAATTGTGTTGCTTAGCATTTTGTTATGTATGCATGGCCCGTGTTTGAACTATGCATGACTAGTGTGCACCCTAAAATATTTTATTACAAAATTGACTTAAAATGCTTTGAAAAAATCACGAAACAATTTTCTTCATTTATTATATGATGTGATAGAAATTTAGAAAATGATTACAAACCATTCGAAGAATATATAATCCAATTTTTTCAATGTGTTAAACTTAAAATGGTATATGGATTAGCTTTTAATTAGCCATTATACATAGAATTTGAATAACGTCTCATGGACAACATTGTAAAACATATGTATAAAACATTTGTCTTAAAACCTAATGTAGTATATGGATAAACCTTTAGCCATTGAATATAGAATTTGAATTAAGACTTCTAAGCACCGTTATAAAATATATAATCAATAAACATTAGTGTAATGAAATCATTATAGTATTTTTTAGTTTTTTTTTTGGGTAAACATCTTTGTCTAGTTTTCTTGATATCTAGTAAAAAAAATTGGGAAACTTGTAGTTTTAACTTGTTGGGTCTAACAAGATTTGAGCGTTTTGGTGATTTTTGTTGAATTTGACTAAAAATTATGAAAATTGTAACTTTATGTCATTGGGTATTTACAATTTAAATACTTTAAAAAAAATTCATAATAATTAATTCATTAATATATTAAAAATTGCAATTTAAATAATATAAAAGTACAATCTCACTGAAAATTAGGTTACCAAATTCTTAAATCTTAAATCAATCCTCTGACCAAAATGCTTGAAATGTTAAGAAAGGTTAGTAAGCAATGTTGGATAGTGGTACAACATATGTTTGGTTGTACAGATCTCCTTACATTGTAAAATCTCAAATTTTACTACCAATCTCGCTATCTGTGGAAATGAAATTGTCAACCATGAACAAGAAATATCACGCTTTTTGTGATAAACTTGTACCTAATAAAACATCGCGAAAGGCAACTAGTTACAGGAAATTTGACCCAAGGATTATAGAGGCTCCTGTAAATTTTGATAGACATGAAGGCGATTAAATTTATTAGTATGTCCACACGGAAACGTTGGAGAGTCTTTTATATGGTAGGTGAAAGAAGATTCTACGTAATCACTTAAGACATTGTACCTCCCCTTCTATTAATTAATGACCATCTTCAACCATATTGACGATAATAATTAAGGGAGTCAGCTAATGGAGAATCAAGAAACAATACGGTACACATATTTCTATAAATTTTTGTGCAACGTTGTAAGATAAGATTGGGAAGATTCGGATTTGGAATTTGGAGAGATTCAAGGTTTAGGAGGTATGCAACTTGAATGAGGATCAAAGTTGATGCTAGGGTTTTGCATTAGGGTTCCATGGCAGGATGTGCAGGGGGGAGCGCCGCTCCCTCCTACAGTCAGGGAGTCACAGAAGGAGGCAAGGAAGCAGGAAGGAAGCATTTCAAAAAACTGTTGAGAAAGATTTTAGAAGCAAGAGGGAAGGAGACAGTTGAAAGAAAGGAATCCCAGGATTAGGAAGGGAATCAACAGGAAACAAGTAAAGAAAAGGAGAAGGGAGGCAGAAGTGGAAAAACAACTTCCACAAGAACTACAGAGTTTGCAAACCTAAATCGAGCATCATTCCCCGGGTTGTATTCAGTGATCTTGCGATTCAAGCGCACAGGGACCATATGAAATAACATGCGATCTTTTGTAAGTTCATGGGGTTATGGCCAACGAAGAGGGCTTTACACATCTAGATTAGGAGCCATTGGAAGCCAAAGGGAGAAATACATTTACATCTGGGTTCTAAGGGCTTCTTCACGGTGGTGTTCACGAACCTAGAGGACAAAGACAGAGTGTTTGAAGGGGGGTCTTATTTCTATGCTGCGGCAGGACTCTACATGTGGCCATGGATGATGAAATTTGTCTCGGAATGTGAAAAATTTACATCTGTATCAATTTGGATCAGACTATACTCACTACCTCTGGATGATTAGCTCCCAGAATCTTTGAAAACCATAGGCAACAAGCTGGGGCATTTTCTGAAGATATCAGAGGCAACTCTCAAAGGTAAATATACCTCCTTTGCCTGAATATGTGTGGAAATGGATCTAACTGGAGCCCTTCCGGAAGCAATAATTTTAGAGGTATATGATGAAGATTGGGTGCAAACGGTGGACTATGAGCACATACCTTTTAGGTGCCACAAATGTCATGAACACGACCATCTGTTTAGAGACTACCAAACAAACAATATGGAAGGCAATGGGAAAACACCTTTGGATAGAGATCACGAGGGTTTCACCAAGGTTAGGGCCAAAGGGAAAGGGGGTAAACTTCCACACAAGAAAAGCAGTGAAGACAAAAATACAAGACACAATAGTTTCAAAATCCTAGAGGAAGTAGAGGAGAACGTGGAGACAGCCCAGGACAGGGAGAATGCATCCAAGGAGCAGGAAATGAAAGCTGAAATGGAAGATATCATAGTAAACAACCAGCAGAAAGAGGATCTACCAAGATGCATGGAGATCAATAAAGACTATGAGATGACTTCAAGTGAGGCAGGAACAGAGGACCATGAACTACAAGAGATTCTAGACAGGGAAAATCTAGATCTAGAACTATTTCTGGAACAAGGCAGGAACAAAGGAGTGGACTCCTTGCCAAAAGAAGACTATGATCGAGTTCAACAGCTCCTTCTATGGAGGGCACAATTGAAGGGAACTAGTGTCAAGAGAAACCACGAAAGCCAGGAGCAAAGTGGGGTCAAAATTATGGAGAACTCACAGGCACAAACTCCAAAGAACCCAAGAAGGAAAAGAGGAAGGAAAAGAAAGAATGAACTACTAAAAGAATGTGGAAAACTACTGATTAACTTAGGTAAGATGAAATATCTTACCAGCTATTCCTTTACTAACCTTTCTTAATGAAGCTTATAACATGGAACATTAGATGTTTAGGAAGTAGAAGGAAACAAAGGAATTTGAGTAACAGAATTAAAGAAGAAAAACCAGACATGGTCTTTATTTAGGAGATCAAATGTTCAATGGAGAAAATAAGAGAAATTCATAATAAATGGTTAATCAAGTATGAGTATTTAGAGGTCAAGGCAAATAACTCGGCAGGTGGGATTCTTACGCTGTGGGATCCACAGACATTTGGAATCCTGGATGCTGAAGCATCTAGGAACTATCTATCTTTGGTATGCAGTTTGGTAGGAGATAAGGAAATGTATATGATAACAAATGTTTATGGACCTCAGAAGTAAGTAGATAAAATCAAGCTTCTTACCTCCCTAGAACATCTAAGAGCATGATATCCCAATATGTCTTGGATAGTTGTAGGTGATTTCAATATGATAAGATCTCTTTCAAAAAAAAAGGGAGGCACTAGACAGCTAGGCAGAGATTTTGAAGCCTTCCAAGATTTCATCATGAACATGGGACTAGTGGATATCGAGACAATAAATGGAACCTTCACGTGGAACAACAAAAGGGGAGGGGCTTCTCAAGTGGCTTCAAAACTTGATAGATTTATTGTGTCTAAGGATCTCCTCCTCACAGGACCTGCCATCACTGCGTCCATTCTACCCATTGGAGGTTCGGATCATTAGCCAGTTCAGCTAGAAGCTACTTTTATAGGCACTCTGAGGAACACGCCCTTCAAATTTGAGAATGCCTGGCTCTCACACCCCAAATTCACCAGTAACATTGACAAATGGTGGCAAGAGGATCTGAATATTCAGGGCACTAAAATGTACATGCTCCAACAGAGACTGAAATATATTAAATCCAAACTTAAAGCTTGGAACAAAAAGGAATTTTGCGATATTATCAAGGCTAGAATTGAGACTGAACAGAAACTCCAGGAAATCAATCAGATCAATATCACATAGGGCTTCAATGAAGAGAGGCAAAAGCTAACTAATTCTTTGGAGGAATAATGGGAGGATCGATGCCTACAAGAGGAAACATTCTGGAGACAGAAATCCAAGATTCAATGGATCAAAGAGGGACAAAGAAATACTAAGTTCTTCCACAAATCCACTATGGTCCATAGGGCACATAATAGAATCACAAAGATTAAGGATTCTAAGGGTGTTGAGCTTGTCTCCCACAAGGACATGGAATCAAATCTAGTACAACACTTCTCTAATATTGCAAAGGAGCCAATGGAGGATAGATCTAGGTTCATTAATTAGTTCACCCAACATATCCCCAAGCTGGTCACTAGAGAGGACAACCACAATCTCAATAGGCCAATCTTGAAAGAGGAGGTCAGTGAGGTGATCAAGGAAATGCAAAGTGGAAAAGAACTGGGCCCGAATGGATTCAATGTTGATTTCTTCAAATCCTACTGGGATACAGTCAAACAGGATATCATCGAAGTTATGGAAGACTCTAGAAAATACAAAAAGGTTCTGAAAACACTGAATGCTTCCTTCATAGCTTTAATCCCCAAAAGGGAAAATGATATGACTCCGGATGGATTTAGACCCATAGCCTTATGTAATGTGGTGTATAAAATGATCTCTAAGGTGGTAGCCAATAGACTCAAGCCCCTACTACCTTCCCTCATCTCGTAAGAGCAAACAGGCTATGTGGAAGGATGACAAATTCTCAACAACATCATCCAAGCACATGAGGTGGTACACTCTCTCAAAAGCAACAAGCAAGAAGGCATGATTATTTAGTTGGACATTGTGAAAGCCTATGACAAACTCAGCTAGTCTTATAGCAGAGCTACTCTGAAAGCATATGATTTTGATCAAAATTGGATAAGATGGGTTATGGCACTAGTCACCACGACCAACTTTTCCATTTTTCTTAATGGAGCCCCTTCAAATACATTCGCACCTTCCAGAGGGCTCTGTCAAGGCGAACGTCTCTCCCCTTTCCTCTTTGTCCTCATGATGGAAGGGCTAGGCAGGGCAAGTAGAATGGCAAATGTTGAAGGTCAAATTTGGGGGATCAACCTCACCCCGAATGGAGAGGCTAATACTCATCAGCAATTTATGGATGATATTATGCTGCAGGGCATACCCACAGTCAGGGAAGTAAGGGCAATCAAATATATCTTAAACGACTTTGCTATGGCAACATGCATAGAGGTAAGCCAAAATAATTCCAAAGTTATTTTCTTTAACACAAATATTACTACACAAAGAAACATTACCAGAATTCTTGGTTTTCAAAGGGATTAGTTGCCTTCCAAATATCTTGGTATTCCTCTTACTGATAAAACTCTTAGAAGAAAATATGGGAACCAATTTTAAATAAACTTCAGGACAAAATCAAAAAATGGACATGCAGATCTTTAAACTTAGCAGGGTGACTTATGCTCACACAGGTGGTCTTGCAAGCCATTCCCATTTTCTTGTTTGCAGTTATCGCTGATCCTCAAGGCATTAAGCCGTAGATAAGGAAAATTCAAAGGGACTTTCTATGGGGTAGAGGGGAAGAGAAAAAAAGGTGGGCCTTAGTTGCCTGGGACAAGATCTGCAAGCCCAAAAGCCATGGTGCCTTGGGGCTGCATGATCCGGAAACTCTCAGTAAAGTTTCAGGAGCTAAGATTTGGTGGCAATGGATCACGGAGCTGAATGCCCCCTGGGCCAAGCTTTGGAAACAAAAGTACACCAAGCATTGGCAGGAAAAGAATCTTATTAGAATGACAAGACAAATCATAGGATAACAGATATGGAACCTTGCATGGGAGAACAAAAGCATTGTTCAGCAGCATTGGTTTTGAGAAATCCAAGCAGGGGACCGAGCTCGATTCTGGGAGGACAGCTGGCAACAGGAACCCATCCTCAATAGGATTGACCTAGTAGCCCTCAAGAGAGACACAGATAGCAAAGGCCTATTAATGGTAAAATATTTCTGGGACCAAGGAAGGAACAATGAAAAATGGAGGAAGTGGAAGGAACTAAGTTACAGTGATGAGAATCCTTTGAAGGCCATTGCAGAGGCTCTCACCATGGACTTAAAGCATAGACAGATTTTGGTTTCCTCCTCACATGACCAGTTAATATGGGGGAAGAATAACGAAGGTAACTTTAACGTCAAAGAGGCAAAAGAAGCAATCAGAGGATTCAACTTTGTAAATGCTGATAAAGTATGGAAGGAACTTTGGCAAAGTCCTCACTTGATGAAAATAAAGCTATTTATCTGCCTTGTGCATCAAAGGAAGATCCTAACTTGGGAAAACCTCCTAAAGAAAGGTTTCATTGGCCCTTCCAAATGTCACCTATGTGGCTCACATGAGGAAATGATTGAACACCTGCTCAACCTCTGCACTTTTTCTGCTAAGGTATGGGACTGGGTGGCATCAATCTTCCGACAAACCGACAGAGGCAATCTCAGCATATCCAACACTCTAAAAAACTGGAGGAAGAACTTCTCAAAGAATGAGATCATCAACAAAGCTTGGATGCTAGTACCAGGGTTTGTTATCTAGAATGTCTGGAAAGAACGCAATAGGCGGATCTTCACAAATAAAGCTCGCGGACCCTAGCATATAATCAATCAAATTCTAATACAGCTTAAAGAAACAGTTAAGAGCCTTTTGAGGTAAATTCCCATGAATCCTCCTTTGCCTCACGAGGAGATTATTATTCTTAATTTGGGTCTTCAATCCATCAATCCTTAAGGAATAAGGAAGGAAGTGAGAACAATTAACATAGGGGCCAATAGATGGTAGCCCCCTCCTCAGGGCTTCTTCAAAGTAAACATTGATGGAGCTTCTAAGGGCAATACAGGGGATGCTAGCTTTTGGGGTGCTATAAGAGATGCTTAGCGGCACACAAAATACATCTTCCATGGCCACTTGGAAAAGGGTACCAATAACATGGCTAAACTTCTGGCTTTAGATCAATGCTTGGAAATCCTGGTGGAGGCAAATTTACAGAATGTTATCATTGAAGCAAATTCAGATTTAATCATTAGAGCAACCAAGAAGATTCAAAATGGAACTTCGCCAGATAAAGTGTCAAAGCACTGGAAGCTACTGTAGATTTTTCACCATATCCACTCTCACTTGTAGACCCTTAAAAAAATTAGATTTGTTCATGTTAGAAGGAAGGAAAATATGCTTGCAGATCATTTGGCCAATGAAGGTGTGGCTAATAAGGACGAGGATTCTCAGCATGCATGGGAGTCTTTACCTGAAGGGAAACTGCAAGAGGACTGTTTCATCCTAGCAACCAAAGATTGGGATTTGTGGATGAACAATGTTGATTGAAGGGATTCGGGAGACAAAAGTGAGGATGATATCACCTAATTTGTCTACGAGTTTGGGATATGGTTGCTCTCCACAATTTTGTTAACTTTTGGATGAATGATGAAGGTTTCAAGTCGGGTAATGACAAAAAACGGACTGCCTGGGTGTATTTGGCTTAGCAGGTTTCTGTTGGTGACCCCAGGTCGAAGGCTCAGCAAGGTCTACGGGAATGTTCTGGCTCTTTCGCGAAACCACGATATTAATACCATAAGTGGTATTTTGCGCCAAACTCAGATGGTATCTGGTATTTTGGTAGGTGCATGCGATTCCACTCAATGGGTAACACGTGGCATTAAGAGGCGAGAGAGAACCGCTTTCATCACGTGGTTAACCTCTGGGCTTCTCGTCCGTGTGATATCCCTGATCACTGTTGGATTGAGATTATGTTTTCAATGACTAAGATGGGTCATGCTTGTCACCTTAGAGTTCCAGGCTTGTTGCTGATTATTAGACCCAGTTTAGAGTTGCGGTCGGGTCCATGTGCAAGGGGCAGTGGGGTCCACTGTGGGTCCCTGTATGGGCCCTGGGCGTACCTCAAAACCATGAACACAAAACCCCAAAACCTTATATGGTATATCGCGCGGGACATGGCTGGTATCTGGTATTGTGGAAGATGCATGCGATTCCACTTAGGGGGTAACACATGGCAACAAGAGGTGAGAGAAAACTACTCTCATTGCGCGATTAACCTTCGTGCTTCTCGTCTGTGCGATATCCCCACTGGCCATTGGTTTGGGACTTTACTTTCAACAACTGGGATTGGTTATGCTTGTTACACGATTGTGGGTCCCTTTGTGGGTCTCTTTGATTGTGGGCCATTGGATCGGGGTTATGTATTCAAAAGCAAGGTTTTGGTTTCGTGGACTTTTATTGTTGTCTCCAGGTTCGTCTAGTGGATGCAGTAGGAACCATTTTGAGCAGTTTGTAGGAATCTCTTTGAGCTTTGGTCCCTAGTTTTTTGTCGCCCCTGCTATCTGGGGTACTCTGTATATTATGTAATTTGATCAGATTAATAGAAGGTTCATCTCTTACTTATCAAAAAAAGATTGCGAAGATTCCGCAGTTATTGGGATCCTCGGTCATATTGACCATAACAATCAAGGGGTACGCTAATGGAAGACCAAGAAACAATACAGTAAAGCTATGTCTATAAACCGATGTGCAAGGTTGGACTTGGATCATTCAACGGTTATTATTTTACTGTGCATACACCTTTGTAGTTGCATGCAGATATTTTCCACCGAACATATGTCAATTTTGCTGATGTCTACACCTTTTGGATGGGATCATGTAGAAGCCCCGAAACTTCTTCCATTGAATTGAATATTCTCTCTCGATTTTGTGATGATTCGACTATCAGCGTAGAAATCTTGGCCATCTACATTGGCTTGAAGCCCGTGACTTACGTGAAGATTTTGCAAAAAATTTCTTGCGCCTTCCCTTCAAAGTTTAATGGATTGAAATAGAACATTTCTTCCATTATTTTCATGAACATTAATTTGTTTTACAAATTATATTTTTGTTTTGTATTGGTTTGGAATTTGATTAGGACTCAAAGAGAACATTTATGTGGACTAGGATGATTCATTTTCATTTTGTTAATTATTTTAACTAAAATTTCGTTGTTTTATGTTTGTCGGTTCTTTTTAGAATTTGGGATAGTAAGATACATATTTTTTTACTAATATTTTAGTCATAATATATTTTACTAAAAATAATTTTCATTAATATTTTAAGTTAAAATATATTTTTGAATGTATCAAAAGATTACTGGTAATTTAATCAATTTAAATTTATCAATTTATACAAAAATATGAATAAAAGAAAAATATATTTTTCATTAATATTTTAGTTAAAATATAGTTTTGAATGTATAAAAAGATTATTGATAATTTAATCAATATAAATTTAATAATTTGAATTTATCAACTTATACAGAAATATTAATAAAAAAAATTCACTAATATTTGTGGGTATTTCTTTATTTTACTTGCTAACTATTTTAAAATCTTTATATTTTACTTAAATTTTAGAACCATGGATTTGTTAATTGACTTAAAAGGTTTTTTTAATATAAGTAGAGAACTTTTTAACTCATTTATCAAATTGATTATATATATATATATATATATATATATATATATATATATATATATAGCGAGAGAGAGAGAGAGAGAGAGAGAGAGAGAGAGAGAGAGAGAGAACTGCCAATTTGATGATCACTAATATTTGTGGGTATTTCTTTATTTTACTTGCTAACTATTTTAAAATCTTTATATTTTACTTAAATTTTAGAACCATGGATTTGTTAATTGACTTAAAAGGTTTTTTTAATATAAGTAGAGAACTTTTTAACTCATTTATCAAATTGATTTTTAGTTATATATATATATATATATATATATATATATATATATAGAGAGAGAGAGAGAGAGAGAGAGAGAGAGAGAGAGAGAGAGAGAACTGCCAATTTGATGATCACTAATATTTGTGGGTATTTCTTTATTTTACTTGCTAACTATTTTAAAATCTTTATATTTTACTTAAATTTTAGAACCATGGATTTGTTAATTGACTTAAAAGGTTTTTTTAATATAAGTAGAGAACTTTTTAACTCATTTATCAAATTGATTTTTAGTTATATATATATATATATATATATATAGAGAGAGAGAGAGAGAGAGAGAGAGAGAACTGCCAATTTGATGACTAAAAAATTCTGTCTAACTATTTAGAGAACATTTTAACTAACTTATCAAATTGAAATTTCTAAAAATCAAGCAAAATGTGCCGATTTTAAAATGGTTAGTAAGTAAAATAAGGAAAATACCCATAAATATCCATCAAATTTAATCTTCGAGTGCAATATAAGCATTTTTTTTTTACTTATAATTTGTGTAAGTTTATAGATTTAAATTGTTAAACTTATATATATATATATATATATATATAATCGATTCCAAATAAAATTGAAAAAAATAAAGAAACTAATTCAACTATAGAATGTCCCCTAGAGTTGAGACTCCAAAATAAGTATAGACTTACTCACACTATATATATAAGCAATTCCAAATAGGAATAAAAAAAATACAATAAAGTAATTGAACCATAAAAAGTATCCATAGCATTGAGACTCCAAAATAAGTATAGACTTGGTCACAGTGGATTTTTGAATGTATTACGAAAATTCAATCTTTTTATCTGCCTACATTAAGCAATGCTACAATGTGCACACTTAAGACTAAAGCCTAAATATTAAAGCTTAAAGGTTGAGACTCATCTGGCATGCCCATACCCTTGAGCCATTCGTATTTTATATAAAACATTAATTTAGAAGATAAAGCAATCAAAATGAAGGGTTTTTTAGTTGCCTATAAAAATAATAGAATTAAATTTTCTTGTTTGCATTAGTGAAATACTTATTTTCTATTTGATATTGAGAGTTTCTATGTAGTTTCTTTAATATTATCATGTTGTTGATAGATCTTGGTTTTATAAAATAGATGCTTTTTTAGTTTGATTAAAAAAGGGATCTATTTCGTAGTTGGATTTTGAAGTATCAATTGTTTGGTTTCCATGGCTATGAACATTCAATGCATTTATATGTGGATTAGAATGCAACTAGGTTTGTGTCTTGGGGGGACTTATGGGACACTGCCCTTTTTACTTATCGAAAATATATGATCTTTTCAAAATACATGTCTTGTATAGGTTCAAACTTGTTTTATTATATATAAAATCTTCTTTCAAACTAACTCATCATGTGGAAAATTGAGATTGATTGTTCATTTTCAAAATACATTATAGTTAATAGATTTAACTAACCTGATTTATAAGATCTTTAAACAATGATGATATATGATTTTAGTTATTTTATACTAATTTTGTAATAAAACTGCACATTATTACATATATTTAATCGTATATAAATATTATATTTTTATTTATAATTCTATTTTGTTGAATAGTATTTATGATGAAGTTAAAAGTATAATATTTTTTAACAACAAAAAGTTAGCAAAAACAAGTAGAAATTATATATATATATATATATATATATATATATATATATATATATATATATATATATTGATTTTGAAAAAAATTATGTAATTTGACGAATAAAAATACTCGGCTTAGATTTTTTTCTTGTTTAATGTTTTCAAGATAGCATGTATATATATATATATATATATATATATATATATATAACAGTAATTTTGAAGAAAAACTATGTAATTTGACGAATAGGTCTAGCCGTCAAATTTATACCTTACATGTTTTTTTCTCAAAGTTATCAAGGTAACCAATATTTATAGAGCTATAGCTCAATTAATGCATAGGGAAGCAATATATGTCACTCATTAGATTTTGTACTTAGCTAAATCTAACCATTAACATATGCTACTCTATACATTAATGGAACCATAACTCCAAAAATATTGATAACCATTCCTAATTTATGAATGTTAAACACATAATACATTCAATTTAACTGTAAAGCTGTATGTCACTCGAGCTCTAGGAAATGGTCTGTCAGGTGACCCACCACACGAAATATTAGAAACTTTTAAATTATGAAGTCCACCAAAACTCTACGTTAACCCCAATATTAGCTCGTAGCACGACAACTGTCATCCTCTTTTCACATTACTTCTGCATAATTTAGTTGACACTTCTGGTTGATATGGTAGGCATTGGTCAACATGTATCCACTCCTTATAAAAGTTTCATATACTACTCCTGTTTGGTCTAGGAATTAGAACTACGACCCTCCTCTTGTTTCATCTGAGTTATCAAATCCTAACATGAGTGATTCAGCACTTCGGATTACAGGGTAGCTCCCTGCTTCACTTCTTGAGAGAAGATAAAGAAAGTCCTCAACTAAACACATGTGCTTCCACATGCCTCAACCAAATTCTCTGCCAAAGTTAGAGACTATTTCGAGTTGCAAGCGGCTGACACAAAAGAAGAGCAAAGGAGGCCCGAAAGGTAGAGTCGATCTAGAATTACAAGAGCTAAAAGGTCTTATGGAGCTTGGCTTTGAGTTTAGAAAGGACCAATTCACCCCGCGACTACTGAGTCTTCTTCCTGGATTGAAGCGATTATCCGACCATGAAAATTTCACCAAGAATTTAGGGTTTCAGGAATCTCCTTTGGAAAACTGGGAACTGCCAAACCCAAATACAACAGATGTGGATATAAAAGAACATCTCAAGCTCTGGGCTCGTTCTGTAGCTTCAACACTGAAGCACTCTTACTAGCAGCAAGTCAACACTTCTATTGAAAACACAACCATTGTATTTCACTTGATCTTCTGCGACTGGTAGAGAAAGGGAATGGTTCAGTGAATTTTACAAGCCTTGTGACTCTCTCGGTGTGAAGAAAACTCAGATCCCGGTGATACTTCCAACCAGGGATATTCACAGCCATGATTTAATTATATTGGATGGTTGAAATGATGTGATTATATCGAGGGCATTAACTTGTTTGGTGATGCATAGTATCCGATAATAGGACATCTTTCCCGCCTTGTAATGGGACATTTTTTTCACTAGTAACAGTTAACTTGTAACTGTTACGATGTTTAATTATGTCGATAGGCGTCACTCCTATTGGAGTTAGGCACTTTAATCATTTTCTTAATTAATTTTTTTGATCGGATGGCCTAAATTGAAATATGCCAGTATATTTTAGTGGTTGCCACTATATCAATGGATAGAATTCACACCACTAACTTATTTGCATGTCTAAATCACATGTTTAAAGCATACTTAAATTAATTTTTTACAAAGAATGATTAAAAATTTATTGTACCTCTTGTTGATAACCAAGTATGTTCATTAGTGATATATGTATTTAAAAAAATTACAAAATATATATTCAAACTAGCATTGATTCTAAAACGTATGTCTGTTTACATTCTTAAACTTATGCCTCTTCAACCATTTGCCAAGTGTTTTTTTAGCACTGAGAAATTTATTTAAAAAAATTTATAAAACATATATTCAAACCCGATTCTGAAACGTATGCCTATTCACAATGTTTTAAACTTATGCCTCTTCAACCATTTTCCAAGTGCTTTTTTCCAAAGAACAGGGGTCCATCAATTTCACCATTCCTCCCATCATTCCATTATTCCGCAATGGAAATAACTCTCCCACTCCATGCCCGATAGAATAACACCGCCACTCCATCTTGAGCATTTCAAATTGTCATTAAATATTTACTGTACTTATTATTCATTACCATTCCATATATTATAATCAAACGCTCTGTGGATGCATGCATTTCTTTGTTAGCACTTAGTGTTGTTGGAATTTTTGAAGTATTACTAGAATGTTGGAATGATTACTCTAAAGATTTGAAGGGCTTCTCTCTACTTCTATCTGGTAAAAAAGGTGACAAATCTTTCATAGCCTTCCTTTTCTCTACCTACTATTTTTTCAGGTTTCAGCATTGGAGAAACCCTTTCTTAGTGATTGCGTTTTTAATTGTTTCCATCCTCTCCTGGTTGTCTCTGATAATTTGGCATAGTTGGTGTCTAATTGAATTATTTCCTAAGTTCTGATGTTAAATTTCATTACATGAAGGAAAGAAGGAATGCAAGAGTTTTGGAAATGAAGTCACTATGGAGAAGGTGCAGAGAATCAAGTATGATCGAAGGATTCATAATGGATAGACAATAAGAGCCACCATATCATCTTACAGGTATCTACACATTTTCCTTCCACGATATTTTTCCACTTTGATTCAAATGAGATGACTATCCCATAGAAAAAAGAAGGTTCTGGTCTTTTTTTTAAACGCTCTCCCAAAATTTTTAATGGTTTAATAATTTTGTATTTAATTTCCGTGGGTGTAGTTTATGCACGATAGATCTTAAAAGACACTATTTAGGTTGTGGTTTTTTTTAAACGCTATGGTCTACTAATTTTATATATACTCTACCCTGCGTCGCATTTACACTCTCAAAGTCTCAAAGTTTCTGTTGATGGCGGATGAAGAATCACTACAAGAAGCCGATGTTATTGAGACTCCATCCAACCATCAAATATTATAGGACTTTAATTACCCAGTTCCAATGGGTGCATATTTTAGGTTTAGGTTAAAGTAATAAAGGAACATTATTATAGAACCTGCGATTATACTATCAAACCACTTTCTACATTTTGTATTTTGTTTCACTCATATGAAAGCATTGTCTTCTTTTTAACCCTTTTAAATTTGGAATTTTCACGATGGAAAACTAGACATTGGTTATTTGATATAGGGTTTACCATAAAACTTTCATGGTCTTTTGGTCTTTCATTGTTATTAAAATCCCTAAAGCTGCAAGCGTTTAAGTTTTGCTTAGTGGACCATAAGTCTAGCTATAGTGTGTCTCGGCGTTTATTTACAAGGTGGTTGCTGATCCATTAACTCTATCATTAATGTCATTAATTGGGAAAATATGTTTTAGGGATTATGAATCATTATTTGATATATGTTTTACCATCAAAGTTTCATGTTCTTTTCGTCTTTCATTGTTATTAAAATCCCTAAAGCTGCAAGCATTTAAGTTTTGCTTAGTGGACCATAAGTCTAGCTGTAGTGTATCTCGGTGTTTATTTACGAGGCAGTTACTAATCCATTCACTCTGTCATTAATGTCATTGACGTAGACACAAATAGTGGCTTAATAAATCTCAACAATCACCACAATGTTCACTCTTTTTACACAATTCTGCCTTTTGCTTTTAGAACCAGAATGCCTTTGGAACAAGGCCAAAACAATGCATTTGCGCTTTATAAACAGAAATGTCCGCGACTCACCAGAGATCACGATCTAACTGAACCAATGGTCCAGATTAAATAACATCATCGCAAATCGCAAGTCATAAGTTGCAAGGGTCTTGATCCGTAGCTTCCCTTTGTTAAAGTCCCGATGCGATTTATCGCGTCGATCGCTTATCGGCAATCATTGCTTCCCCCCAGCTTAAGGCCTTATTGCCCCCACTCAAATGCTCTGATGTGATATGTCGGCAGTCGCTAATCGCAACTCATGAAGATGTGGGGTCCTCCTTCCTCTTAAACAAACTTGTGATGCGATAGGTAATGGTTCACGGACCCGACTAGTTACAAAAGTTCCCTGTATAACATTTCAAATCTGGATTTCGGATCCGCTAAGTGTTTGCACTAATTGTTAATGTAACATGGATTTTGGCTTGCAGGACCAAAACCATGTAAATAAACTTTGCCGATCCGATATCGACGATCCAATGGCTGGGATTTAAATTGGCAACAAACAATGACGTTTATAGAAAAGGCCACGATTTCGATTAACTTTGTTTTTTTCTATTACGAAGCATGAAAATGAAATAACATACAGATTTATGACATCCATTGTTCTTAGTTAAAAAAGAAATTGTGTGTGGAAGTTGCACTTGATCTACTTAAATCAATAGCATAAGATTAGGTAGAGATGGTTTATCAAATGTAAATTTGTAGTTTGTTTTGAGTGTTTTTTTGCATATCAATATTGTCTTTATATTCATATTACTTTATGAATAAGTTTATATTATTTGTAAATATATTTAAATTTCTCATAATTAACCTAATTAATTGTTGACTATATGTATTCACTGTAAATTAACTATGTGGCGCCATTGTTTTGAGAATGGTTTAAACAATTTTTTTGAAAGAAATAAAATAATATAATTATATAAGAGAATAATGATATTTTTGGATTCATAATGATTCGTAATCCCTGAAACAAATCTTTTCAATTTTTTTTAAAAGAAACTTTAAACACCTTACTTAATTCATGTTTAAATTCTTGTGTTTTTATATTTTCTATTGTTTTTAATTTGCCGAAAATTCTTTGGAATTACAAGTAAATTTGATTCAAAAAAAAATTACAAGTAAATTTGAGTAAAGATTGTTTGGAATCACAAGTAAAATGTAGTTAGCTCCAACCAAAAATTCGTTAACATCTACTTGTTAGACAACCCATTAAGATTAAGTTATATATCATTATTTTTTAAAACAATGGAGGCATATAGAATTAATTGTTTTAGAAAACACATTTTCTTAATGGTTAAGAACATTTAAATTATAACTATTATGATTAGTGTATCATTAAAAATTACATTATTAAATAAGAAATAGTATTTTAATAAATATTAAGAAACTAAAATAATTAAAAAAGGTTATAAATATATATAATTATGTTGAAGAATCCCATAAACATAAAACATATTACATTTTTTATTATTTAAATTTCCTAATATTTATTAATTTAACCTCCATATACCACATAATCATAATCATGTAGATATTAATGTAGTCCATTGGAATGCTTAGGTTGTGATATTAATACAGTCCATTACAAGGATTATCTTATCATATTAACAATCTATTGTTTTATTAATAAATAAGTCAAATGATTTTACATTAATTCTAAATATGAAAAAAATTAATATATACTAATATGTTGTTTTAGAAATTTAGTAATATAATTTTAATTTGATATTTTTGGATTCATTATGATTGAGTCATTTTTTTTTTCAAATTCCAACCAAAAATTATTTAGGTCATTCACCTTACATACATAATTAAAACATATAACTAAAATAAACTCACTACTATACAAAACATGTAGCCATGTGATCTTGAATCTAGAAAAAAAAACCAAATTGTTCACCAACTATTTTTTATTGGTTCAAATTTCACTCTTACACAACCATCAAAATTTCTTATCCTTAACAAAATGGAAAATTGTGTATGGTAAATTATGTATTTATGTTACTTTTAATTTTATTCAACATTAAATTGTTTTGTTGATATCAAATGCCTTTTTTTTTACTGTTAGGTGATTTCACTGTTTCATCATGGATCCAACTATTTGGAGTTGTCTTCCATTCGAAGTTCTTGAACTTGTCTTCCTGTGGCTCCCATTATCGGTTGTGATAAATTTTGGCACTGTTTGTAAAAAATGGAAGAATGCATTGCAAAAAGCTTTATGTTGCAAGAATGTCTCTACGAATGAAATTGGATTTCTCGTTCCTTTCTTCAATAGTGAAGACAATTGTTTTGCTACTCAATACCTTAATAAGAATGGGCACATATATCAATTTCATTTGGGATTCCTAGATTCAAGATATACAATAGAGTGTATTGTTGGACCAATGGTGGTTTTATCCTTACCAACAGAATGATCCCAAACACACAACTATTTTGTAACGAATCCATTTACAAAGGCATTTAAAAACGTAGGGCCAATACAAATTGGAGACTTGGGATTCTTTTCATTATTGGAAAATGTAAGCAGTATAAAATATGACTCGGTTGTTCTAAAACATATCTATGACAGAATGCAGTCTGAATTTTATGTTTGTAGTAGTCTTGATAGGGTATGGCAAAGGGCTGTTGTTCCATTTGGTGGAAGTTCACCCCCTAAGAATGTAGTGTTTTAAATTTGGAATTTTCATGATGGAAAACTACACATTGGTTATTTGATATAGAGTTTACCATCAAACATTCATGGTCTTTTCATATTTCATCGTTATTAAAATCCCTAAAGCTCAAGCGTTTAAGTTTTCCTTAGTGGACCATAAGTCTAGTTGTATTGTGTCTCAGTGTTTATTTACGAGGCAATTGTCGATCCATTCACTCTGTCATTAATGTCATTAATTGGGAAAACATGTTTCAGGGATTACGAATCATTATTTGATATATGGTTTACCATCAAAATTTCATCGTCTTTTCAGCTTTCATTATTATTAC
Source organism: Pinus tabuliformis (assembly GCA_031772625.1). Lineage (NCBI taxonomy): Eukaryota > Viridiplantae > Streptophyta > Pinopsida > Pinales > Pinaceae > Pinus > Pinus tabuliformis. Next base: position 427,336,426 of record CM062809.1, read on the forward strand.
AATTCGTAAAGCTGCAAGCGTTTAAGTTTTTCTTAGTGGACCATAAGTCTAGCTGTAATGTATCTTGGCGTTTATTTACGAGGCAGTTACTAATCCATTCACTCTGTCATCAATGTCATTGACGCAGGCGGAAACAATGGCTTAATAAATCTCAACAATCACCTTGTTGTTCACCCTTTTTACACAATTTTGCCTTTTGCTTTTAGAACCGGAATGCCTTTGGAACAAGGCCAAAATAATGCATGTGCACATTATTGACAGAAATGTCTGCGATTCACCGGAGATCACGATCTAACTGAACCAATGGTCCAGATTAAATCGCATCATCGCAAGTCACAAGGGTCTTGATCTGGAGCTTCCCTTTGTTAAAGTCCTGATGCGATTTATCGCACCGATCCCTTATCAACAATCGCTACTTCCCCCCAGCTTATGTTCTTATCGCCCCCACTCAAATGTTTTGATGTGATATGTTGGCAGTCGCTAATCGCAACTCATGAAAAATTGGGGTCCGTCTTCCTCTTAAATAAACTTGCGATGCGATAGGTAATGGTTCACGAACCCGACAAGTTACAAAAGTTCCCTGTATAACATTTCAATTCCGAATTTCGAATTCGCTAAGGGTTTGCGCTAATTGCTAGTGTAACTTGGATTTTTGCCTGCAGGAACAAAACCATGTAAATAAAATTTGCCGATCCGATATCGGTGATCCAATGGATGGGATTTAAATTGGCAACAAATAGTGACGTTTATGGAAAAGGCCACAATTTCGATTAACTTTGTGTTTTTCTATTACGAAGCATGAAAATGAAATAATAGATAGATTTATGACATCCATTGTTCATATTTAAAAAAAAATGTGTGTGTGGAAGTTGCACTTGATCTACTTAAATCAATAACATAGGATTAGGTAGAGATGGTTTATCAAATGTAATTTTGCAGTTTGTTTTGAGTGTTTTTTTGCATATCAATATTCTCTTTATATTCATATTACTTTATGAATAAGTTTATTTGGTTTCGTGATTCACCGAAGATCATGATCTAACTGAACCGATGGTCCAGATTAAATCGCATCATTGCAAGTCGCAAGGGTCTTGATCCGGAGCTTCCCTTTGTTAAAGTCTCGATGTGATTTATCATGTCGATCGCTTATTGGCAATCGCTGCTCCCCCCAGCTTAATGCCTTATCGCCCCCACTCAAATGTTCTGATGCAATATGTTGGCAGTCGCTAATCGCAACTCATGAAGACTTGGGGTCCGCATTCCTCTTAAACAAACTTGTGATGCGATAGGTAATGGTTCACGAACCCGACAAGTTACAAAAGTTCTGTGTATAACATTTCAAATCTGGATTTCGGATCCACTAAGTGTTTGCGCTAGTGTAACATGGATTTTCACCTGCAGGACCAAAACCATGTAAATAAACTTTGCCGATCTGATATCGGTGATCCAACTACTGGGATTTAAATTGGCAACAAATAATGAAGTTTATAGAAAAGGCCACGATTTCGATTAACTCTGTGTTTTTCTATTACGAAGCATGAAAATGAAATAATATACAGATTTATGACATCCATTGTTCATATTTAAAAAAAAAATGTGTGTGGAAGTTGCACTTGATCTACTTAAATTGATAGCATAAGATTAGGTAGAAATGGTTTATCAAATATAATTTTGTAGTTTGTTTTGAGTGTTTTTTGCATATCAATATTGTCTTTATATTCATATTACTTTATGAATAAGTTTATATTATTTGTAAATATATTTAAATTACTCATAAGTAACCTAATTAATTGTTGACTATAAGTGTTCACTATAAATTAACTATGTGGCACCAATGTTTTGAGAATGGTTTAAACATTTTTTCTTAAATAAATAGATTAATATAATTATATAAGAGAATAATGATATTTTTGGATTCATAATGATTCGTAATCCCTGAAACAAATCTTTTCAATTTTTTTTAAAAGAAAATTTAAACACCTTACTTAATTCATGTTTAAATTCATGTGTTTTTAGATTTTCTATTATTTTTAATTTGCCAAAAATTCTTTGGAATCACAAGTAAATTTGATTCTAAAAAAAAAAAAAATTACAAATAAATTTGAGTAAAGATTGTTTGGAATCACAAGTAAAATGTAGTTAGTTCCAACCAAAAATTCGTTAAAATCTACTTGTTAGACAACCCATTAAGATCAAGTTATATATCATTATTTCTTTTAAACAATGGAGACATATAGAATTAATTGTTTTAGAAAACCCATTTTCTTAATTGTTAAGAACATTTAAATTATAACTATTATGATTAGTGTATCGTTAAAAATTACATTATTAAGTAAGAAATAGTATTTTAATAAATATTAAGAAATTCAAATAATTAAAAAAAGTTATAAATATATATAATTATGTTGAAAAATATCACAAACATAAAACATATTACATTTTTTATTATTTAAATGTCCTAATATTTATTAATTTAACCTCCATATACCACATAATCATAAAAATGTAGATATTAATGTAGTCCATTGGAATGCTTAAGTTGTGATATTAATGCAGTCCATTACAAGGATTATCTTATTATATTAACAATCTATTGTTTTATTAATAAATAAGTAAACTGATTTTACTTTAATTCTAAATTTGAAAAAAAAATAATATATACTAATATGTTGTTTTATAAATTTAGTAATATAATTTTAATTTGATATTTTTGGATTCATTATGATTGAGTCAATTTTTTTTGTCAAATTCCAACCAGAAATTATTTAGGTTAGTCACATTACAAACATAATTAAAACATATAACTAAAATAAATTCACTACTATACAAAATAGGTAGCCATGTGATCTTGAATCTAGAAAGAAAAACCAAGTTGTTCACCAATTATTTTTTATTGGATCAAATTTCACTCTTACACAACCATTAGCATTTCTTATCCTTAACAAAATGGAAAATTGTGTATGGTAAATTATGTATTTATGTTACTTTTAATTTTATTCAACATGAAATTGTTTTTTTTATATCAAGTGCCTTTTTTCTTTACTGTTAGGTGATTTCACTGTTTCATCATGGACCCAGCTATTTGGAGTTGTCTTCCATTCAAAGTTCTTGAACTTGTCTTCCTGTGGCTCCCTTTATCGGTTGTCATAAAGTTTGGCACTATTTGTAGAAAATGGAAGAATGCTTTGCAAAACCCTTCTTTCTTTTTATGTTGCAAGAATGTCTCTATGAACGAATTTGGATTTCTCGTTCCTTTCCTCAATAATGAAGACAGTTGTTTTGCTGCTAAATACCTTAATCAAAATGGCCACATATATTAATTTCATTTGGGATTCATAATTCAAGATACAGAGTAGAGTGTATTGTTGGACCAATGGTGGTTTTATCCTAACCAACAAAATTCTCTCAAAAACACAACTATTTTGTAACAAATCCATTTACAAAGGCATTTAAAAACATAGGGCCAATATGAATTGGAGACTCGAGATTCTTTTCATTATTGGAAAATGTAAGCAACAGAAAATATGACTGGGTTGTTCTAAAACATAGCTATGATAGAATGTAGTCTGAATTTTATGTTTGTAGTAGTCTTGATAGGGTATGGCAAAGGGCTGCTATTCCATTTGGTGGAACTTCACCCCTAAGAATGTAGTGTTTTAAATTTGGAATTTTCACAATGGAAAACTACACATTGGTTATTTGATATAGGGTTTACCATCAAACTTTCATGGTCTTTTGGTCTTTCATTGTTATTAAAATCCCTAAAGCTACAAGCGTTTAAGTTCTGCTTAGTGGACCATAAGTCTAACTGTAGTGTGTCTCGGCGTTTATTTATAAGGCAGTTGTTGATCCATTCACTCTGTCATTAAAGTCATTAATTGGGAAAATATGTTTAAGGGAATATGAATTATTATTTGATATATGGTTTACCATCAAAATTTCATGGTCTTTTCATCTTTCATTGTTATTACAATTCGTAAAGCTGCAAGTGTTTAAGTTTTGCTTAGTGGACCATAAGTCTAGCTGTAATGTATCTTGGCGTTTATTTACAAGGCAATTACTGATCCATTCACTCTGTCATTAATGTCATTGATGCAGGCAGAAATAGTGGCTTAAGAAATCTCAACAATCACCCCGTTGTTCACCCTTTTTACACAATTCTGCCTTTTGCTTTTAGAAACAGAATGCCTTTGGAACAAGGCCAAAACAATGCATTTGCGCTTTATAAACAGAAATGTCTGCGATTCACCAGAGATCATGATCTAACTGAACCGACGGTCCAGATTAAATCACATCATCGCAAGTCGCAAGGGTCTTGATCCGAAGCTTCCCTTTGTTAAAGTCCCGATGCAATTTATCGCGTCGATCGCTTATCGACAATCACTACTTCCCCCTGGCTTAAGGCCTTATCACCCCCACTCAAATGTTTCGATGTGATATGTCGACAGTCTCTAATCGCAACTCATGAAGAACTGGGGTCCGCCTTCCTCTTAAATAAACTTGCGATGTAATAGGTAATGGTTCACGGACCCGACAAGTTACAAAAGTTCCGTGTATAATATTTCAAATCCGGATTTCGAATCTGCTAAGTGTTTGCACTAATTGTTAGTGTAACTTGGATATTCCAACTGCAGGACCAAAACCATGTAAATAAACTTCACCAATCCGATGTCAGTGATCCAATGGATGGGATTTAAATTGGCAACAAACAATGACGTTTATAGAAAAGGGCACAATGTCGATTAACTCTGTGTTTTTCTATTACGAAACATGAAAATGAAATAATATATAGATTTATGAAATCCATTGTTCATATTTAAAAACAAAATGTGTGTGGAAGTTGCACTTGATCTACTTAAATCAATAGCATAAGATTAGGTAGAGATGGTTTATCAAATGTAATTTTGTAGTTTGTTTTGAGTGTTTTTTTCATATCAATATTGTCTTTATATTCATAATACTTTATGAATAAGTTTATTTAGTTTCGCGATTCACCAGAGATCATGATCTAACTGAACCAACAGTCTAGATTAAATCACATCATCACAAGTCGCAAGGGTCTTGATCTGGAGCTTCCCTTTGTTAAAGTCTTGATGTGATTTATCACGTCGATCGCTTATCAACACTCGCTGCTTCTCCCTGGCTTAAGGCCTTATCCCCCGAACTAAAATGTTCCAATGCGATATGTCGGCAGTCGCTAATCGCAACTCATGAAGACTTGAGGTCTGTCTTCCTCTTAAACAAACTTGCGATGCGATAGGTAATGGTTCACGAACCCGACAAGTTACAAAAGTTCCGTGTATAACATTTCAAATCCGGATTTTAGATCCGCTAAGTGTTTGTGCTAATTGTTAGTGTAACTTGGATTTTCGCCCGCAGGACTAAAACCATGTAAATAAACTTCACCAATCTGACATCGGTGATCCAACGGCTGGGATTTAAATTGGCAACAAACAATGACATTTATAGAAAAGGCCACGATTTCGATTAACTCTGTGTTTTTCTAATACAAAGCATGAAATGAAATAATATATAAATTAACTATGTGGCACCATTGTTTTGAGAATGGTTTAAACATTTTCTTTAAAAAAAAAATAGAATAATATAATTATATAAGAGAATAATGATATTTTTGGATTCATAATGATTCGTAATCCCTTAAACAAATCTTTTTAATTTTTTTTTCAAAGAAACTTTAAACACCTTACTTAATTCATGTTTAAATTCATGTGTTTCTAGATTTTCTATTGTTTTTAATTTGGCGACAATTCTTTTGAATTACAAGTAAATTTGATTCAAAAAATAAAATAAAAATTACAAGTAAATTTGAGTAAAGATTGTTTGGAATCACAAGTAAAATGTACTTAGTTCCAAAGAAAAATTCGTTAACATCTACTTGCTAGACAACCCATTGAGATCAAGGTATATATCGTTATTTTTTTAAAATAATGGATACATATAGAATTAATTGTTTTAGAAAACACATTTTCTTAATTGTTAAAAACATTTAAATTATAACTATTATGATTAGTGTATCGTTAAAAACTACATTATTAAGTAAGAAATAGTATTTTAATAAATAAATTCAAATAATTAAAAAAAATTATAAATATATATAATTATGTTGAAAAATATCACAAACATAAAACATATCACATTTTTTATTATTTAAATTTCCTAATATTTATTAATTTAACCTCCATATACCACATAATCATAATCATGTATATATTAATGTAGTCCATTGGAATGTTGAGGTTGTGATATTAATGCAGTTGATTACCATGATTATCTTATCATATTAACAATCTATTGTTTTATTAATAAATAAGTAAAATGATTTTAGATTAATTTTAAATATGAAAAGAATTAATATATACTAATATGTTGTTTTAGAAATTTAGTAATGTAATTTTAATTTGATATTTTTTTTTGTCAAATTCCAACCATAAATTATTTAGGTCATTCACATTACATACATAATTATAACATATAGCTAAAATAAATTCACTACTATACAAAACAAGTAGCCATGCGATCATGAATCTAGAAAAAAACCAAGTTGTTCACCAACTATTTTTTATTGGTTCAAATTTCACTCTTACACAACCATTAACATTTCTTATCCTTAACAAAATGGAAAATTGTGTATGGTAAATTATGTATTTATGTTACTTTTAATTTTATTCAACATTAAATTGTTTTGATGATATCAAATGCATTTTTTCTTTACTGTTAGGTGATTTCACTGTTTCATCATGGATCCAGATATTTGGAGTTATATTCCATTCGAAGTTCTTGAACTTGTATTCCTGTGGCTCCCTTTATAGGTTGTGATAAAGTTTGGCACTATTTGTAAAAAATGGAAGAATGCTTTGCAAAACCCTTCTTTCTTTTTACATTGCAATAATGACTTTACAAACGAATTTGGATTTCTCGTTCCTTTCCTCAATAGTGAAGACAATTGTTTTGTTGCTCAATACCTTAATCAGAATGGCCACATATATCAATTTCATTTGGGATTCATAGATTCAAGTTACAGAGTAGAGTGTATTGTTGGACCAATGGTGGTTTTATCCTTACCAACAGAATGCTCCTAAACGCACAACTATTTTGTAACGAATCCATTTACAAAGGCATTTAAAAACATAGGGCCAATACGAATTGGAGACTCGGGATTCTTTTCATTATTGGAAAATGTAAGCAATAGAAAATATGGTTGGGTTGTTCTAAAACATATCTATGACAGAATGTAGTCTAAATTTTATGTTTGTAGTAGTCTTGATAGGGTATGGCAAAGGGCTGTTGTTCCATTTGGTGGCACTTCACCCCCTAAGAATGTAATGTTTTATAAAACTAAATTGTTTTGGCTATATCTCGATAAGGAGTATGAAGATTATCCTCGGTACGGGTATACAATCTACTAGTTTGACGTAATAAGAAATGAGTGGGGTCTTTCATTTTTTCCAATCAGTGACATACGTTGTGTGTCGTTAGCAGTATACATGAATCAGGTGATATGCCTTGTCAATGATGGCTCCACTTCGGTATGGTCAATTGAAGAATTATATCATTTCCAATTTGGTCAACCGTGTGTTGAACAAAGAATTGACTACTTTGAAGATGATTGGGGTTTCAGATGGAAGTTGTTGGAAGAAATTTCTGTAGATATAAATAGCAAATGTCCGGGCTATCTTTGGTTCCAAACAGTCCATGGTCTGTTTCTTATGTGGAACTGCAGTGAAGTTCCTTTCCTATTATATGACATGGTAACTTGAATGTGTTTTCCAATAGATATTGATAATTCAACTAATGAGCAATGTCTCGGTTTTGGTACCCAACACTGGAGGATTACATTGATTTGATTGAGTATGGAGATGTTTTTACAATTATTGCCCGTATGGATTATGTTGATGAGATTCCACCATTGGATATGGTGATGGATTCTTAGGATATTAGTATTCTTAGGAGTTCCTATAAATATTTCCATTTTATATACTCTCTATGGTTGTGGAAAATATTTCCATTTTTGCCTCTATACATACTATGTGTCTTTATGGTAATACTTTAAAATTATGTTTGTATCGATCTTTGTGATGTAAAATATTTAATATTGTTTCCCCTAAAGTTTTCTTATTTACTGTAAATGATTCTCGATGTTATGCATTTTTCTTTGTTTGTATAATTATAATTTCTATGATTTATGTTATACATATTATTTGTATCGGTTTTTGTCATTGATTCTCAGCCAATGTTATATGTTTATGTTCATTTTAATATTTATATTTATATTTATATGTTGATAGTATATATAGTTCCAAATTTTTAGATTATTGTGTCCCAATAGTATGGGTTTCATTTTGATTATAATATGATACATGGAAATTTAGACTTTTTTGTTTAAGCCATTTGGAAGAATTCATTTCTTTTTTTTTCCATTTTGAAATTTTTACGTTTTTGTTTTTAACCATTTGGAAAAATCCTTATACATTTTGATAAGTATATATGGTTGGAAAAAAATAACATATACACTTTTTATGTTCCATGTTTATGATTCCATAATGAATATTTTATTATTCATTGTAGACATGTCATCTGAAGGCACAAGCAAGCGTACAAGAAAAAGAAATTTGTCACCACAATCACGTGAGAGGTCTAATGAAAGTCGTCGTTTACAATATCAACAAAATAAGGATGCCATAAATGAGCGTAGGAGAGCTACATATAACATAAAAATGAGTGAAGCCACTCTTCAAAATGATTCTATAATTCCTCGTAAGTATCATACTATGGACGATATAATGGAAAGAACATTTCCTGTTGATATTTGATTATCAGGATATGCTCCTCCTCAGCATAAACTTGTTGTTCAATGCTCTTCTAAAAATGTTCATAACATTAGGGAAACATCTTGCAATCAGGAAGAACGTCATATTGATATTGTGGATGCAAATGTCCACCCTAACCCGTCTGTGTGTCCAATTGCATGTTTTGATGGCCAAAGGTTGCAAAACATCCATGGTGGAGGTAATGATGACATTTTGTGTGATGATTTGGATGATAGCTTAATTGGCCATTTGTTTTATAATTTGGATCTAGTTGCTCGAAAAAAAATACCTTCAAATACCGCTTCTCAAAGTAATGTGGTCCCACCAAAAGAATCTATCATCCGTGATAGCATTTTGCATGGTACAATGGAGTTAACACAATTATATTTTGATTTTCGCTGCAATAGTGGTTGTTCTACTACATTCCTATATTTACAAAGTTTTGTTTACTAAACTTATGTTATTTTATTCTCTTCGTATAGGATAAAACTTGTTTTAAAAGAGGTCTAGAAATTAACTCCCAAAGTGTTCCATCTACTAATCTGAGAAGTGAAGATGAAGCATGTCATAATATTCCTGTGCATTCTCCTCGATGATCAAATTGCCAAACTAATGTAAACTTTCAATGTTTTTTATTTGCTTTTCATTTTTTAAATTTCTAATTTCTTAGACATTGAATTTTATGGTGTATTTTATTCTCTTTGAACAGGACACAAATCATTTCAATAGAGGCATACAAATTAACTTCGTATATGTTCCATCTACTGATGTTAGAAGTGAAGAGGAACCATCTCATAGCGTTCATCCACATCGCCAAACAAATGTAAATGTTGAGTGCATTTGATATTTTTCTCATTTTTTCATTCGCAGTTGCCTAGAAATTGTGTTTTGTGACCTTTCATGGAGAAATCATGATCTCATCTCATTAGGTTGGAGAATTGGAATCCAAAACATCAAATTGTAAAACTAATGTAGATTTTCAATGTACTTGATTTATTTTCAATTTTTGAATCTTTCTTTTTTGGACATTTAGTTTTATAACGTATTTTATTTTTTTGAAACAGGAAACGACTCATTTGAATAGAGGCAAAGAAACTACATCCAAAAATTTTCCATCCAATGATCTTAGAATCCAAGAGAAACCATGTCATAACCCTCATCCACAGGAAGACACAAATGTAAATTTTGAATGCATTTGATTCTTTTGCATTTTCTTCATTTATAATTAGCTGGAAATTAAATTTTAAAGTCTTTTATGACAAAGAGACCTTTACATCCTCTCAGGTTCGTGAAATGCACACCATAAATTTAGAAAGACATTCTCATAGATCCATTCCACATGCTTCAAATTTGCGAAGGGAATCTCATGTTCTTGAAGATGAAGTAAATGTTAGAAGATATTTTACTCATCCAAATGGTTTTCAACATGGTTCGGTGAGTAGAGATCCTATTCATTTTGATGAAAACATGATTGCAGTGCATAAAAGGTTTCAAGCAAAGATAGATAGCTTTTCAGTTGTCCAAATGTGCTACATTTGCCAAGAATCATATCCCAGAATCCTTGTTGTGAGACATTCTGAAGGACCTTTTTGCAGACGATGTAAGAGTGAAAGAGGAGCCCATCATTTTTGTTGATATAATAACATGGATCCTGGTGAGCAACCTCATATTTTAAGAGTTCTTACTCAAGTTGAAGAAATGCTAATAGCACGTGTGAATCCTGTTTTGCAAGTGACACATGCTCGAAGTGGGAAGTATAAGTATAGTGGTCATACAATTAGCTTTCCTCAAGATATTTCTACAATTGTACAAAGCCTTCCCCGACATGTTGAAGATATTGACTTTCTAATTGTGAGGAGACATGGCGCTCAGTCTAAATATTATGAATGTTATGTCAAAATATCTCGAGTGATGGGTGCATTGCCTTTCAAAATCCAACATGATCAATATTATCGAGAAGTTGTAATTGATTATGATTCAGTGAATGCTTTGACCGAACGATCAACAGATATCTCCTCCAGGCTTAAATTTGTCGATTGTGATATTGAAGAATCTGAGATCAATGAAACTAATAATGAAGAGTTTCATGCTAAGCATTTTCCCTCTCATCCTTCTTCCTTTGTTGCTCGCCTACCAAATGAATCAAGAGAGGTGGGATAAATTAGAGCATTTCTTGATAATGTTGATTCTTCACATGTTCAAGACATGGATTGGCCTAGTATTGGAACCTCTCCAATGAATGAATATAATCTAGAGGGGTTATTAGATATGGCATTCCCAACATTGTTCCCCACTAGTGATGCTGATTGGTTGCAACCACGTATTTGTAGTGTTGAACTTCATGAGTATGCATTGCATCTTCTTAGATACTATGATCAGAGATTTGGAAGCCATCCTCGCTTTCGATATTACCTATTAAACATGATAATGTGGCATCAGAGCCAAGCAACTGCTGCAATTTTTGCAAAGAAACATTTACATGATAACTCACCTACAACAGTTGAGGAGTTGCGTCACCAACTATCTGATTTACCAAATAATAAGTTGGCTGAGCATCTTATGCAGTTTGGTTCTTCTCTCAGAGGTACAAGGGCATACTGGACTAAGTGTCAATCTGAATTAACGGACATGATTACTCAGTTAGGATGTCCATATTTATTTTTTACTTTGAGTGCGGCTGACACAAGGTGGCTAGAGTTGCATAACCTCATGCCCATACATTCACATTCTCGTTCTTCAAATGAGCATCGTATGAAAATTGAGAATGTTATCAAGCACCCTAATATTGTTGCGACATTTATGCACCACAGATTCAATATTTTTCGAAAGGAAGTTATCCAAAAATATCTTAAAGCTAAAGACTTTTGGTACAGGTTTGTGTCCAATTTTTTTCTATACTTTTTCAAATTTTATTATGATTCTATTTATATTGCTTGTAGTAACTATATCTTCATTTATGTCAGATATGAGTGGCAACATAGAGGTTCAGCACATATCCATGGTTTCCTATGGTTAGAAGGTGCTCCTCACATGGAAATACTTGATTGGTAAAATAGTTCTGATGTACAACTTGCAAAGATATTCTTTGACAAATGTAACTGCATGGAATCCATGTGACATACATCGTCGCAACATAATGGTTCCACAAAGCCTCAATGATGACCCTTGCCTACTTAATACTGGTCAGATTTTCTCTTCTAATCCTCATAATGATTACGAAGAATTGTTAAACCGTGTCCAAAGGCACACAAAGTGTACTATGGATTCTTGTTTGTGAAAAAAGGGCACTATTCTAGCATGTCGGTACAATTATCCATGGGATCTTTGTGATGAATCAAGATTGTTCATAGATGATCAAGGAAGAAAAAAATATGAGCCAACAAGAAATGATGACAGGCTTAATGTACATAACATTGACCTTCTAACAATGTGGCGTGCAAATGTTGATTGCCATCCAGTGCTTTCTCACTTTGCTATGTTGAAATACATTACTAAGTATGCATCGAAAGCAAAGAAAAGGTCTGAAAGTTATCATCATATGTTAACTATAATTTCAAATTCTATTGGCTCTGAGGATCATGCTTTACGTGCGTATAGAAAGTTTCTTCTAGAAACGATTGTTGACCATGATATTGGAGCATAAGAAACATGCCATATGTTGCTTAAGCTACCTCTTGTTGTTTGTAGTAGAAAATTTGTTTCCTTAAATGTTGGAAGAAAGGATTTTAGGAAAATATCAAGGGATGGCTTGCAATGTTCATCTGAGAATACTTTTGTTCAACATTATCAGAAGAGACCTTTTTTCCTTCAACATCTATCCTTGATAGAAACAGCAAGATCTTGGACATTTGATAGAAAGCGTAAACAAGATCCATGGAAGCCTAGAGATGTTCATGCCATTGTTTGGGTTTAGCCACGATTTTATTCTATTCTTGGTGAGGCTTCAGAGGAATTTGAAACCTTTTGTTGGACATAATTGCTATTGTACAAGCCATTTCGTGACATTCCTGCAGAAATTAGCCTTTCAGCTGAAATTATTATTGAAATTTGGAGGAATTTTTGATATCGAGCATGGCATGTTGATCGGCATCCATCAATTATAGAGAATATTGAAGATGAAGAAGATGGTGATTTTTCTAACCAGGAAAAGAATCTTGAAGATGATTTTCAAGAATTGCAGATTTTCTCTCATTTGATTGCAGATATCAACACATATGTTAAGATTGATATACTTTAAATAGTCTTTTCAAATATAGATGGGCACTTAAAATGTTCCATTGGAGTAGTTTATACATTGAAATGTCCTTCAATGACCCATAAGAGATGAAATAAATGATTTTATTTGTATATTTCTAGAAAGCATGGACGCATTGTTTTCTAGGAAAACTATTTTTTGTGAACACATATAGTGTGGAAACAATTTACTTTTCCACCCAACTATGGTTGCCACCTAACCAAGAAAGGTGGAAATATTTATTAATTGAGATTTACATGAACATTGTATACTAACCAAGAAAGTTGAACATAATAGAATATGCATTAAGTATGAAGACACAAATCGCAACCTTGTATGAGGACAAGTTGCCAGTGCCCATGGGTAGACGAATGCATGATTTTACATGCTTGAAATGCAATATCAAAGAGGAATTGAACAACGATCCAATAGTTTTGAACTTCATGAAGCATGTAAAGGAAATAAAACTATGGAAATTTTGAATCAGAAATTGGATTTTGTATTCTGTTGGTCATATCTATGTTCCTTTTTGACGTAACATTTGTAAGGAACTCTTAAGTAAGTCCCATGATTAACCTAGTGCTAGCCACCCAAGAAAATTAAAGGAAATGATGTTGTTAGAAAGTGGTTACTATTGGGAACATATGAGGAAATACATGGAAAAAGATGTCTAGAGTCATCTTGTGTGCCACCAATACAATACATAAACTAGGATATAATTTGGTCTGCTACAACTTTTGCCAATGCTAGAGAAACATTAGGAAAGTGTTTCTATGAAATTTATCACACAAAATTTTTGTCAAAAAAAGGTATAATGGGATTATGTGTTGGTTGGCCATTTTCAATGTATGTTATATAGTTTCCAAAATAATTGTTTCATGAAATGGAGGAAGTTGCAAAGTTGTTCTTTAAGAATGTTATGGAGTATTGGGATATTATATTAAGCATTGTGTTATATAGTTACATAAGTTTCTTGGGATTCTTTTAGGTATATTTGATTAATATTGTTTGAACCATCCTTTCAATGAATTTCAGCTATCATACACAGGTTGATGGGAGACTAGAATGTATCAATTGCAGCTTGTAATATTAAGGCATCTTGAGCATAAAACTAATCTAATTGATCATATTTTTTGGATGTAGCATATTTTAGAAGAGTTTTGTAATGGGATGCAGTCCATTTGAGTTGAAAATGGGTAGCAACCATTGGCACTATACATAGCTATCCAAATCTATTGAGGGAACAACACATCAATGTTGTGATTCATGAAATGATGGAAAAATTAGTTGGATATGGCTCTTATTCAGTTGAAAACCACAATAGAAGTGACAAATTTTTGTATATATCATCATAGGAGAGAGGAAAAATTCCAAGTTGACAACTTGATCTTACTTCATTTGAGTAGCAAGTAGTTCATGTAACTAAAAATAATCATTCAAGCTATTGGACAATATTAGCAATGCCACTTATTGATTCGAGATATAGACCACATGAGAGTTGACCATATAATTATCTCGATCAATCAAAAAAATGCTCATAATAATGATGAAGGTGATCCTACTGGAGTTGCATCATGTAAATCCCTCATGTTGATTGCAAGTATGAAAATTTAGAATTAGAAGAAATAATTATTCATCATAGCTACTATTTTGGTAAAAGTTGAAGTATAACCACTTTTTCCAATGGGAAAAAAACTTGAATTAGAGAATAATTGGCAAGGGAAATATGCACTACGGTATTATGATGTTAATTTTTGAGAATTCAAAAAGAGGAAGCTTGGAGCACTTAGACATGTTGGTTAAGATATGTTGATATGACATGTTCAGTGGGGGAGGATCTAAGATTGTTCACCTAAATTGATTCTTATGATCATGGTTACAAACAATAACAGAGTAAGGGAAGAAACACTCACTTCAATGAGATTACAAAGAATAGATTTTTATCATTTATTTTTAAGGGTTTGATCACTTGGAAAAAAAAGTTTGAAGTAGATTCAATAGCTAGATGTCCTTACTCCAATAACCTTTGTGATAACATAAACTCAAAATGAAACAAGAACACATGATTTTAGCATATTCAAAGCAAACTTTAGTTCCCATCATGATACAAATAGATAAAATAACTCATCATAATAATATATATTAGAAAGGAATTGAATTGATATAGATTGAAATGTGTTTTTTTATTAATAGAATTAACAATAATGCAAGGCCATCATACATATAATCCTTGCTTATAGGAACTACCTAAAACCATCCTGGTGATCCCTCTACGCTGGGAAACTAAATTTCTCCTCTACGATATCATCCTCTTTAGGAAAAACAAAGTGAAATATAAGGAGTCTCTTTCTAATGCTAGAAGAATAATGGAAAGAAAAGGAAACAAGGGTGTCTTAAATTGAAGGATGCTTAAAATCTTAGGGGATTGTAGATGTTGACAAGAAAGTAATCTTCCAACGTAAAGGTACTCTCTTGTTTCCTCCACTTAGGGCATCATCAAATACACATTGAAGGTATTCTGGCTTGATGGATACAAGATCCAAGAGGTAAAATCTTTGTATAATCCATAGACCCTACCCATAAATGCATCATTATTAAGCACTTAAATTTTCTTAATGCAAATTGAAGGCATACACTAGTTTCATGAAGTAGACTAATGTATATATGTACTTTTTGTGAGTAATGGTCACATATATGTGAGTTATTCCTAAATAAAGTTTCATATGCAAACTAAAATTTTGTTTTTTCAATAGTTATTTAGAGGAATAATATCCAAAAAATGTAAGAGAATGATTTTATAAATATAAATCATACATCTTGTAATGAGTGCGAAAAAAGATTCTATGATAGATTCTCTAATATATGTGAGGTTGTAAGGGTATCTAATGGCCAAAATGAATTATAATTAATTAGGAGGGCGTTGCTAAGTGGGCCTAGAAAGAGTTCACCAAACAAAAATCCAAAACAATACATGTAGAAAAAACCAAGTCAAGACAACTCATTTCCTAAGGTGTGCATACCAATGCTTAGATATAGAAAATCATGGAAACCAAATAAAGTAAATTGTACATCCACCAAGTAAGTAGTAAAAGTGGAAATCATGCCTATAAACAAATTACATAGTATATATCCATGTCAAATTATCATAGCCACAAACAATATACAATGGACCTAGGTCGCAATATATAAAGTATGTTTTTCATCCATTATTAGAAAGATAATTGAGTGTATATCAATTTCTCAAGGTCCTACTATAAAGAGGAAATTTATAACATTCAAAAAATTTAGATTGATGCTCACTCTGATTAGCAAATTCTGAAGGGACTTGAGCGTCAGTCTGAGTGGGACCTATCATAAAAAATGGGACCTATCAT
Source organism: Pinus tabuliformis (assembly GCA_031772625.1). Taxonomy (NCBI): domain Eukaryota; kingdom Viridiplantae; phylum Streptophyta; class Pinopsida; order Pinales; family Pinaceae; genus Pinus; species Pinus tabuliformis. The sequence continues at coordinate 427,352,862 of CM062809.1, forward strand.
TAAAATGAACTTGCAAGCTAATTCCTTCAATTTTTTCAACTAAGGAAATGTCCAAGTAGATGAAGAGTACTATAGTGATCCAATCTATGTTAGTTATGTATATCAATAACTAAGTTATATTAAGGGTTACAATAGATAAACATGATATAAGGGAGAAAAAAGGAGAAAAGAACCAAAGGAATGCAACCAACACAAGAATAAGGGTTAGGTCAATTTTACATTTCTATTTCTATAACTAAAATATGTGACATGTGTAGATTAAATAAATATAGGATATCATTGTATTTTAAGATGTGATAACATATAAATCATGATCAATGGAATAGATGTAGATGAGCTATAGAATTTTAAAGGTAGTGTGGGACATCATTTGTTACAGTTCATCAAGATCCTTATGTATAATGATATGGCATTACATTTTATACAACAAAAAGTGGGAATCTCTTCACTAATTCAATGATTTCCATGTTAAAAAAGGAACTAACAAAATTTAGGATTTGAATGGAACCCAATGATTGTTATATGCTTTGACATATATCTGATCAATGTTAATCATGAGGCTTGTTAGGTGTGTTTACCTTATAAACCATAAGACCGTGTTGATGATACTGATGGACACAGAATTTAGATGAAGTGTACACATGTTGATTAGTGATATATTCCATATACATTGATAATGAAGAGTGTGTGACAAGTTGCCAAATATTAGGCAAGAGATGCAATTCTAGGAATGCATTAGGAACATATGACTTGTCTTATTGTGATTATCGATGTCTCAGGTTTATCATGTTGATCATGCATAACATTGATGCATGGATCTATGTCTAAGTTGTTTGACGATTATTTATCAAGGTCATACAAAATTTACATACTCTTATTCTTGATAGAATCCTAAATACTTTTTTCATGTTTGTGTTCCTCCAAAAATTATGGATTTAATCTTAACGGCTTTATAAGAATCGCAAGAAAATTTACTAACTAAAATTTTATCTTCATTAAAAATATAATGATGTAAACTATTTCAACATCTAATGTTTTGAATATAATGATGTAAACTATTAATATCTAATGTTTGGCCATTTTCAAAGATTTTGTAAAATTTATTTATTTTTATAAGATACTTTAATGCTAATGTGTTTGATTTAATTTTTATTGCTTAATGTGCTCACCTGGTACTTGAAAAGCCATAACTTATTACATATTTCTCTCACGAATTTAATTTACTTTATTTTTTTGCTGGATTTGATTTTTCGTCGTACCATTTGTTATGATTTTTTATTGGTATGTTCATCCACAAATTTTTAATGATTGTGAATGTGATCTTCTCTTCCTCTAAGAATTAATTTGCAGAGAATACGTTACAATTTATTAGAGATAAACATATCATTCTTCTACCTTAATGTTACAATCAAATCACAAAATATACTTCCACATTAATATTACAATCAAGTCATAAAATATTGAGGTTAAATTACACCTTTTTCGTGTACGCATCTTGCTTTTAGAGCTCGAAGTTTCAAAGTCTATGTCATAATTCGTGTTGAAAGTGGTATTTGCATTTGCGGTGATCATATTTAAATATCAGGTTGAATGTGAAGGAAGGTCAAGGTAAATAAATTGTAGAGTTACTATGTTATTTGAATGTGAAGGAAGGTCAAGGTAAATAAATTGTAGAGTTATTGTGTTATTTTGTATTTAAATATCAGGTTGAATGTGAAAGAAGGTCAAGGTAAATAAATTGTAGAGTTACTGTGTTATTTTGTACTCATGTTAAAGTATAGATTTTGGTGTATTTTATTTTATTATGAATTATATATTTTTAATTATTTTTTATAAATTTAAAAGTTTTTTTATTTATTTTATTAGAAATTTTCATAATTATTATATTTTATTCAATTTTTTTTATTTTTTAGGATTTTGTAATATATTTATTACTAATATAAATCAATGTAGAATAATGATACAATATAATAATAATCTCTCATTTTTTATCTATATATCTAATTTTTTTACCCGCTCTTATTTATGAATATTCATATTGATATTATTTGTCTATAAACTTAATCTAGTTTATTTGAATCTACATTCAACATAATCTTTTAAATATAATTATGTTACAAAATATTGCTTAGTATTTTGTTATGTATACATGGCTCATGTTTGATCTCTGCATGACTAGTGTGTACCCTAAAATATTTTATTAGAAAATTAACATAAAATGCTTTGGAAAAATCACCAGGAAATTTTATTCCATTCTGATATGATGTGATATAAATTTAGAAGATAATTGCAAACAATTCGAAGAATATGTGATCTAAAGTTTTAACATAAGGTATATGGATTAAACTTTAATGAGCCATTATGCATAGGATTTGAATAAATTCTCATGGACATCATTGTAAAATATATATATAAAACGTTTGTCTTAAAACCTAAAGTAATATATAGATCAAACCTTTAGCCATTGAGCATACAATTTAAATTAAGGCTTATACGCATCATTATAAAATATATAATCTATAAAACGTTAGTGTAATGAAACCATTAATCTACAAAACATCAGTGTAATGAAACCATTATATTACTTTTTAGGTCTTTTTGGATAAACATTTTTGTTGATCTTTTTCATATCTAGTAAATATTTCTGAGAAACTTGTAGTTTTAATTTGTTGGGTCTACATGATGTGAGTGTTTTGATGATTTTTATTGAATTCAAATCAAAATTGAAAAAAGTCTTCACAATTTAAATATTTTAAATATGGTTCATAATATTTAATTCACTAATACATTAAAAATTACAATGTAAATAATAAAAAATTACAATCTCAGGTTACCAAATATTTAAATCTTGAAATGTTAAGCAACGTTAGTAAGCACTGTTTGACAGTTGTATAACATATGTAGGGTTGTACAGATCTCCTTAACATTGTAAAATCTCAAATTTTACCACCAATCTCGCTATCCGTGGAAATGAAATTGTCAACCATGAACAAGAAATAGTACTTAATAAAACCGCGAAGGGCAACCAATTACAGGGAATTGGACCCACGGATTACAGAGGCTGCCGTAAGTTTTGATAGACACGAAGGCGATAAATTTATTAGTATGTCCACACGGAAACGTTGGAGAGTCTTTTATATGGTAGGTGAAAGAAGATTCGACGTAATCATTTCAGACATTGTACTCCCTTTTCTATTAATTAATTGCCATCCTCGGTCATATTAATTAAGGAGTCCGCTAATGGAGGATCAAGAAACAATACGGTAAACCTATTTCTATAAATTGATGTGTAAGGTTGTAGGATAAGGTTGGGAAGATTCCGCAGTTATCGGGATCCTCGGTCATATTGACCATAACAATCAAGGGGTCCGCTAATGGAGGACCAAGAAACAATACAATAAAGCTACCTCTATAACCGACGTTCAAGGTTCTAGGATAAGATTTGGATGATTCAGCGGTTATAATTTTACTGTGCATACACCATTGTAGTTGCATGCAGATATTTTGCACCGTTATCCCATCGAACATAGGTCAATTTTGATGATGTCTACACTTTTTGAACGGGATCATGTAGAAGCCCCAAAACTTCTTCCATTGACTTGAATATTCTCTCATCGATTTTGTGATGATTCGGATATCAGCGTAGAAATCTTGGCCATCTACATTGGCTTAAAGCCAGTTGACCTACGTGAAAATTTTGCAAAAAATTGCTCGCGCCTTCCCTTCAGAGTTTAATGGACTGAAATAGAACATTTCTTCCATTAATTTCCTGAACATTAATTTGTTTTATGTTTTTGGTTTTTATTGCTTTGGAATTTGACTAAGATTTAAAGAGAACATTTATCTGGATTAGGCGTGAAAATGGTTTTTATTGGTTTGGAATTTGATTAGGATTTAAAGAGAACATTTATCTGGACTAGGCGTGACTCATTTTCATTTTGTGAATTATTTTAACTAAAATTTAACTATTTTATGTGTGGGTTTTCTTTGCAATTTGAAATAATAAGATACATATTTTTCATTAATATTTTAATTAAAATATATTTCAAGAAAAATATTTTCATTAATATTTATAGTTAAAATATATTTTTGAATGTATAAAAAGATTATTGGTAATTTAATCAATATAAATTTAATAATTTAAATTTATCAATTTATACAAAATATTAATAAAAGAAAATTTGTGATATTTGTCTGTATTTTCCTTATTCTACTAACTATTTTAAAATCTGTATATTTTACTTAATTTTTACAACCATGGATTTGTTAAGTGATTTAAAAGGTTATTTAATATAAATTTAGAACTTTTTAACTTATTTATCAAATTGATTGTTCTTTCTCTCTCTATATATATAGAATTGCCAATTTGATGAGTTAAAAAATTCTCCCTAACTATTTAGAGAACCTTTTCAATCATTTATCAAATTGACCTTTATAAAAATCAAGCAAAATGTGCCGATCTTAAAATGGTTAGTAAGTAAAATAAGGAAAATACCCACAAATATCCATGAAATTTAATAGTGTAATATAAGCGTTGTTTTTACTTATAATTCATGTAAGATTATATATTTAAATTGTCACACACACAGAGATAATATTTTAGATATAACCAATTCCAAATAAAATTGAAAAAAATAAAATAAAATAATTCAACTATAGAATGTCCCCCCTAAAGTTGAGACTCCAAAATAAGTATAGACTTGCTCACAATGGATTTTTGAATGTATTACGAAAATTCAATCTCTTTATTTGCCTACATTAAGCAATCATACAATGTGCACACTTAAGCCTAAAGCCTAATATATTAAAGCTTAAAGATTGAGACTCATGTGGCATGCCCACACCCTTGAGCCATTGGTACATTATATAAAACATTAATTTAGAGGATAGAGCAATCAAAATGAAGGGTATTGTAGGTGCCTATAAAAATAATAGAATTAAATTTTCTTGTTTGCCTTGGTGAAATAGTTATTTTCTATTTGATATTGAGAGTTTCTATGTAGTTTCTTTAGTATTATCATGTTGTTGATAGATCTTGGTTTTATAAAATAGATGCTTTTATAGTTTGATTTAAAAAAAGATCTATTTCATGGTTGGATATTGAAGTATCAATTGTTTGGTTTCCATGGTTGTGAGCATTCAATGCATTTATATGTGGATTAGAATGCAAGTAGGTTTAGGTCTTGTGGGGACTTATGGGACACTACCCTCTTTACTTATTGAAAACATATGATTTTTTCAAAATACATGTCTTGTATAGGTTCAATCTTATTTTATTATCTATAAAATCTTCTTTCCAAATGATTCATCATGTGCAAAATTAAGATTGATTGTTCATTTTCAAAATACATTATAATTAATAGATTTAACTAACATGATTTGTAAAATCTTTAAACAAAGATGATATAAAATTTTAGTTTTTTTATACTAATTTTGTAATGAACCTACACATTATTACATATATTAAATCTTATATAAATATTATATTTTTTTTATAATTCTATTTTGTTGAATAGTATTTATTGTAAAATTAAAAGTATAATATATTTTAACAACACAATTGATATGTAAGAAAAAAATATTTTAATATTCACTAGCAAAACACATAAATTATATATATTAAACATAGTAATTTTGGAAAAAACTATGTAATTTGACCAATAAGAATACTCACTAAATTTATATTTTCGATGTTTTTCTGGTTCAAAGTTATCAAGAACCTATATATATATATAACATAGTAATTTTGGAAAAAAAATTATATAATTTGACGAATAAGAATACCCACCAAATTTATATCTTAGATGTTTTTTTTCTTAAAATTATCAAGACAACTAATATTTATAGAGCTATAATTCAGCTATAATTCAATTAATACATAGAAAGAATATATATCACTCATTGGATTTGATATTTAGCTAAATCCAATTATTAAAATATATTACTCTATCCATTAATAAAACTATAACTCCACCAATATTAATAACAGTTTATGAATGTTTTACACATAAAATCAATTTAACAGTAAAACCGTACGGGACTGGGCTCCAGCAAATAGTCTGTCAGGTGACCGACCAAACGAAAGATTAGAAACTCCTGAATTATGAAATCCACCTAAACTCCACGTTAACCACAAGATTAACTCGTAGCACGACAACGGACGTCCTCTTTTCACATTACTTCTGCATAATTTAGTTGACGCTTCTGGTTGATATGGTAGGCATTGGCCCACGTGTATCCACTCCTTATAAAAGTTTTATGTTTGGTCTGGGAAGAACCGCGACGCTCCTCTCGTTTCATCCGAGTTATCAAATCCTACCATGAGCGATTCAGCATTTCAGATTACAGGGCAGCGCCCTGCTTCGCTTCTTGAGAGAAGACGAGGAAAGTCCTCAGCTGAACACCTGTGCCTCCACATGCCTCGACCAAACTCTCTGCCAAAGTTAGAGACTGTTTCGAGTCGCAAGCAGTGATCAAATTTGAAGGGCAGGTCTTAATTTCATTTAGAAGGGCACATATTCAGGTCGCACTTCTATAATGAAAAGCATAAAAAAAAAGAGCAATTCAATTGACAACAGTAAATTATTTTCAAATTTCTTTTTATTTTTTCACAGGAAAATGGTGGAACAACAACCCCACAGGAAAATGGTGGAACAACAACCCCATGGATGTTGTATATAAGGCAGGTCTGATATGAGCCACAACTAATATATCGAATGCATTTACCATTAATGGATAAAAAGGAGACCTATATTCCTACTCCAGTTTAGATAAGGATTAATTTTGTAGGAAATTTTTGTGACCAAAACGTTCAAGCCAATATACAAGTAGCTCAATCAAATTTAAGTTTATTGCATGAATGAAAAAATTTAGTAAAATTCTAAACAGGTTTAGGATTCAACAAACGAATGTACAAATGTGTATATGTTTTTGGTATCTCCTTTTTTAATATGAAAACATACCAGGAATTGGGAATCCGCAAACAAATCAAATCCAGTATGTTAGGAAGCTTGTTGAATGCGCTCCTCTCCAAGCATAAATCGTGCTTAAACCTTGCTTGAAAGTCGTTTGCTGAATGATGAATCTATGCTCCTCTCCAACTTAAATCGTCATCAAACCTTGCTTTAGGCAACCTTCAAGCACAACCTAATGAAATTACAGACCTAATACATGGCCCATATTGACATCTAGTCGCTCTCAATTGAAACTACCAAATGTAATGGTATCAAGGGGTAGTTGTGACATAATAATTAATAAGAACTTCTATCATATGCACAATTAAAAAAAACAACTCGAAAAGAAACTGTTGTTTTTGAAATGGGAACAACTGCCAAATGTAATGGTATCAAAAGGTAATTGTGACATAATAATTAACTAGCATTTGCATCAGATGTTGCAAAGGAAACGCCGTAAGGCATAAATTGAAGAACACAAATACAACACAAGATTACTTTGATAAATAATAAAAATATATTGACCACTCAAATCAATGCCCCATTAACTGGAACCACTTAGTAGACATATCTATCAACATTAGGATTATACACAATGATCAAGAAATTTCCCATATACAAACAACACCTTCCACAACAACCTTTTGTTACGTCCACATTTTAAAAAATGCCTTGGAACATGATTGGAATCTCCCATATTGTCTTTTTCATTATGCAGATAAATCTTCCCTATTGCTATTTTCATCATGAATATTGTTGGTTCATTGTTGTAAAGTGTTAGTGTGTTAAAATATACAAACAGCACGTTCCACAACAACCTTTTGTCACATCCACATTTTAAAAAATGCCTTGGAACGTGATTGGAATCTCCCATATTGCCTTTTTCATTACGCAGAAAATCCTTCGATCAAGTCTTGTGTAATGTGCAAGACTAATCTTTGTGGAGAAGTCACCGTTGTACACTATGATCCTTTAGAGCCTTTCAGGATTTTAGACTCTCTTTCAAAATGTTGGTATTTATATCGGGGCCTACCTTCTAAAGAGTGGTTGTTACCGACGGAGTCACAGATGAGGCTTTATTTAATGAGCAAAGAATATTTTCCCTCGTACTCCAACTTTAGAGTACAAGACACTAAAAAATTTATGCAGCTGAAAGTGATCCATCTTCAAGATATTTTTCCTGTCAGTTATGAACAAAATGTTTAAAACCTCAGTTCTGCGAAGAACTCTGTTAAGCTGGAATGTAAGAGTTTGCCTTGTATTTGACAAGAGCTTGAGAAAAACTTCGCAGAGGAAATCATTCAATAGGAGGGTTTCCTTTTCCCTTTTTCAGTTATATCTGTGATCATGAGTTTCCATTAACCCACAAGTTTCTTCGGATCAAGGTCTGATCCGTGAGTATTGAAAACTGTTTTCAGCACAAATTCACCTTAACATAAGTAGGTTTCAGTCTTTTAACATACATCTCATAAGTCCTGACTAATGAGACAACCGACTAGGCTAAACTGCTGAAACCTATGTGATTCCATTCTAACTAACTTGAATGCATGCTGAGACGAATTGATTCAAGGTAAAATATTTGCAAAAACAATAGTTCCCAGAAGAAAAGGTTTCAAACATGTTGAAGAAAATAAATATGAAGAGATCGAAAAAACATAACTAATTCATATTGAAACGCCTGTCTGCTTAAAGTATTGCTTGCAAAGAAAAACCGAAGATGATTCATCCTTTTAACTAAAAAGGAAAAATTCCTCCATTTGCTCATACAATGCAAATGTACCTATACTGTTTGTTGAGAAATTGCTGCCATCCATGCTCTAAATGCCTTTAAAGAAGATAATCTTGGGGAGCAAATAAACAATAGCAGGGATATATGCCTTCAAGATTAAAATTGATGAACAGGAAGATTGCACCGAGAGTCTTATTCTTTCTGGTGAAACACATTAGAGTGAATCTATTCCATTCACTCAAGTCGACTGGAGGAGGCCATGCCCTTGGTTCGATTCTCACAACAGAGGAATCCACTTTAGGGCATGGTGTAAAATGCCTCTTGCTCACATCCATAAGGAGCTTGGTACTGGCCAGAAGATCCACATTGACAGCCAGGCAATTGAAAAGGGAGTCACCAGGCTTTGCCACGAGGCGGTGGCCAAATTCCTTCTGAAGCATGAGGGTGGTACTTCGAAACTTGGGCATGGTGGACAAAAGCTTGAAGATGAGCGGAGATGATATCTGGTAAGGTATATTGGCTACACATATGTCAAAAGTTGGCAAGTCTGTTCGTAGTATGTCCCCTCGCACCAACTGTCCATAACAGAAAAGAAAAAGGAGATAGTCATATTAGAGAAGAGCAACTTTGATTTATCGTAATCCCAAAAATTAATAAGGTATCACCAAAGACATCAATCACAAGGAACAAAAAAGGAATTGCAAGAGACAATTACGAAGACATCACAAGGGAACCTGCAAAGCACATAGCTTAGGCTAACCTTGCAGTAAACAGAATCTCTTTCCAGTGCATTTTCCTTGTAAATCTGGCAGAAATTTTGCCAGAATCTTGGAATTACAGGTTTGAATTGCATAAATTTAATACTGAGGTGCCCAGTTGGACATAAGGGGGTAGGGAATCCATCTGCAACATCAAATTTGCAAAAAGAAGTGTTTTATTGCCAAAATTGGCATTTTTCATTGCCAGACAGAAAGTGCAGTACGTTACAAGATTATGGCTTCCCAAAGCACACAGGGACTTCTAAGCATCATTAGATTGGAGAAAGGTAGTAACTGAAGAAAAGAAGGCTGTTATCACATAAGCATGAGGACTTCACCCCATAGCCAGTTTTCATCGCATAGGCATGAGAAATTCACCCTAAACCCAGTTTTCAGATTGGCAAAGATTTGAAAAAGTTTTAATGTATGTGGTATTTCACAAATAAACCTTCTTCAGTATTGTTGTCAATGTAGGATTTTTTTTTGGTTGATGTTTCCAGTTTACAAATGCAGCAAGCGCACCCTTCTCCATTATGGGATTATCACGATGAACTGAAGTCAGGTCATGCAGAAAGCATGCCCATTTCCATTATGTGAATATCACAACGAACTATAGCAGGCTGACAACAGATATTCGAAAACATATGTCTCAGTGATTGTGGCAGAAGACCTACACCTTGCCCCATCCACATGGAGCCGGAGCCTGAGCCGCTGCTTACACAGGTGCATAGAAGCAACAACTCATGAAGGGAAAACATGTCTCTGAGGATTTGAAACTTGGGGTGGGCATGAAGAGTCACAATCCATGTGGAATTGACATATTGTTAATGAGGTAAATAAGGTGAATGAATGTAAAAACAAGATGCAAAGGAAATTGGAACTCACCTCCAATCTCTGAGCCATTTCGGTCCCCTTTATGCGTTTGTGAACTACTTCGATCATCTAGGGATCGATCTCGACTGCGATGACTCTGTGGGCGGCCTGCAGCAACTCTAGGGTTAGATTTCCAGTACCCGGGCTGATTTCCAGGACGGTATCGCTTTCTCTCATGTCCGCTTTCTCAACGATGGATTTGAGAACACCGGGATTTGTGAGAATGTGGGATTTGTGAGAATGTGCTGCCTGCTCAGTACAACCTTGGGATCAATCAACTCCACCCACAGACAGTACAAGAAAAGCCCGCCAATAGGGTTAGTGGGACGCATGTAGCACTAGAGAGCCCGGTTCAGCTGCCCTGATGAAACTATTCGATCTGCCAAATGAAACTCCCAAACCATTTGGGCAACCCTTTTGAATCAACGATCAACGGCTGAAATTGTTGCAATCGTCTAACATATAATCGTGTGGCTTACACGATGACAGGTAAGCAGAGAGGGGAGTTGATTTCAGAGGGAATACGGCGTAATAAGAACTTGCATCATATGCACAATTAGAAAAAACAACTCAAAAGGAAACTGTTGTTTTTCAAATGGGAGTTTTTAAAATGGGACTTAAGTTTTAACATGAAAAGAAATTTACAAATTCAACATTCCTAAAATTCTAATTTTTTCATTCTTAAAATTCTAATTTCAGGAAAAGTGAAATTTAAAAAAAAATTGAGAATTTGACAGCACTTCTTAAAAAATTTTAAGATATTATTCCAATTTTTTTTTTAAATGACAAAAATCAATTTTTAAATTTTTTTTGACTGGTAAAATTTTCTTCTTACTTCTCTGACTTGCCAGAGACCCTTTGAAGGGCGCTGACGTGTTCAATTTTGATCCCTGGTCGCAAGCGGCTGACGCGGAAGGAGAGAAAAGGAGGCCCCAAAAGTAGAGTCGATTTAGAATTGCAAGAGCTAAAAGGTCTTATGGAGCTTGGCTTCGAGTTCAGAAAGGACCAATTCACCCCGCGACTACTGAGTCTTCTTCCTGGATTGAAGCGATTATCCGACCATGAAAATTGCACCAAGAATTTAGGGTTTCAAGAATCGCCTTTGGAAAACTGGGAACTGCCAAACCCAAATACAGCAGATATGGATATGAAAGAACATCTCAAGCTGTGGGCTCGTTCTGTAGCTTCAACACTGAAGCGCTCTTGCTAGCAGAAAGTCAACACTTCTGTCTAAAACACAACCATTGTATTTCACTTGATCTTCTGCGACTGGTAGAGAAAGGGAACGGTTCGGCGAATTTCACAAGGCTTGTGACTCTCCCGGTGTGAAGAAAACTCAGATCCCGGTGGTACTTCCAACCAGGGATATTCGCAGCCATGATTTAATTATATTGGATGGTTGAAATGATGTGATTATATCGGGGACATTAACTTGATATTCTAGGAAATTTTGGTGTCCATCACACTCTTGTTTGGTGATGCACAGTATCTGATAATAGGACATCTTTCCCGCCTTGTAATGGGACATTTTTTTCGCTAATAACAGTCAACTTGTAACTGTTTCTTCTTAGCCTGCAGGTTTCTCCGAGTACTGTGTCGGTGTGTCTGCAGTGTCAAAAGAAAATCCAACTTCTGAGTTTTTTTAAATCGTCCATATACGTTATAAATTTGTTATATATTTTCGTTATTAAACCTTATAAATACGTTATATATGTTTTCAAGTTGCTTTATGATACTATACTATACTGTAAATGTATTTTACTGTTCTTATCTAATAAATTAAAATCCATCGCCCTATTATTATTAGTATTTATGGATACATATAAATAATCATTCCCACTTCATAAACCACTCAAACCTGTACTTTGGGGAAAAACTCAAACCTGTGTATCATTAACAACTGAAACCTGTATTGGTCATTATGTGAATGGTTTGTTTTTTTTTCCTTTCACCCAAAGAACCTAGTAGACTGCTCGACAGGTAACTATCAGTAAGTCTATGTCCTCTTTCTTTTACGACGCTTGACTTCTTTTAGGACGCTTGACAGGTAATTATCGGTAAGTTTACGTTCTCTTTCCATTAGGCCGGGGGGCGGGTTATAGCAGAGATTTGAATCTTTCAATTTTTTAGATTAACTAATTGAATCGCTACCAAAATTTTATGTAAATTGTTTTAATTAACAATTTTTTTTGTTTTTTTATATGCATTTTAAGACAAATAATCAATTCAATATCTATAATTTAGATGTAAATAAAATTTAACTACCAATCATATACGTACATTACTTATAAAAGACCAATAATTATATCCAATCATACCTTTTAGCAGTTAAGAAATAATTAGTTTCTCCGTATCATAACTAAATTTTTTAGGAATGCGTTTTAATTAAAAGAAATTATGTTTCTATTTTATATAATTATATTAGTCATAGGGTAAATTATTAAATAATTGACTTTTTAGTATCATAATTTTATATATATATATGATTTTTTAGATAATATTTTAACATTTCTAATATGGTTGGATTTTTCCAGTGATTTAAATAATAATGATGATGATATTAAATTATATTATTCAAAAATTAATATTAAGCAAAAAAAATTATAATTATTTTATTCAATCATTTATTTTTAAATAATATTATTATTTAAATGATTAAAATATATTTTACATGATCTAACCAATTACTTTAATTTTATTTTTAAAAAATAGTTTTTTTTAGAATTATTTTAAAAAGATTAATCTACATCTTTCAAATTTTGAATAAATTATATTTTAAATTTAGGATTTTTTTTGTTTACGTGTACTTATTTTCAAATGAATTTTTGAAAACCTTTTATTAAATATTTCATTTCTAAAAATTAGATTTTTCAATTTTTATAATTAAATATTTAAATTTAAAATTAAAATTATTTTTTATTAACATTATATTTAAAAATATTCATAAAAATTAAGTTAATTTAAATGATATTTTTTTACCAAAATTATAAAGAAAATTGTTTTAAAATATTTATAGTATTATTATGGGTTTCTATTAGATAATTTTAATAAATTGCTTACAACCCTTATTTATTGTTACTTGAAGATTCTAGGAAAAACAATTCTCTTTTTCAACAACCATGTGAATTGTTTAATTTTTATAGTTTATCTTAATTATGATCCCCATGTTGACTAATATCATGGGTATTATTTTACCTATTTAGTTAAACTGACAGGATTTCAATTGGAAATTCTAATCTTTGCTATCCATTGGTATAAATAACTTCAAAAGTATAAAAAGTACTTAAATTTCTAATTTTCTTGTAGAATTTTCTCATATATATTTCTTTTAAAATGAGTGTGTCTTCTTATGTCAAGAATTTATAGTCTAAAACATTTTAGAAAAACCCCAGTAAATACCTACAATATTCATTCCTAATTCCCATTTTGAATACAATGTAAGAATCTTTCCATCACAATTATGAGTGTTCTACTCATTTGAGATCCAAGTTGCATATATGTTAAACATGTTTCTAATGGCTTACTCCCCTTGAATATACATCTCTATTGATAATTTTACTTAAGTTTATTGACATTATGCCCACTTTCTGATTTTGCATGGGAACCTTCTCATTCTAGTTTACTTTCCATTCTCTTCATAGGAAACTGTCTCTCTCATATTATCAAATTTCTTCTAATAGCCACTTTTAATCATCATTTTCTAAGTGTTTTTACAGTATTTTTTTGAATATATGGATAGATCTTTCATTCACTAATTCCACCATTTTCTAATGGCTTCCATCTTCCCTTTAATTTTGTTTTTTCAAGGAAAGGGGTCTTGCTTCTCACTTTAAAATTGCATCAATTCCATGGCTTGATGCATCACACTCCACAAAAAATAATTTTCTAAAGTGTGGCCAGAACAAGAGTTCAAAGAAAATTATTCCTTTTTAAGAATGATTTAGGAGGTGATGTTATTTCACCATAATTCTTAACAAACTTGTGGTAAATGTCCCATCAATCCTAAAAATCCTATAAGTTTGTTTTGGTTGTTTCTTTGGTGCAATAAAATTATTCCTTGCTTAACAATGATTTTAGAGGTGATGTTATTTCACCTCTAAAGGATGGACAATTGCATTATAAATTTTATTTTTATAAAATACCACTTTGATACCTTCATGGAGTGAAATATGACACAAGTATTCCAATCAAACCCTAAAGGAACATATAAAGGATTTGCATATAGTTATATCTTCCAATATTTTTAAAAGACTCTATCAACATGTTGTAGATGCTCTTCTCGAGATTTTATACAGCTTAGTATGTCATTAGAAGACACTAACACAAATTTTCTAAGGGAGGTTTTGGAAATGGAATTCATCAAGGTTTAAAATTTTCAAGGTGAATCAGTGTGTCCAAATGAAATAACAAAAAACTCATAATGACCTTAATACATTTTGAAGGTCGTTTTGGGAATGTCTTCTTGCCTCATTCTAATTTAATGATATTAATAGAAATTCAATTGAGTATAAAGAAACAATCCATGTAATTCATATAATAATTAATCATTGATTGTTTCAATAGGAAACTTCTGTTTTATGGTCATGTTGTTCAATTCTCTATAATCTAGAAATGTATGCCATGAGCCATCCTTTTTTACAACCATCCACGCTAATGAAGAGAAAGCATTTTGGCTTGGTTAAATGATGCATGTCTCTAACATTTATTCAATGAACATGATAAATTTCACCTTTTTGTGCATATGGATTCCTGCAAGGCCTAATGTTAGGTGGTACACTTCTAGTTTGCAAATGAATAGCATTGTCATGATCTCGAGTAGGTAGAAGAAGCTTAGACATATTTCCAAATAGTTCGGAATTATTCTTTATAGTTTTTGGAGATCCATTAGATAAGAAAATATATATGGTTCAACATTTAGTAAGCGCATTTATGAAATTACACAATCGTGTCCTTTTTTGACTAGTTTTTATTATAGCTTATCACTATAGAGGGTTTCCATTCAATACCTTCACTTTCAAATTTGTTTCTTTCCAACGAAATAGATGGTATAATGAAAAAATGCACCACTATTTATAGTGATTGTAACAATTAGACCTTGAATAAAAAATTCATACCACCCATTTGGATTTTAGTCATGGGACTAGCTAATAAATACTCCCCCATATAAATCATAATATTATGGCACTTCCATAAATAAGTTATGCTGCCTCCATTTGCAATCATTACTTGAAAAGATGATGTTAGAAAAATAAAGCATTTGAAAAGTTTTGTAATTCATAATTGATGAAGATATGGGTACTTCCTAAATCAATCAACATCATTACCATTTTGTTGTTGATAATCCTCCTAACTGGAGAGCATGTGGAGTAACGATTCTAGATAATGAAATACAATATATTGTTCTAGAGAAGTCTCTTCTATCTCTATTTCTTATGACGGTTCTAGTTCTTATTCTTCATCCTCTTCAATATTTATGTAGAATAATTTATTCTCACTACATTCAATCCCCTTAATGTATTCCTTGACACAGTCAAAACATAAGCACTTTGTTCTTTTTTTGTCCATTTGCTAAGGTGTTAACCTTGCCCTTTAAGTGAGGATAGGAAAAGGAGTATTATGTTCTCTATAGTTATCAATGACCACTCTTCTAGTATGAATTTGTTTACTTTCAACTTAAGTTTCCATAATTAAAGCTTTCTCTGGGGATTTAGGTTCAAAAGTGATGCACTCCAGGTTGATTTCCTTACTTTAAAGTTCCCATATAAAGGTATAACAAATTATCCTTTGGAAAGTTCTTCACTACAAGTCTCAACTTTCCGAATTGTTTAATGTGCTCTATAATTTGATCTATTTTTTCAAGACTTACCAATTAGATAAAGAATGTATTTCTCTTCATTTTTATACCATGTTATCAATTCCTTTATAAAAATTAACAAATAAACAATAGAATTACTTTTACCTTTACAAATCCATTGATACAATAAAAATTGATCATGTTCTAAATACAATGATGAAATTGTTACCTTTTGTAAATTTAACACTTGTTGTAGATCAATGCATTGTTGCATCTAGAATATACATTTTATATGATCCATACCATCAAACAATCTCATATCACTATTTGCAATGAAGTAGCTTCCTACTGCCAACTTAAACCATTGATGATACATAGCTTGGAGTGTTGATTCATCATAATTTTATAATTTAGCATTTGTGCTCTATATTGTGACAAAATATCCCTGAATGTGATTGATTCCCAACTCAAATTTTCTCATTATTTTCATGATTTACTTAGATCTCCATATTTCTTTTAAGATGTCTTTTTTTAGAGAATATTTCCATGTAATTCACTATAACTTGTTTTTATTCCTTGACGAAATTAGGTATTTCATCCTTCATGGAATTTATTTATTCCCTATTTCATCAATATCCTTATACATATTCTAAATTTCATCCATATTACTTCCCATTTCCTTTTTAAGTACTTCCCAAAAACAAGTCATATCATCAACTTCGTTCTTTAATTCGGAGAATTTGTATTTTGATACTTCACATTATTTGGATCTCATGTTTGAGTTTTTATGAGTTAAGGTAATTTTTGTATAACTCTTTTGAAATAATTATAGTACTTCTCTTTATCACAATGTTTAGTCACCCAAAAATGGATCTTCCAATGAAAATCTATGTCAATTCTAGGTGTGGTACCTTTAAAACCTTTACATGGAGATTGTTTTGATGGTTAGACTTTATTTTGATATATCTCTAAAATTTAAACAGTTATGCTTCATTTCTACCCTCTAATAATCTAATATGATTTCTTGAACTCTTAAAAATTTAATTGTATGAAACTTAGCTATAAATGATGTTATTGAAAAAATTCCAAGACGACATGATTAAGATTTCAAGATTACTCAAATACCCTAAATTCCACAAGATATATCTCACAATATATAACCCTAAATTACACAAGATATATCTCAAAAAATATGACAAGCTAAGATATGAAAACATGTTGAGATGTAACCTCCTATGTCTCTACAATATTAGTAATGTTTCATCATCTAAATACTCATAAAACAAAAATTGTATCTAGAAATTATGAGACGAATCTTTTAAAATTGCTTTCATGGTTAATTAGAAACCTATATTAAACTTACCTTACATATATTGTGTCTACGAAATCATAATGAACCAACATCTAAAATTTAATAACCTAAAATATGATATTTTTCCTTAGTTTCCACAAAATTTTACTATCGAATTTCCATAAATAGGTCATAGAAAAAGTAAAATGATAATTCATTTTATCCTTATTTGAGAATTAGTCATAAAGGATATATAACCAAAAGTATAATAAACAAAAACTTGAAATATTTATCATGCATAGTTTGTTACTCCTCCTTGGTCTACTCAAAATTTCATTGTTAAAAGCTTCCTAAAAAAATATTATAGAAAGACCCATGATGTCTTAATTGAAGGAAGAAAACACTAAGACCATAGGCTTATAGACCAAACATAACAATTTAAATTTCTTGAAAATTATAAAAATTTAATGAACATGGTTCACAATAAAGAAAAAGTAATATAAGATAATTATATATATGAAACAAAATATACAATTAAAATAAAAATATATAATTAAAAATTCTAACCAATTTATTAATATAACAATATAAATATAAGAACTCAATATCTAAAAATTATTATCTAAAATTTAATAATTTTTTTTATGCTTTTCTTATTAAAATTGAAATATTTTTTCTTTATTATTTCTAAAGTATTCCTTTATCATAAGTTAAATTAATGCATACTCACCTTTTATCTTATATTTATATATGAGAATATTTCCTTATTTAATATGTGTACTCATATCAATATCTTGCTTTGACTACATTGATAATATTAATAAGAATTTTATACAAATACTATAAAAAAAACTTAAGAATAAATAGGTCATTGACAAATATTCACTTACAATTATTTAATTAATTTTAAATTTGTAGTTACACTACTAAATGTATAAAATCCCACAATTGAATGAATTCAGTGGTTACAATAGCTTAGAGATGAATAACCCACAATATTTTTATGTTTCTCATGGTTGTTCCCTAATGTGGAGTTATGATGGTTGAGTTATGATGCTTGACATGTGTTTTGGTTAGAAAACCTATATCATGAGTGATTAATTTTGAATTGAAATTTTAAATTATGCATTAACAAAATATTATAGATTTATTAATTAACTAATATTTATTTATAGTTTTAATAAAATTTAGCATCACTATCTATTTATATATATAATAATAAAAAATTAATAATTTTTAATAAGATTAAATTTATAAAATATTTTACAAATTTTAAAAATAAGAATATTAAAAAAATTAGTATTAAAAAAATAAATAAGATATTATAATCAAAATATTGAAATTTAAATTTAAAAGATATTAAAGCAAAAACTACATAGTAGCCAAAAACTATATAGTAGCTAGTATTTGTTGAGATTAAATATAGTTTAATTAAATTATAATAAAATATTTTATAGTTGAATTTCATTACCCAAAAGATAAATGATATATGGTTGAATATCATTATCAAAAATTAAGAAATATGATTAATTAATATTAACTATATATATATATATATATATATATATATATATATTAAATTGAAAATAAAGATTAAAAACTATAATTCATGAAAAGAAAAAAGAAAAAAAAAAGATTGGTAACTAACATAAATGGAAGTTACTAGAAAACTCATAATAAAACCATCGATCATCTTACAAATAAATAAATTTAAATAATAATAAAAATGACGAAAAATGAATTCTTAGTATTAAAGTATGAATAAGTGGAAAAAAAAATTTGATCGAAGAAAAATTAATACACAAACAAAACAAAATTAAATATGTATGGGAAATATTATAAATTAAATACATACGAAAAATATAATAATAAGAAACAAATATCCAAATAAATAATTTTCAGATATATTTAGAAAACCCAAAAAAAAAACCTCATTTAAATGGTTATACCCAAAAGCTCCATTGACTTGTGAATGAAAGTTCAACCTATGTGTTTAATATGAAAATGAAAAAGGATTTGTAGAGAGTATCAAAATAAAGTAGATATTTGGATAAATTTATTTTACCAATTAGACAATGAGGAATAGGGTATGATAATATGGTGTTTTAGGAAGTTTGTAATTAAATTAAGAATAATAATAAGATATATTATTGTTTTAAGTGTGACTTTTTGAAAAGTTTTATTATTTCTTTACGATCTAATTTGTCTAAAATCTATTAGGGATTCATTTAAATCACAAGTTTGATATGTGAACTGTTCACAATCGAAGTACCCATCAAGTTTCTGAGGGTGTTGAATCTATATATGTAGTGGAGAAACTAGTTTAGACAACACAAATCAAAATTTTAATCGGCAGAAAACTCCAAAAGGTGTACTTAAAGAGTACTCCCTCCATTGTTTCATTGTTCCAACAATGGTGATACGTTAAATCATGCTCCAAATGGGGCTATATATTGCACATGCACCCTCGTTTTAACAACACAAGTGATTCTTTCATGTCTTTCTTATTAATATGTCCACTTGTAAAAACTTCTTTCGCAATACTTATTTTTATCCAAGGGTTGGAGGAGTCTTTTAATCACTACAATTCAAAATATTCTAAAATGTGATAGCCATATTTTAAACTCAAAATATTTACTTTTAAAGTTGTATCATATTTTAAGTTATTTAGTTTTAAAATTGTGTCTTATTTTAAATTATATTATAAGGCATTTTGAAATAGTGATTAAACTTATAATTATAAGTAAAAAAAGTTATAATGAAAATGTTCTATAACTTATAAATAAGTAAATCAAATTCCCGTTAAAAAGTTAAAAAATTCCAAAATATAGATGAATTAAACATAAAACATATTGGTAAAACACTCTAAGAGTATATAACTATGTGTTAGATGTGATGTCACATAAATCCTATGTATTGCTAATAATAAATAGAATTAATCCCTGTCAAGCAAAGTAGGGGTCCACCTTATTTGCAAATTTCACCATATATCCCCACGAATAAAAAGGAGAAATATAGCAATTAAGGATTTCACTAAAGGCTGATAAACATCCAATACATCAAAGCTCTTTCCTGTAAACTAATGATTATTAACGTGTGTTAGTATTTTAGATACAGATGGGTAGTTGATGCATACACGATTGGACATACGTTATAAGGGTTTTCCTCAATTAGTTTTTTTTAATATATGTCAATATTGTTAATTTTTAGTATAGACATTCTTCACGTTCCTTTCGGGTCTCATTATGCCGAAACCCCAAGTCGCCTTAACATGATTGAGATGTCGGTGTAGAAATTTCGGATATCTGCATTGAGTGAAGCGCGTTGTCAGGGTGCAACCTACACGAAGGTATTATATATATTTCCCGGCCCTTCTTTTCTCAGCTCTCCGGATTGTTAAAATAATGTATATCAATGGTGGTCCAGCTAGTGGTGTTACGGATGACCCAACCAAATGGAACAGAGAAAATAAACTCTTAATGATGAAGGCCACATAAAGTCTACCTTAACGACAACATGAACTCGTAGAACGTCAATGACCATGCTCTTTTCCCATTTCTATTTTACATTATTTTTATTTTACACCTTCGTCTATGTAGTAGGCACTAGCCCACACGTATTCAATCTGGATTCAACTGGTGCTTCTACACTGTAGGGGAAGAATCACGACTCTGCTGGCTCTTCTTCTCGTTTCATCCGAGTTATCTTATTCCATCACAATCATTTCATCAGAATTAAATTATTCAAGCACGAGCGATCCAGAACTTTGAACCTACCAGCCCCGTGTTTCCCTTATGAAATAAGCCAAGGAAAGTCTTCATCTCATCGTATGTGCAGTGACCTGCCTCAACCAAACGCTTTGTCTCAAGTTCGACTGGAAGGCGCTGCTTCGCCATAGAATTGGAACAAAAGAGGCCCTGTAAGTCCTCCGCCTGCGGATGGCAGTTGACGTACTGTCAAGGTGGCGACAGAGTTTTACTGCGAAAAGCTAACCTCGGAAAGGTGCAACACCAGACGTTGTATGCTGGAATCTAATGGATAGAGTACTAAACTATCCGGGTCGCCTTTATACATGTTCGGACACCTCGGGTCCTCGCTATGGTTTGCATACTAAGGGGTGAATCATCCCATAGTCAAAGGAGTTGCCTTTGGAAAAATTGAAACACAACCACGGGGGCCCACCTACCCGGGGTGGGGTTCTCGAACCTGTCTCAGTCTCAGGTTCTTGTCCCCAAGTACGGGAACTTTTCAGAAGAATGCATAAGAACTAGGATCTTTTATGAAAAACCCGGTTTTTATTAAAAAAAAAATAGTTTCTTTTGTCTTGTACAGAGATGATGGGTACTTGGAACCGCAAAATAGGGTTTTTTGGTTCATTTTTGTTTATTTTCAAAATTTTAAATAATTTAACGGGCTTCTCTAATATTTCAAGTAGCTAGTTCTTTATCTTGGGAGAAGAATTGGAGTACTTATGTCTTTATCTATTCAGTAGAGAGAAACAAGTTGGGCTCAAAGAAGGAAAAGAGTTTAGTGTACATTCATAGCACACTTCATCTCATATCTCGAAAAGACCCTTGGTACAAGTAGGGTTCTTTCAAGAGATGGGACCAATACATAGATGAGGTTATGTATGTGGACAAGGAGATACAACTAGATGGCCTTATTGAGCTACCTCCAGTTGTTATGGATGAGCAAGAGCCTCAAGATGAGAGTGATTCCTACCTAGAGAGCATGCTAACTGAAAATCTGAGTGATGTTGATGACATGGATGCTGATTACATGGCTTGAGGAAGGCATTGTTCACTATTAGCTATATTTATTTTAGTATTTTAAAATTTCCTAGTTCATATTTGGAGATGCCTTAAGGAAAACTTTGGATGTAGTATGACAATGGACATTAATGATGATTCTTATTAATATGTGAACTCCAATTCGTAGTTGGTATCCAACTAGAAATTTTAAAATTTCAATGTGAATGTTGAATGTTCAACTATGTGCATGTTTAAATCTTTAAAGTTTTAATCATAAATATTTTAGTTTTCTTGTTTAAAATTGAAAAATATACAAATTCATATATATATATATATATATATATCCCTGAAGAACCCATGCACCCCGTTTAAAAAAATGGCATACTTGTCACCTTCCCTGAACCCTTGTTTCCTGGCAACATAGGGGCCAACTAAGCACAATTAAGGGAACCTCGGCTTGGTAGGATAGATGGACCAAGTAAAGTGGGACAACTAGGTAGCCCTAGCATGATTTGGGATGACTTGATGGAAAAATTGTTGAGAAGTCATCAAAATGAAGCAAGATGATGGATAATATTTTGGGTTCACCTTAGAGTGAAGGGAGTTGCAAGTGCATATATTATAAGAGAAAATGTGTCATTCCAAAAGTTTTGAAGTTGCAAGATGGAAGCAAAGATGGAAGCTTGTCCTTGCTCGAAGGGTTGAATTGATGGTTTTTGTAAGTGGCTTGCCATATGTTTGCATTGTGTAACTATAGTATGGAGATGAGCCACATGAAAAATGTCCATGCTCCTATGTTGTAGTTATAACATATTTCTTTAACTCCAACACACCTACCTTGGGTGCCACCCATCCTTGGGTTTCTTTACATGTATATGTGTGTTGTGGTTGCTTTACTTCGTTGGATGTTATTATTCTTTGTGTTCATTAAATTATACTATTAGCTAATTATTGCTAGAATGTTTTAAAATTATGGCTAAATTTATGCCTATTCTTGGACGGATTAAGATGTGTTGGACATGGCTATGCATATAATTATTGCATCTTAAAATTAATATGTGAGTATATTTTAGGTTAAGTGGTGTAGTCTAATTATAATAGGCACAAATTGGTCAAGCCACTTGAGGCAAGGCAATGCCACACAATTGGAGATGATGAAAAGGCAAGGCAATGCCACACAATTGGAGATGATGAAAAGAAAAAATTTGGGGAAGTCGTTTAAGTCTTCAACAATTTTTATTAGAGCTCAACTTCTTTGTGAAGTTGATCTTAGATGTTTTTTGGATGATATACACTATGTTTTAGAAGAAAGTAGTAAGTTGGGTGGTGGTTTAACTTGTTGAAGAAATCCTTGCAATTTCCCTTTGGCTAATAAGTCACTGGAAAGGTTCAAGTGCTCATTGAAACAACATCTAACACATATGTTGGAGCAACCCCCTCAAGAGTGGTTGTTTGGAATAGTGCCAACAATAATTTGAGGTTGGGTTCATCGTGGTCATCTTTTAAGACCATGTTGAATGTGAAGGAAGGTCAAGCTATAGAAATTGTAGAGTTACTGTGTTATTTTGTACTCATGATAAGGAATAGATTTTGGGCTATTTTGTTTTATTATAAATTACAAACCTATAAGTACTTTTCTTATAAATTGAAAAGCTTCCTAATGTATCTTTCCTTTATTAGAAGCTTCCATAATTATTGCATTTTACTTAAATTTATTCAAATCTACGTTCAACGAAGTCTTTTATATACAACTATGTTACAAAAAAATTATACAAATAAGTATTTCTATAAAGTTTAGATAAAACATATACATGAACATGTATAAACTAATTCTTAATCCAATGGACTAGAGAACACCCACAAACACTTAGTAGAGAGGAAACCTTGTCACTCAATCTACATAGATTTATTAGTATTGTGTTCTCTTGGATAGAATTGTGTTGCTTAGCATTTTGTTATGTATGCATGGCCCATGTTTGAACTATGCATGACTAGTGTGCACCCTAAAATATTTTATTACAAAATTGACTTAAAATGCTTTGAAAAAATCACGAAACAATTTTCTTCATTTATTATATGATGTGATAGAAATTTAGAAAATGATTACAAACCATTCGAAGAATATATAATCCAATTTTTTCAATGTGTTAAACTTAAAATGGTATATGGATTAGCTTTTAATTAGCCATTATACATAGAATTTGAATAACGTCTCATGGACAACATTGTAAAACATATGTATAAAACATTTGTCTTAAAACCTAATGTAGTATATGGATAAACCTTTAGCCATTGAATATAGAATTTGAATTAAGACTTCTAAGCACCGTTATAAAATATATAATCAATAAACATTAGTGTAATGAAATCATTATAGTATTTTTTAGTTTTTTTTTTGGGTAAACATCTTTGTCTAGTTTTTTTGATATCTAGTAAAAAAAATTGGGAAACTTGTAGTTTTAACTTGTTGGGTCTAACAAGATTTGAGTGTTTTGGCGATTTTTGTTGAATTTGACTAAAAATTATGAAAATTGTAACTTTATGTCATTGGGTATTTACAATTTAAATACTTTAAAAAAAATTCATAATAATTAATTCATTAATATATTAAAAATTGCAATTTAAATAATATAAAAGTACAATCTCACTGAAAATTAGGTTACCAAATTCTTAAATCTTAAATCAATCCTCTGACCAAAATGCTTGAAATGTTAAGAAAGGTTAGTAAGCAATGTTGGATAGTGGTACAACATATGTCAGGTTGTACAGATCTCCTTACATTGTAAAATCTCAAATTTTACTACCAATCTCACTATCCGTGGAAATGAAATTGTCAACCATGAACAAGAAATATCACGCTTTTTGTGATAAACTTGTACCTAATAAAACATCGTGAAAGGCAACTAGTTACAGGAAATTTGACCCATGGATTATAGAGGCTCCTGTAAGTTTTGATAGACATGAAGGCGATTAAATTTATTAGTATGTCCACACGGAAACGTTGGAGAGTCTTTTATATGGTAGGTGAAAGAAGATTCTACGTAATCACTTAAGACATTGTACCTCCCCTTCTATTAATTAATGATCATCCTCAACCATATTGACGATAATAATTAAGGGAGTTAGCTAATGGAGAATCAAGAAACAATACGGTACACATATTTCTATAAATTTTTGTGTAACATTGTAAGATAAGATTGGGAAGATTCGGATTTGGAATTTGGAGAGATTCAAGGTTTAGGAGGTATGCAACTTGAATGAGGATTGAAGTTGATGCTAGGGTTTTGCATTAGGGTTCCATGGCAGGATGTGCAGGGGGGAGCACCGCTCCCTCCTACAGTCAGGGAGTCACAGAAGGAGGCAAGGAAGCAGGAAGGACGCATTTCAAAAAACTGTTGAGAAAGATTTTAGAAGCAAGAGGGAAGGAGACAGTTGAAAGAAAGGAATCCCAGGATTAGGAAGGGAATCAACAGGAAACAAGTAAAGAAAAGGAGAAGGGAGGCAGAAGTGGAAAAACAACTTCCACAAGAACTACGGAGTTTGTGAACCTAAATCGAGCATCATTCCCCAGGTTGTATTCAGTGATCTTGCGATTCAAGCGCACAGGGACCATATGAAATAACATGCGATCTTTTGTAAGTTCATGGGGTTATGGCCAACGAAGAGGGCTTTACACATCTAGATTAGGAGCCATTGGAAGCCAAAGGGAGAAATACATTTACATCTGGGTTCTAAGGGCTTCTTCATGGTGGTGTTCACGAACCTAGAGGACAAAGATAGAGTGTTTAAAGGGGGGTCTTATTTCTATGTTGCGGTAGGACTCTACATGCGGCCATGGATGATGAAATTTGTCTCAGAATGTGAAAAATTTACATCTGTATCAATTTGGATAAGACTATACTCACTACCTCTGGATTATTAGCTCCCAGAATCTTTGAAAACCATAGGCAACAAGCTGGGGCATTTTCTGAAGATATCAGAGGCAACTCTCAAAGGTAAATATACCTCCTTTGCCTGAATATGTGTGGAAATGGATCTATCTGGAGCCCTTCCGGAAGCAATAATTTTAGAGGTATATGATGAAGATTGGGTGCAAATGGTGGACTATGAGCACATACCTTTTAGGTGCCACAAATGTCATGAACACGACCATCTGTTTAGAGACTACCAAACAAACAATATGGAAGGCAATGGGAAAACACCTTTGGATAGAGATCACGAGGGTTTCACCAAGGTTAGGGCCAAAGGGAAAGGGGGTAAACTTCCACACAAGAAAAGCAGTGAAGACAAAAATACAAGACACAATAGTTTCAAAATCCTAGAGGAAGTAGAGGAGAACGTGGAGACAGTCCAGGACAGGGAGAACGCATCCAAGGAGCAGGAAATGAAAGCTGAAATGGAAGATATCACAGTAAACAACCAGCAGAAGGAGGATATACCAAGTTGCATGGAGATCAATAAAGACTATGAGATGACTTCAAGTGAGGCAGGAACAGAGGACCATGAACTACAAGAGATTCTAGACAGGGAAAATCTAGATCTAGAACTATTTCTGGAACAAGGCAGGAACAAAGGAGTGGACTCCTTGCCAAAATAAGACTATGATCGAGTTCAACAGCTCCTTCTATGGAGGGCACAATTGAAGGGAAGTAGTGTCAAGAGAAACCACGAAAGCCAGGAGCAAAGTGGGGTCAAAATTATGGAGAACTCACGGGCACAAACTCCAAAGAACCCAAGAAGGAAAAGAGGAAGGAAAAGAAAGAATGAACTACTAAAAGAATGTGGAAAACTACTGATTAACTTAGGTAAGATGAAATATCTTACCAGCTATTCCTTTACTAACCTTTCTTAATGAAGCTTATAACATGGAACATTAGATGTTTAGGTAGTAGAAGGAAACAAAGGAATCTGAGTAACAGAATTAAAGAAGAAAAACCAGACATGGTCTTTATTTAGGAGATCAAATGTTCAATGGAGAAAATAAGAGAAATTCATAACTCGGCAGGTAGGATTCTTATGCTGTGGGATCCACAAACATTTGGAATCCTGGATGCTGAAGCATCCAGGAACTATCTATCTTTGGTATGCAGTTTGGTAGGAGATAAGGAAATGTATATGATAACAAATGTTTATGGACCTCAGAAGTAAGTAGATAAAATCAAGCTTCTTACCTCCCTAGAACATCTAAGAGCATGATATCCCAATATGTCTTGGATAGTTGTAGGTGATTTCAATATGATAAGATCTCTTTCAAAAAAAAAGGGAGGCACTAGACAGCTAGGCAGAGATTCTGAAGCCTTCCAAGATTTCATCATGAACATGGGACTAGTGGATACCGAGACAATAAATGGAACCTTCACGTGGAACAACAAAAGGGGAGGGGCTTCTCAAGTGGCTTCAAAACATGATAGATTTATTGTGTCTAAGGATCTCCTCCTCACAGGACCTGCCATCACTGTGTCCATTCTACCCATTGGAGGTTCGGATCATTAGCCAGTTCAGCTAGAAGCTACTTTTATAGGCACTCTGAGGAACACGCCCTTCAGATTTGAGAATGCCTGGCTCTCACACCCCAAATTCACTAGTAACATTGACAAATGGTGGCAAGAGGATCTGAATATTCAGGGCACTAAAATGTACATGCTCCAACAGAGACTGAAATATATTAAATCCAAACTTAAAGCTTGGAACAAAAAGGAATTTTGCGATATTATCAAGGCTAGAATTGAGACTGAACAGAAACTCCAGGAAATCAATCAGATCAATATCACATAGGGCTTCAATGAAGAGAGGCAAAAGCTAACTAATTCTTTGGAGGAATAATGGGAGGATCGATGCCTACAAGAGGAAACATTCTGGAGACAGAAATCCAGGATTCAATGGATCAAAGAGGGACAAAGAAATACTAAGTTCTTCCACAAATCCACTATGGTCCATAGGGCACATAATAGAATCACAAAGATTAAGGATTCTAAGGGTGTTGAGCTTGCCTCCCACAAGGACATGGAATCAAATCTAGTACAACACTTCTCTAATATTGCAAAGGAGCTAGTGGAGGATAGATCTAGGTTCATTAATCAGTTCACCCAACATATCCCCAAGCTGGTCACTAGAGAGGACAACCACAATCTCAATAGGCCAGTCTTGGAAGAGGAGGTCAGTGAGGTGATCAAGGAAATGCAAAGTGGAAAAGAACCGGGCCCGAATTGATTCAATGTTGATTTCTTCAAATCCTACTGGGATACAGTCAAACAGGATATCATCGAAGTTATGGAAGACTCTAGAAAATACAAAAAGGTTCTGAAAACACTGAATGCTTCCTTCATAGCTTTAATCCCCAAAAGGGAAAATGATATGACTCTGGATGGATTTAGACCCATAGCCTTATGTAATGTGGTGTATAAAATCTTCTCTAAGGTGGTAGCCAATAGACTCAAGCCCCTACTACCTTCCCTCATCTCGTAAGAGCAAACAGGCTATGTGGAAGGACGACAAATTCTCAACAACATCATCCAAGCACATGAGGTGGTACACTCTCTCAAAAGCAACAAGCAAGAAGGCATGATTATTTAGTTGGACATTGTGAAAGCCTATGACAAACTCAGCTAGTCTTATAGCAAAGCTACTCTGAAAGCATATGATTTTGATCAAAATTGGATAAGATGGGTTATGGCACTAGTCACCACGACCAACTTTTCCATTTTTCTTAATGGAGCCCCTTCAAATACATTCGCACCTTCCAGAGGGCTCAGTCAAGGCGAACGTCTCTCCCCTTTCCTCTTTGTCCTCATGATGGAAGGGCTAGGCAGGGCAAGTAGAATGGCAAATGTTGAAGGTCAAATTCAGGGGATCAACCTCACCTCGAATGGATAGGCTAATACTCTTCAGCAATTTATGGATGAAGGTAAGCCAAAATAATTCCAAAGTTATTTTCTTTAACACAAATATTACTACACAAAGAAACATTACCAGAATTCTTGGTTTTCAAAGGGATTAGTTGCCTTCCAAATATCTTGGTATTCCTCTTACTGATAAAACTCTTAGAAGAAAATATGGGAACAAATTTTAAATAAACTTCAGGACAAAATCAGAAAATGGACATGCAGATCTTTAAACTTAGCAGGGTGACTTGTGCTCACACAGGTGGTCTTGCAAGCCATTCCCATTTTCTTGTTTGCAGTTATCGTTGATCCTCAAGGCATTAAGTCGTAGATAAGGAAAATTCAAAGGCACTTTCTATGGGGTAGAGGGGAAGAGAAAAAAAGGTGGGCCTTAGTTGCCTGGGACAAGATCTGCAAGCCCAAAAGCCATGGTGCCTTGGGGTTGCATGATCCGGAAACTCTCAGTAAAGTTTCAGGAGCTAAGATTTGGTGGCAATGGATCACGGAGCTGAATGCCCCCTGGGCCAAGCTTTGGAAACAAAAGTACACCAAGCATTGGCAGGAAAAGAATCTTATTAGAATGACAAGAAAAATCAGAGGATAACAGATATGGAACCTTGCATGGGAGAACAAAAGCATTGTTCAGTAGCATTGTTTTTGGGAAATCCAAGCAGGGGACCGAGCTCGATTCTAGGAGGACAGCTGGCAACAGGAACCCATCCTCAATAGGTTTGACCTAGTAGCCCTCAAGAGAGACACAGATAGCAAAGGCCTATTAATGGTAAAATATTTCTGGGACCAAGGAAGGAACAATGAAAAATGGAGGAAGTGGAAGGAACTAAGTTACAGTGATGAGAATCCTTTGAAGGCCATTGCAGAGGCTCTCACCATGGACTTAAAGCACAGACAGATTTTGGTTTCCTCCTCACATGACCTGTTAATATGGGGGAAGAATAATGAAGGTAACTTTAACGTCAAAGAGGCAAAACAAGCAATCACAGGATTCAACTTTGTAAATGCTGATAAAGTATGGAAGGAACTTTGGTAAAGTCCTCACTTGATGAAAATAAAGCTATTTATCTGCCTTGTGCATCAAAGGAAGATCCTAACTTGGGAAAACCTCCTAAAGAAAGGTTTCATTGGCCCTTCCAAATGTCACCTATGTGGCTCACATGAGGAAATGATTGAACACCTGCTCAACCTCTGCTCTTTTTGTGCTAAGGTATGGGACTGGGTGGCATCAATCTTCCGACAAACCGACAGAGGCAATCTCACCATATCCAACACTCTAAAAAACTGGAGGAAGAACTTCTCAAAGAATGAGATCATCAACAAAGCTTGGATGCTAGTACCAGGGTTTGTTATCTAGAATGTTTGGAAGAACGCAATAGACGGATCTTCACAAATAAAGCTCACGGACCCTAGCATATAATCAATCAAATTCTAATACAGCTTAAAGAAATAGTTAAGAGCCTTTTGAGGTAAATTCCCATGAATCCTCCTTTGCCTCACGAGGAGATTATTATTCTTAATTTGGGTCTTCAATCCATCAATCCTTAAGGAATAAGGAAGGAAGTGGGAACAATTAACATAGGGGCCAATAGATGGTAGCCCCCTCCTCAGGGCTTCTTCAAAGTAAACATTGATGGAGCTTCTAAGGGCAATACAGGGGATGCTAGCTTTGGTGGTGCTATAAGAGATGCTTAGGGGCACACAAAATACATCTTCCATGGCCACTTGGAAAAGGGTACCAATAACATGGCTAAACTTCTGGCTTTAGATCAATGCTTGGAAATCCTGGTGGAGGCAAATTTACAGAATGTTATCATTGAAACAAATTCGGATTTAATCATTAGAGCAGCCAAGAAGATTCAAAATGGAACTTCACCAGATAAAGTGTCAAATCACTGGAAGCTACTATAGATTTTTCACCATATCCACTCTCACTTGTAGACCCTTAAAAAAATTAGATTTGTTCATGTTAGAAGGAAGGAAAATATGCTTGTAGATCATTTGGCCAATGAAGGTGTGGCTAATAAGGACAAGGATTCTCAGCATGCATGGGAGTCTTTACCTGAAGGGAAACTGCGAGAGGACTGTTTCATCCTAGCAACCAAAGATTGGGATTTGTGGATGAACAATGTTGATTGAAGGGATTCAGGAGACAAAAGTGAGGATGATATCACCTAATTTGTCTATGAGTTTGGGATATGGTTGCTCTCCACAATTTTGTTAACTTTTGGATGAATGATGAAGGTTTCAAGTCGGGTAATGACAAAAAACGGACTGCCTGGGTGTATTTGGCTTAGCGGGTTTCTGTTGGTGACCCCAGGTCGAAGGCTCAGCAAGGTCTACGGGAATGTTCTGGCTCTTTCGCGAAACCACGATCTTAATACCATAAGTGGTATTTTGTGCCAAACTCAGATGGTATCTGGTATTTTGGTAGGTGCATGCGATTCCACTCAATGGGTAACATGTGGCATCAAGAGGTGAGAGAGAACCGCTTTCATCACGTGGTTAACCTCTGCGCTTCTCGTCCGTGTGATATCCCTGATCACTGCTGGATCAGGATTATGTTTTCAATGACTGAGATGGGTCATGCTTGTCACCTTAGAGTTCCAGGCTTGTTGCTGATTATTAGACCCAGTTTAGAGTTGTGGTCGGGTCCATGTGCAAGGGGCAGTGGGGTCCACTGTGGGTCCCTGTATGCGCCCTGGGTGTACCTCGAAACCATGAACACAAAACCCCAAAACCTTATATGGTATATCGCGCGGGACATGGCTGGTATCTGGTATTGTGGAAGATGCATGCGATTCCACTTAGGGGGTAACACGTGGCAACAAAAGGTGAGAGAAAACTACTCTTATTGCGCGATTAACCTTCGTGCTTCTCGTCTGTGCGATATCCCCACTGGCCATTGGTTCGGGACTTTACTTTCAACAACTGGGATTGGTTATGCTTGTTACACGATTGTGGGTGTCTTTGATTGTGGGCCATTGGATCGGGGTTATGTATTCAAAAGCAAGGTTTTGGTTTCGTGGACTTTTATTGTTGTCTCCAGGTTCGTCTTGTGGATGTAGTAGGAACCATTTTGAGCTGTTTGTAGGAATCTCTTTGAGCTTCGGTCCCTAGTTTTTTATCGCCCCTGCTATCTGGGGTACTCTGTATATTATGTAATTTGATCAGATTAATAGAAGGTTCATCTCTTACTTATCAAAAAAAGATTGCGAAGATTCCGCAGTTATCGGGATCCTCGGTCATATTGACCATAACAATCAAGGGGTACGCTAATGGAAGACCAAGAAACAATACAGTAAAGCTATGTCTATAAACCGATGTGCAAGGTTGGACTTGGATCATTCAACGGTTATTATTTTACTGTGCATACACCTTTGTAGTTGCATGCAGATATTTTCCACCGAACATATGTCAATTTTGCTGATGTCTACATCTTTTGGATGGGATCATGTAGAAGCCCCGAAACTTCTTCCATTGACTTGAATATTCTCTCTCGATTTTGTGATGATTCGACTATCAGCGTAGAAATCTTAGCCATCTACATTGGCTTGAAGCCCGTGAATTACG
Source organism: Pinus tabuliformis (assembly GCA_031772625.1). NCBI lineage: Eukaryota > Viridiplantae > Streptophyta > Pinopsida > Pinales > Pinaceae > Pinus > Pinus tabuliformis. Next base: position 427,385,477 of record CM062809.1, read on the forward strand.
TGAAGATTTTGCAAAAAATTGCTTGCGCCTTCCCTTCAAAGTTTAATGGATTGAAATAGAACATTTCTTCCATTATTTTCATGAACATTAATTTGTTTTACAAATTATATTTTTGTTTTGTATTGGTTTGGAATTTGATTAGGACTCAAAGAGAACATTTATGTGGACTAGGATGATTCATTTTCATTTTGTTAATTATTTTAACTAAAATTTCGTTGTTTTATGTTTGTCGGTTCTTTTTAGAATTTGGGATAGTAAGATACATATTTTTTTACTAATATTTTAGTCATAATATATTTTACTAAAAATAATTTTCATTAATATTTTAAGTTAAAATATATTTTTGAATGTATCAAAAGATTACTGGTAATTTAATCAATTTAAATTTATCAATTTATACAAAAATATTAATAAAAGAAAATATTTTTCATTAATATTTTAGTTAAAATATATTTTTGAATGTATAAAAAGATTATTGATAATTTAATCAATATAAATTTAATAATTTGAATTTATCAACTTATACAGAAATACTAATAAAAAAAATTCACTAATATTTGTGGGTATTTCTTTATTTTACTTGCTAACTATTTTAAAATCTTTATATTTTACTTAAATTTTAGAACCATGGATTTGTTAATTGACTTAAAAGGTTTTTTTAATATAAGTAGAGAACTTTTTAACTCATTTATCAAATTGATTTTTAGTTATATCTATATCTATATATATATATATATATATATATATATATATATATATATATATATATATATATATATATATATATATATATATAGAGAGAGAGAGAGAGAGAGAGAGAGAGAGAGAGAGAGAGAGAGATGCCAATTTGATGACTAAAAAATTCTGTCTAACTATTTAGAGAACATTTTAACTAACTTATCAAATTGAACTTTCTAAAAATCAAGCAAAATGTGCCGATTTTAAAATGGTTAGTAAGTAAAATAAGGAAAATACCCATAAATATCCATCAAATTTAATCTTCGAGTGCAATATAAGAATTTTTTTTTTACTTATAATTTGTGTAAGTTTATAGATTTAAATTGTTAAACTTATATACATATATATATCTATATATATATATATATATATATATATATATATATATATATATATATATATATATATATATATATAATCGATTCCAAATAAAATTGAAAAAAATAAAATAAAATAATTCAACTATAGAATGTCCCCTAGAGTTGAGACTCCAAAATAAGTATAGGCTTACTCACACTATATATATAAGCAATTCCAAATAGGAATAAAAAAAATACAATAAAGTAATTGAACCATAAAAAGTATCCATAGCATTGAGACTCCAAAATAAGTATAGACTTGGTCACAGTGGATTTTTGAATGTATTACGAAAATTCAATCTTTTTATCTGCCTACATTAAGCAATGCTACAATGTGCACACTTAAGACTAAAGCCTAAATATTAAAGCTTAAAGGTTGAGACTCATCTGGCATGCCCATACCCTTGAGCCATTCGTATTTTATATAAAACATTAATTTAGAAGATAAAGCAATCAAAATGAAGGGTTTTTTAGTTGCCTATAAAAATAATAGAATTAAATTTTCTTGTTTGCATTAGTGAAATACTTATTTTCTATTTGATATTGAGAGTTTCTATGTAGTTTCTTTAGTATTATCATGTTGTTGATAGATCTTGGTTTTATAAAATAGATGCTTTTTTAGTTTGATTAAAAAAGGGATCTATTTCGTAGTTGGATTTTGAAGTATCAATTGTTTGGTTTCCATGGCTATATATGAACATTCAATGCATTTATATGTGGATTAGAATGCAACTAGGTTTGTGTCTTGGGGGGACTTATGGGACACTGCCCTTTTTACTTATCGAAAATATATGATTTTCTCAAAATACATGTCTCGTGTAGGTTCAAACTTGTTTTATTATATATAAAATCTTCTTTCAAACTAACTCATCATGTGGAAAATTGAGATTGATTGTTCATTTTCAAAATACATTATAGTTAATAGATTTAACTAACCTGATTTATAAGATCTTTAAACAATGATGATATATGATTTTAGTTATTTTATACTAATTTTGTAATAAAACTGCACATTATTACATATATTTAATCGTATATAAATATTATATTTTTATTTATAATTCTATTTTGTTGAATAGTATTTATGATGAAGTTAAAAGTATAATATTTTTTAACAACAAAAAGTTAGCAAAAACAAGTAGAAATTATATATATATATTGATTTTAAAAAAATTATATAATTTGACGAATAAAATACTCGGCTTAGAATTTTTTTTGTTTAATGTTTTCAAGATAGCATGCATATATATATATATATATATATATATATATATATATATATATATATATATATATATATATATATATATATATATATATATATATATATAACAGTAATTTTGAAGAAAAACTATGTAATTTGACGAATAGGTCTAGCCGTCAAATTTATACCTTACATGTTTTTTTCTCAAAGTTATCAAGGTAACCAATATTTATAGAGCTATAGCTCAATTAATGCATAGGGAAGCAATATATGTCACTCATTAGATTTTGTACTTAGCTAAATCTAACCATTAACATATGCTACTCTATACATTAATGGAACCATAACTCCAAAAATATTGATAACCATTCCTAATTTATGAATGTTAAACACATAATACATTCAATTTAACTGTAAAGTTGTATGTCACTCGAGCTCTAGGAAATGGTCTGTCAGGTGACCCACCACACAAAATATTAGAAACTTTTAAATTATGAAGTCCACCAAAACTCTACGTTAACCCAAATATTAGCTCGTAGCATGACAACTGTCGTCCTCTTTTCACATTACTTCTGCATAATTTAGTTGACACTTCTGGTTGATATGGTAGGCATTGGTCCACATGTATCCACTCCTTATAAAAGTTTCATATACTACTCCTGTTTGGTCTAGGAATTAGAACTACGACCCTCCTCTTGTTTCATCTGATTTATCAAATCCTAACATGAGCGATTCAGCACTTCGGATTACAGGGTAGCTCCCTGCTTCACTTCTTGAGAGAAGATAAAGAAAGTCCTCAACTAAACACATGTGCTTCCACATGCCTCAACCAAATTCTCTGCCAAAGTTAGAGACTATTTCGAGTCGCAAGCGGCTGACACAAAAGAAGAGCAAAGGAGGCCCGAAAGGTAGAGTCGATCTAGAATTACAAGAGCTAAAAGGTCTTATGGAGCTTGGCTTCGAGTTCAGAAAGGACCAATTCACCCCGCGACTACTGAGTCTTCTTCCTGGATTGAAGCGATTATCCGACCATGAAAATTTCACCAAGAATTTAGGGTTTCAGGAATCTCCTTTGGAAAACTGGGAACTGCCAAACCCAAATACAACAGATGTGGATATAAAAGAACATCTCAAGCTCTGGGCTCGTTCTGTAGCTTCAACACTGAAGGACTCTTACTAGCAGCAAGTCAACACTTCTATCGAAAACACAACCATTGTATTTCACTTGATCTTCTGTGACTGGTAGAGAAAGGGAATGGTTCAGTGAATTTTACAAGCCTTGTGACTCTCTCGGTGTGAAGAAAACTCAGATCCCAGTGATACTTCCAACCAGGGATATTCACAGCCATGGTTTAATTATATTGGATGGTTGAAATGATGTGATTATATCGAGGGCATTAACTTGTTTGGTGATGCATAGTATTCGATAATAGGACATCTTTCCCGCCTTGTAATGGGACATTTTTTTCACTAGTAACAGTTAACTTGTAACTGTTACGATGTTTAATTATGTCGATAGGCGTTGCTCCTATTGGAGTTAGGCACTTTAATCATTTTCTTAATTAATTTTTTTGATCGGATGGCCTAAATTGAAAGATGCCAGTATATTTTAGTGGTTGCCACTATATCAATGGATAGAATTCACACCACTAACTTATTTGCATGTCTAAATCACATGTTTAAAGCATACTTAAATTAATTTTTTACAAAGAATGATTAAAAATTTATTGTACCTCTTGTTGATAACCAAGTATGTTCATTAGTGATATATGTATTTAAAAAAATTACAAAATATATATTCAAACCAGCATTGATTCTAAAACGTATGTCTGTTTACATTCTTAAACTTATGCCTCTTCAACCATTTGCCAAGTGTTTTTTTAGCACTGAGAAATTTATTTAAAAAAAATTATAAAACATATATTCAAACCCGATTCTGAAACGTATGCCTATTCACAATGTTAAACTTATGCCTCTTCAACCATTTTCCAAGTGTTTTTTTCCAAAGAACAGGGGTCCATCAATTTCACCATTCCTCCCATCATTCCATTAATCCGCAATGGAAATAACTCTCCCACTCCATGCCCGATAGAATAACACCGCCACTCCATCTTGAGCATTTCAAATTGTCATTAAATATTTACTGTACTTATTATTCATTACCATTCCATATATTATAATCAAACGCTCTGTGGATGCATGCATTTCTTTGTTAGCACTTAGTGTTGTTGGAATTTTTGAAGTATTACTAGAATGCTGGAATGATTACTCTAAAGATTTGAAGGGCTTCTCTCTACTTCTATCTGGTAAAAAAGGTGACAAATCTTTCAAAGCCTTCCTTTTCTCTACCTACTATTTTTCAGGTTTCAGCATTGGAGAAACCCTTTCTTAGTGATTGCGTTTTTAATTGTTTCCATCCTCTCCTGGTTGTCTCTGATAATTTGGCGTAGTTGGTGTCTAATTGAATTATTTCCTAAATTCTGATGTTAAATTTCATTACATGAAGGAAAGAAGGAATGCAAGAGTTTTGGAAATGAAGTCACTATGGAGAAGGTGCAGAGAATCAAGTATGATCGAAGGATTCATAATGGATAGACAATAAGAGCCACCATATCATCTTACAGGTATCTACACATTTTCCTTCCAAGATATTTTTCCACTTTGATTCAAATGAGATGACTATCCCATAGAAAAAAGAAGGTTCTGGTCTTTTTTTTTAACGCTCTCCCAAAATTTTTAATGGTTTAATAATTATGTATTTAATTTCCGTGGGTGTAGTTTATGCACGATAGATCTTAAAAGACACTATTTAGGTTGTGGTTTTTTTTAAATGCTATGGTCTAATAATTTTATATATACTCTACCCTGCGTCGCATTTACACTCTCAAAGTCTCAAAGTTTTTGTTGATGGCGGATGAAGAATCACTGCAAGAAGCCGATGTTATTGAGACTCCATCCAACCGTCAAATATTATAAGACTTTAATTACCCAGTTCCAATGGGTGCATATTTTAGGTTTAGGTTAAAGTAATAAAGGAACATTATTATATAACCTGCGATTATACTATCAAACCACTTTCTACATTTTGTATTTTGTTTCACTCATATGAAAGCATTGTCTTCTTTTTAACCCTTTTAAATTTGGAATTTTCACGATGGAAAACTAGACATTGGTTATTTGATATAAGGTTTACCATAAAACTTTCATGGTATTTTGGTCTTTCATTGTTATTAAAATCCCTAAAGCTGCAAGCGTTTAAGTTTTGCTTAATGGACCATAAGTCTAGCTATAGTGTGTCTCGGCATTTATTTACAAGGCGGTTGCTGATCCATTAACTCTATCATTAATGTCATTAATTGGGAAAATATGTTTTAGGGATTATGAATCATTATTTGATATATGGTTTACCATCAAAGTTTCATGTTCTTTTCGTCTTTCATTGTTATTAAAATCCCTAAAGCTGCAAGCATTTAAGTTTTGCTTAGTGGACCATAAGTCTAGCTGTAGTGTATCTCGGTGTTTATTTACAAGGAAGTTACTAATCCATTCACTCTGTCATTAATGTCATTGACGTAGACAAAAATAGTGGCTTAATAAATCTCAACAATCACCACGATGTTCACTCTTTTTACACAATTCTGCCTTTTGCTTTTAGAACCGGAATGCCTTTGGAACAAGGCCAAAACAATGCATTTGCGCTTTATAAACAGAAATGTCTGCGACTCACCAGAGATCACGATCTAACTGAACCAATGGTCTAGATTAAATCACATCATCGCAAATCGCAAGTCATAAGTTGCAAGGGTCTTGATCCGTAGCTTCCCTTTGTTAAAGTCCCGATGCGATTTATCGCGTCGATCGCTTATCGGCAATCATTGCTTCCCCCCAGCTTAAGGCCTTATTGCCCCCACTCAAATGCTCTGATGTGATATGTCGGCAGTCGCTAATCGCAACTCATGAAGATGTGGGGTCCTCCTTCCTCTTAAACAAACTTGTGATGCGATAGGTAATGGTTCACGGACCCGACTAGTTACAAAAGTTCCCTGTATAACATTTCAAATCTGGATTTCGGATCCGCTAAGTGTTTGCGCTAATTGTTAATGTAACATGGATTTTGGCTTGCAGGACCAAAACCATGTAAATAAACTTTGCCAATCCGATATCGGCGATCCAATGGCTGGGATTTAAATTGGCAACAAACAATGACGTTTATAGAAAAGGCCACGATTTCGATTAACTTTGTTTTTTTCTATTACGAAAATGAAAATGAAATAACATACAGATTTATGACATCCATTGTTCTTAGTTAAAAAAGAAATTGTGTCTGGAAGTTGCACTTGATCCACTTAAATCAATAGCATAAGATTAGGTAGAGATGGTTTATCAAATGTAAATTTGTAGTTTGTTTTGAGTGTTTTTTGCATATCAATATTGTCTTTATATTCATATTACTTTATGAATAAGTTTATATTATTTGTAAATATATTTAAATTTCTCATAATTAACCTAATTAATTGTTGACTATAAGTATTCACTGTAAATTAACTATGTGGCGCCATTGTTTTGAGAATGGTTTAAACAATTTTTTTTGAAAGAAATAAAATAATATAATTATATAAGAGAATAATGATATTTTTGGATTCATAATGATTTGTAATCCCTGAAACAAATCTTTTCAATTTTTTTTAAAAGAAACTTTAAACACCTTACTTAACTCATGTTTAAATTCATGTGTTTTTAGATTTTCTATTGTTTTTAATTTGCCGAAAATTCTTTGGAATTACAAGTAAATTTGATTCAAAAAAAAAATTACAAGTAAATTTGAGTAAAGATTGTTTGGAATCACAAGTAAAATGTAGTTAGCTCCAACCAAAAATTCGTTAACATCTACTTGTTAGAGAACCCATTAAGATCAAGTTATATATCATTATTTTTTAAAACAATGGAGGCATATAGAATTAATTGTTTTAGAAAACACATTTTCTTAATGGTTAAGAACATTTAAATTATAACTATTATGATTAGTGTATCATTAAAAATTACATTATTAAATAAGAAATAGTATTTTAATAAATATTAAGAAACTAAAATAATTAAAAAAGGTTATAAATATATATAATTATGTTGAAGAATCTCACAAACATAAAACATATTACATTTTTTATTATTTAAATTTCCTAATATTTATTAATTTAACCTCCATATACCACATAATCATAATCATGTAGATATTAATGTAGTCCATTGGAATGCTTAGGTTGTGATATTAATACAGTCCATTACAAGGATTATCTTATCATATTAACAATCTATTGTTTTATTAATAAATAAGTCAAATGATTTTACATTAATTCTAAATATGAAAAAAATTAATATATACTAATATGTTGTTTTAGAAATTTAGTAATATAATTTTAATTTGATATTTTTGGATTCATTATGATTGAGTCATTTTTTTTGTCAAATTCCAACCAAAAATTATTTAGGTCATTCACATTACATACATAATTAAAACATATAACTAAAATAAACTCACTACTATACAAAACATGTAGCCATGTGATCTTGAATCTAGAAAAAAAAACCAAATTGTTCACCAACTATTTTTTATTGGTTCAAATTTCACTCTTACACAACCATCAAAATTTCTTATCCTTAACAAAATGGAAAATTGTGTATGGTAAATTATGTATTTATGTTACTTTTAATTTTATTCAACATTAAATTGTTTTGTTGATATCAAATGCCTTTTTTTTTACTGTTAGGTGATTTCACTGTTTCATCATGGATCCAACTATTTGGAGTTGTCTTCCATTCGAAGTTCTTGAACTTGTCTTCCTGTGGCTCCCATTATCGGTTGTGATAAAGTTTGGCACTGTTTGTAAAAAATGGAAGAATGCATTACAAAAAGCTTTATGTTGCAAGAATGTCTCTACGAATGAAATTGGATTTCTCGTTCCTTTCTTCAATAGTGAAGACAATTGTTTTGCTACTCAATACCTTAATAAGAATGGGCACATATATCAATTTCATTTGGGATTCCTAGATTCAAGATATACAGTAGAGTGTATTGTTGGACCAATGGTGGTTTTATCCTTACCAACAGAATGATCCCAAACACACAACTATTTTGTAACGAATCCATTTACAAAGGCATTTAAAAACGTAGGGCCAATACAAATTGGAGACTTGGGATTCTTTTCATTATTGGAAAATGTAAGCAGTATAAAATATGACTGGGTTGTTCTAAAACATATCTATGATAGAATGCAGTCTGAATTTTATGTTTGTAGTAGTCTTGATAGGGTATGGCAAAGGGCTATTGTTCCATTTGGTGGAAGTTCACCCCCTAAGAATGTAGTGTTTTAAATTTGGAATTTTCATGATGGAAAACTACACATTGGTTGTTTGATATAGATTTTACCATCAAACATTCATGGTCTTTTCATATTTCATCGTTATTAAAATCCCTAAAGCTCAAGCGTTTAAGTTTTCCTTAGTGGACCATAAGTCTAGTTGTATTGTGTCTCAGTGTTTATTTACGAGGCAATTGTCGATCCATTCACTCTGTCATTAATGTCATTAATTTGGAGAACATGTTTCAGGGATTACGAATCATTATTTGTTATATGGTTTACCATCAAAATTTCATCGTCTTTTCAGCTTTCATTATTATTACAATTCGTAAAGCTGCAAGCGTTTAAGTTTTGCTTAGTGGACCATAAGTCTAGCTGTAATGTATCTTGGCGTTTATTTATGAGGCAGTTACTAATCCATTCACTCTATCATTAATGTCATTGACACAGGCGGAAACAGTGGCTTAATAAATATCAACAATCACCCCGTTGTTCACCCTTTTTACACAATTTTTCCTTTTTCTTTTAGAACCGGAATGCCTTTGGAACAAGGCCAAAATAATGCATGTGCACATTATTGACAGAAATGTCTGCGATTCACCGGAGATCACGATCTAACTAAACCAACGGTCCAGATTAAATCGCATCATCGCAAGTCGCAAGGGTCTTGATCTGGAGCTTCCCTTTGTTAAAGTCCTGATGCGATTTATCGCACCGATCCCTTATCAACAATCGCTACTTCCCCCTAGCTTAAGTTCTTATCGCCCCCACTCAAATGTTTTGATGTGATATGTTGGCAGTCGCTAATCGCAACTCATGAAAAATTGGGGTCCGCCTTCCTCTTAAATAAACTTGCGATGCGATAGGTAATGGTTCACGAACCCGACAAGTTACAAAAGTTCCCTGTATAACATTTCAATTCCGAATTTCGAATTCGCTAAGTGTTTGTGCTAATTGCTAGTGTAACTTGGATTTTTGCCTACAGGACCAAAACCATGTAAATAAAATTTGCCGATCCGATATCGGTGATCCAATGGATGGGATTTAAATTGGCAACAAATAGTGACGTTTACAGAAAAGGCCACGATTTCGATTAACTTTGTGTTTTTCTATTACGAAGCATGAAAATGAAATAATAGATAGATTTATGACATCCATTGTTCATATTTAAAAAAAAATGTGTGTGTGGAAGTTGCACTTGATCTACTTAAATCAATAACATAGGATTAGGTAGAGATGGTTTATCAAATGTAATTTTGTAGTTTGTTTTGAGTGTTTTTTTGCATATCAATATTCTCTTTATATTCATATTACTTTATGAATAAGTTTATTTGGTTTCGTGATTCACCTAAGATCATGATCTAACTAAACCGATGGTCCAGATTAAATCACATCATTGCAAGTCGCAAGGGTCTTGATCCGGAGCTTCCCTTTGTTAAAGTCTCGATGTGATTTATCATGTCGATCGCTTATTGGCAATCGCTGCTCCCCCCAGCTTAAGGCCTTATCGCCCCCACTCAAATGTTCCGATGCAATATGTTGGCAGTCGCTAATCGCAACTCATGAAGACTTGGGGTCCGCATTCCTCTTAAACAAACTTGTGATGCGATAGGTAATGGTTCACGAACCCGAAAAGTTACAAAAGTTCTGTGTATAACATTTCAAATCTGGATTTCGGATCCACTAAGTGTTTGCGCTAGTGTAACATGGATTTTCACCTGCAGGACCAAAACCATGTAAATAAAATTCGCCGATCTGATATCGGTGATCCAACTACTGGGATTTAAATTGGCAACAAATAATGAAGTTTATAGAAAAGGCCACGATTTCGATTAACTCTGTGTTTTTCTATTACGAAGCATGAAAATGAAATAATATACAGATTTATGACATCCATTGTTCATATTTAAAAAAAAATGTGTGTGGAAGTTGCATTTGATCTACTTAAATTGATAGCATAAGATTAGGTAGAAATGGTTTATCAAATATAATTTTGTAGTTTGTTTTGAGTGTTTTTTGCATATCAATATTGTCTTTATATTCATATTACTTTATGAATAAGTTTATATTATTTGTAAGTATATTTAAATTACTCATAAGTAACCTAATTAATTGTTCACTATAATTGTTCACTATAAATTAACTATGTGGCACCATTGTTTTGAGAATGGTTTAAACATTTTTTTTTAAAGAAATAGAATAATATAATTATATAAGAGAATAATGATATTTTTGGATTCATAATGATTCGTAATCCCTGAAACAAATCTTTTCAATTTTTTTTAAAAGAAACTTTAAACACCTTACTTAATTCATGTTTAAATTCATGTGTTTTTAGATTTTCTATTGTTTTTAATTTGGCAAAAATTCTTTGGAATTACAAGTAAATTTGATTCTAAAAAAAAAAAAAAATTACAAATAAATTTGAGTAAAGATTGTTTGGAATCACAAGTAAAATGTAGTTAGTTCCAACCAAAAATTCGTTAACATCTACTTGTTAGACAACCCATTAAGATCAAGTTATATATCATTATTTTTTTTAAACAATGGAGACATATAGAATTAATTGTTTTAGAAAACCCATTTTCTTAATTGTTAAGAACATTTAAATTATAACTATTATGATTAGTGTATCATTAAAAATTACATTATTAAGTAAGAAATAGTATTTTAATAAATATTAAGAAATTCAAATAATTAAAAAAAGTTATAAATATATATAATTATGTTGAAAAATATCACAAACATAAAACATATTACATTTTTTATTATTTAAATGTCCTAATATTTATTAATTTAACCTCCATATACCACATAATCATAAAAATGTAGATATTAATGTAGTCCATTGGAATGCTTAAGTTGTGATATTAATGCAGTCCATTACAAGGATTATCTTATCATATTAACAATCTATTGTTTTATTAATAAATAAGTAAACTGATTTTACTTTAATTCTAAATTTGAAAAAAAAAAAATATATACTAATATGTTGTTTTATAAATTTAGTAATATAATTTTAATTTGATATTTTTGGATTCATTATGATTGAGTCAATCTTTTTTGTCAAATTCCAACCAGAAATTACTTAGGTCAGTCACATTACAAACATAATTAAAACATATAACTAAAATAAATTCACTACTATACAAAATAGGTAGCCATGTGATCTTGAATCTAGAAAGAAAAACCAAGTTGTTCACCAATTATTTTTTATTGGATCAAATTTCACTCTTACACAACCATTAGCATTTCTTATCCTTAACAAAATGGAAAATTGTGTATGGTAAATTATATATTTATGTTACTTTTAATTTTATTCAACATGAAATTGTTTTTTTTTTATATCAAATGCCTTTTTTCTTTACTGTTAGGTGATTTCACTGTTTCATCATGGACCCAACTATTTGGAGTTGTCTTCCATTCAATGTTCTTGAACTTGTCTTCCTATGGCTCCCTTTATCAGTTGTCATAAAGTTTGGCACTATTTGTACAAAATGGAAGAATGCATTGCAAAACCCTTCTTTCTTTTTATGTTGCAAGAATGTCTCTATGAACGAATTTGGATTTCTCATTCCTTTCCTCAATAATGAAGACAGTTGTTTTGCTGCTAAATACCTTAATCAAAATGGCCACATATATTAATTTCATTTGGGATTCATAATTCAAGATACAAAGTAGAGTGTATTGTTGGACCAATGGTGGTTTTATCCTAACCAACAAAATTCTCCCAAACACACAACTATTTTGTAACAAATCCATTTACAAAGGCATTTAAAAACATAGGGCCAATATGAATTGGAGACTCGAGATTCTTTTCATTCTTGGAAAATGTAAGCAACAGAAAATATGATTGGGTTGTTCTAAAACATAGCTATGATACAATGTAGTCTGAATTTTATGTTTGTAGTAGTCTTGATAGGGTATGGCAAAGGGCTGCTATTCCATTTGGTGGAACTTCACCCCCTAAGAATGTAGTGTTTTAAATTTGGAATTTTCACGATGGAAAACTACACATTGGTTATTTGATATAGGGTTTACCATCAAACTTTCATAGTCTTTTGGTCTTTCATTTTTATTAAAATCCCTAAAGCTACAAGCGTTTAAGTTTTGCTTAGTGGACCATAAGTCTAACTGTAGTGTGTCTCGGCGTTTATTTATAAGGCAGTTGTTGATCCATTCACTCTGTCATTAAAGTTATTAATTGGGAAAATATGTTTAAGGGAATATGAATTATTATTTGATATATGGTTTACCATCAAAATTTCATGGTCTTTTCATCTTTCATTGTTATTACAATTCGTAAAGCTGCAAGCATTTAAGTTTTGCTTAGTGGACCATAAGTCTAGCTGTAATGTATCTTGGCATTTATTTACGAGGCAGTTACTGATCCATTCACTCTATCATTAATGTCATTGATGCAGACAGAAATAGTGGCTTAAGAAATCTCAACAATCACCCCGTTGTTCACCCTTTTTACACAATTCTTCCTTTTGCTTTTAGAACCAGAATGCCTTTGGAACAAGGCCAAAACAATGCATTTGCGCTTTATAAACAGAAATGTCTGCGATTCACCGGAGATCATGATCTAACTAAACCGACAGTTCAGATTAAATCACATCATCGCAAGTCGCAAGGGTCTTGATCCAAAGCTTCCCTTTGTTAAAGTCCCGATGCAATTTATCGCATCGATCGCTTATCGACAATCACTACTTCCCCCTGGCTTAAGGCCTTATCACCCCCACTCAAATGTTTCGATGTGATATGTCGACAGTCGCTAATCGCAACTCATGAAGAACTGGGGTCCGCCTTCCTCTTAAATAAACTTGCGATGTAATAGGTAATGGTTCACGGACCCGACAAGTTACAAAAGTTTCGTGTATAATATTTCAAATCCGGATTTCGAATCTGCTAAGTGTTTTCGATAATTGTTAGTGTAACTTGGATATTTCAACTGCAGGACCAAAACCATGTAAATAAACTTCACCGACCCGATGTCAGTGATCCAATGGATGGGATTTAAATTGGCAACAAACAATGAAGTTTATAGAAAAGGCCACAATGTCGATTAACTCTGTGTTTTTCTATTACGAAGCATGAAAATGAAATAATATATAGATTTATGAAATCCATTGTTCATATTTAAAAACAAAATGTGTGTGGAAGTTGCACTTGATCTACTTAAATCAATAGCATAAGATTAGGTAGAGATGGTTTATCAAATGTAATTTTGTAGTTTGTTTTGAGTTTTTTTTTCATATCAATATTGTCTTTATATTCATAATACTTTATGAATAAGTTTATTTAGTTTCGCAATTCACCGGAGATCATGATCTAACTAAACCAACAGTCTAGATTAAATCACATCATCACAAGTCGCAAGGGTCTTGATCCGGAGCTTCCCTTTGTTAAAGTCTTGATGTGATTTATCACGTCGATCGCTTATCAACACTCGCTGCTTCTCCCTGGCTTAAGGCCTTATCCCCCCAACTAAAATGTTCCAATACGATATGTCAGCAGTCGCTAATCACAACTCATGAAGACTTGAGGTCTGTCTTCCTCTTAAACAAACTTGCGATGCGATAGGTAATGGTTCACGAACCCAAAAAGTTACAAAAGTTCCGTGTATAACATTTCAAATCTGGATTTTAGATCCGCTAAGTGTTTGTGCTAATTGTTAGTGTAACTTGGATTTTCGTCCGCAGGACTAAAACCATGTAAATAAACTTCACCAATCTGACATTGGTGATCCAACGGCTGGGATTTAAATTGGCAACAAACAATGACATTTATAGAAAAGGCCACGATTTCGATTAACTCTGTGTTTTTCTAATACAAAGCATGAAATGAAATAATATATAAATTAACTATGTGGCACCATTGTTTTGAGAATGGTTTAAACATTTTCTTTAAAAAAAAAATACAATAATATAATTATATAAGAGAATAATGATATTTTTGGATTCATAATGATTCGTAATCCCTTAAACAAATCTTTTTAATTTTTTTTCAAAGAAACTTTAAACACCTTACTTAATTCATGTTTAAATTCATGTGTTTCTAGATTTTCTATTGTTTTTAATTTGGCGACAATTCTTTTGAATTACAAGTAAATTTGATTCAAAAAATAAAATAAAAATTACAAGTAAATTTGAGTAAAGATTGTTTGGAATCACAAGTAAAATGTACTTAGTTCCAAAGAAAAATTCGTTAACATCTACTTGCTAGACAACCCATTGAGATCAAGGTATATATCGTTATTTTTTTTAAATAATGGATACATATAGAATTAATTGTTTTAGAAAACACATTTTCTTAATTGTTAAAAACATTTAAATTATAACTATTATAATTAGTGTATCGTTAAAAACTACATTATTAAGTAAGAAATAGTATTTTAATAAATATTAAGAAATTCAAATAATTAAAAAAAATTATAAATATATATAATTATGTTGAAAAATATCGCAAACATAAAACATATCACATTTTTTATTATTTAAATTTCCTAATATTTATTAATTTAACCTCCATATACCACATAATCATAATCATGTAGATATTAATGTAGTCCATTGGAATGTTGAGGTTGTGATATTAATGCAGTTGATTACCACGATTATCTTATCATATTAACAATCTATTGTTTTATTAATAAATAAGTAAAATGATTTTAGATTAATTTTAAATATGAAAAAAAATTAATATATACTAATATGTTGTTTTAGAAATTTAGTAATGTAATTTTAATTTGATATTTTTTTTTTGTCAAATTCCAACCATAAATTATTTAGGTCATTCACATTACATACATAATTATAACATATAGCTAAAATAAATTCACTACTATACAAAACAAGTAGCCATGTCATCTTGAATCTAGAAAAAAACCAAGTTGTTCACCAACTATTTTTTATTGGTTCAAATTTCACTCTTACACAACCATTAACATTTCTTATCCTTAACAAAATGGAAAATTGTGTATGGTAAATTATGTATTTATGTTACTTTTAATTTTATTCAACATTAAATTGTTTTGATGATATCAAATGCATTTTTTCTTTACTGTTAGGTGATTTCACTGTTTCATCATGGATCCAAATATTTGGAGTTGTATTCCATTCGAAGTTCTTGAACTTGTATTCTTGTGGCTCCCTTTATAGGTTGTGATAAAGTTTGGCACTATTTGTAAAAAATGGAAGAATGCTTTGCAAAACCCTTCTTTCTTTTTACATTGCAATAATGACTTTACAAACGAATTTCGATTTCTCATTCCTTTCCTCAATAGTGAAGACAATTGTTTTGTTGCTCAATACCTTAATCAGAATGGCCACATATATCAATTTCATTTGGGATTCATAGATTCAAGTTACAGAGTAGAGTGTATTGTTGGACCAATGGTGGTTTTATCCTTACCAATAGAATGCTCCTAAACACACAACTATTTTGTAACGAATCCATTTACAAAGGCATTTAAAAACATAGGACCAATACGAATTGGAGACTCGGGATTCTTTTCATTATTGGAAAATGTAACCAGCAGAAAATATGGTTGGGTTGTTCTAAAACATATCTATGACAGAATGTAGTCTAAATTTTATGTTTGTAGTAGTCTTGATAGGGTATGGCAAAGGGCTGTTGTTCCATTTGGTGGCACTTCACCCCCTAAGAATGTAATGTTTTATAAAACTAAATTGTTTTGGCTATATCTCGATAAGGAGTATGAAGATTATCCTCGGTACGGGTATACAATCTACTAGTTTGACGTAATAAGAAATGAGTGCGGTTTTTCATTTTTTCCAATCAGTGACATACATTGTGTGTCGTTAGCAGTATACATGAATCAGGTGATATGCCTTGTCAATGATGGCTCCACTTCTGTATGGTCAATTGAAGAATTATATCATTTCCAATTTGGTCAACCGTGTGTTGAACGAAGAATTGACGACTTTGAAGATGATTGGGGTTTCAGATGGAAGTTGTTGGAAGAAATTTCTGTAGATATAAATAGCAAATGTCCAGGCTATCTTTCGTTCCAAACAGTCCATGGTCTATTTCTTATGTGGAACTACAGTGAAGTTCCTTTCCTATTATATGACATGGTAACTTGCATGTGTTTTCCAATAGATATTGATAATTCAACTAATGAGCAATGTCTCGGTTTTGGTACCCAACACTGGAGGATTACATTGATTTGATTGAGTATGGAGATGTTTTTACAATTACTGCTCGTATGGATTATGTTGATGAGATTCCACCATTGGATATGGTGATGGATTCTTAGGATATTAGTATTCTTAGGAGTTCCTATAAATATTTCCATTTTATATACTCTCTATGGTTGTGGAAAATATTTCCATTTTTGCCTCTATACATACTATGTGTCTTTATGGTAATACTTTAAAATTATGTTTGTATTGATCTTTGTGATGTAAAATATTTAATATTGTTTCCCCTAAAGTTTTCTTATTTACTGTAAATGTTTCTCGATGTTATGCATTTTTCTTTGTTTGTATAATTATAATTTCTATGATTTATGTTATACATATTATTTGTATCAGTTTTTGTCATTGATTCTCAGCCAATGTTATATGTTTATGTTCATTTTAATATTTATATTTATATTTATATGTTGATAGTATATATAGTTCCAAATTTTTAGATTATTGTGTCCCAATAGTA
Source organism: Pinus tabuliformis (assembly GCA_031772625.1). Lineage (NCBI taxonomy): Eukaryota > Viridiplantae > Streptophyta > Pinopsida > Pinales > Pinaceae > Pinus > Pinus tabuliformis. Next base: position 427,402,816 of record CM062809.1, read on the forward strand.
TGGGTTTCATTTTGATTATAATATGATACATGGAAATTTAGACTTTTTTGTTTAAGCCATTTGGAAGAATTCATTTCTTTTTTTTGCCCTTTTGAAATTTTTACATTTTTGTTTTTAACCATTTGGAAAAAGCCTTATACATTTTGATAAGTATATATGGTTGGAAAAAAATAACATATACACTTTTTATGTTCCATGTTTATGATTCCATAATGAATATTTTATTATTCATTGTAGACATGTCATCTGAAGGCACACAAGCATACAAGAAAAAGAAATTTGTCACCACAATCACGTGAGAGGTCTAATGAAAGTCGTCGTTTACAATATCAACAAAATAAGGATGCCATAAATGAGCGTAGGAGAGCTACATATAACATAAAAATGAGTGAAGCCACTCTTCAAAATGATTCTATAATTCCTCGTAAGTATTATACTATGGACGATATAATGGAAAGAACATTTCCTGTTGATAGTTGATTATCAGGATATGCTCCTCCTCAGCATAAACTTGTTGTTCAATGCTCTTCTAAAAATGTTCATAACATTAGGGAAACATCTTGCAATCAGGAAGAACGTCATATTGATATTGTGGATGCAAATGTCCACCCTAACCTGTCTGTGTGTCCAATTGCATGTTTTGATGGCCAAAGGTTGCAAAACATCCATGGTGGAGGTAATGATGACATTTTGTGTGATGATTTGGATGATAGTTTAATTGGCCATTTGTTTTATAATTTGGATCTAGTTGCTCGAAAAAAAAGACCTTCAAATACCGCTTCTCAAAGTAATGTGGTCCCACCAAAAGAATCTATCATCCATGATAGCATTTTGCATGGTACAATGGAGTTAACACAATTATATTTTGATTTTCGCTACAATAGTGGTTGTTCTACTACATTCCTATATTTACAAAGTTTTGTTTACTAAACTTATGTTATTTTATTCTCTTCGTATAGGATAAAACTTGTTTTAAGAGAGGTCTAGAAATTAACTCCCAAAGTGTTCCATCTATTAATCTGAGAAGTGAAGATGAAGCATGTCATAATCTTCCTGTGCATTCTCCTTGATGATCAAATTGCCAGACTAATGTAAACTTTCAATGTTTTTTATTTGCTTTTCATTTTTTAAATTTCTAATTTCTTAGACATTGAATTTTATGGTGTATTTTATTCTCTTTGAACAGGACACAAATCATTTCAATAGAGGCATACAAATTAACTTCGTATATTTTCCATCTACTGATGTTAGAAGTGAAGAGGAACCATCTCATAGCGTTCATCCACATCGCCAAACAAATGTAAATGTTGAGTGCATTTGATATTTTTCTCATTTTTTCATTCGCAGTTGCCTGGAAATTGTGTTTTGTGACCTTTCATGGAGAAATCATGATCTCATCTCATTAGGTTGGAGAATTGGAATCCAAAACATCAAATTGTAAAACTAATGTAGATGTTTAATGTACTTGATTTATTTTCAATTTTTGAATCTTTCTTTTTTGGACATTTAGTTTTATAACATATTTTATTTTTTTGAAACAGGGAACGACTCATTTGAATAGAGGCAAAGAAACTACATCCAAAAATTTTCCATCCAATGATCTTAGAATCCAAGAGAAACCATGTCATAACCCTCATCCACAGGAAGACACAAATGTAAATTTTGAATGCATTTGATTCTTTTGCATTTTCTTCATTTATAATTAGCTGGAAATTAAATTTTAAAGTCTTTTATGACAAAAAGACCTTTACATCCTCTCAGGTTCGTGAAATGCGCACCATAAATTTAGAAAGACATTCTCATAGATCCATTCCACATGCTTCAAATTTGCGAAGGGAATCTCATGTTCTTGAAGATGAAGTAAATGTTAGAAGATATTTTACTCATCCAAATGGTTTTCAAAATGGTTCGGCGAGTAGAGATCCTATTCATTTTGATGAAAACATGATTGCAGTGCATAAAAGGTTTCAAGCAAAGATAGATAGCTTTTCAGTTGTCCAAATGTGCTACATTTTCCAAGAATCATATCCCAGAATCCTTGTTGTGAGACATTCTAAAGGACCTTTTTGCAGACGATGTAAGAGTGAAAGAGGAGCCCATCATTTTTTTTGATATAATAACATGGATCCTGGTGAGCAACCTCATATTTTAAGAGTTCTTACTCAAGTTGAAAAAATTCTAATAGCATGTGTGAATCCTGTTTTGCAAGTGACACATGCTCGAAGTGGGAAGTATAAGTATAGTGGTCATACAATTAGCTTTCCTCAAGATATTTCTACAATTGTACAAAGCCTTCCCCGACATGTTGAAGATATTGACTTTCTAATTGTGAGGAGACATGGCGCTCAGTCTAAATATTATGAATGTTATGTCTGTTGGCATTATGATTCTGGTATGGCTCTATGTTACAGATGTTGTACTTGATGGCAACACCCTCAAGTGGCAATGCTCTGTTCAGGCTCTCAAAATGTTGGAAATTAAGAGGTACGCAGGTGAATGGTTCAAAAGCTGCGGACCCGCAGGGATATCATCGATAAAGTGCGTACATACCCGCAGGTTACCCGTTCATGAGGTGCGGACCCCCAGTTCACTCACTTCAAGGCAGAGAAGCACGCTCACGTGGGGTTTCTTATGTTTAGCACATGGTATTTAGCCCGCCGTTCTTGATTCTATGGTTTTGGCCCTGGTATAGGATCTAATTTAGCCCCGGTTTGGATCCCTTGTATTGGTTATTGATGGTTTTGTCCCATGGTGTGGATAAGGGCTTGACTATAAATAGAGAAGGAGATCACTTGGCCAAAGCATCTTTACAAATGGTATATCTTAAGATCTGAAATATTGGGTTATCAGTTTAAAAGCTTGATCTATATAAAAGTGAAGTTGAAAGTGAATCTATGAAGTGTGATCTCTCGGGCGCATGATCAGATCTGGGCATCTGACTATCTGTGGCACACTGGTGGATTGCCAATTTGGCCCTAATCAGAGGTTCGCAGGTAATCAACTGTGCAAGTGCGGGGGTACGCATAGCAGAAGAAGGCGCAGTGCGTGGGTATGCACAGTAGAAGAAGGCGCAATGCGTGGGTACGCAGCGCGATAGAGGTTCAGGTGCGGAAGAATAGTAAAGGTACGCGGTGTGGCAGAGGTTCAGGTGCAGAGGCACAGTGAAAGTACGCGGCGCTACAGAAGCCGTAGGTGCGTAGATACGCGGTGCGATAGCATCTGAGGGTGTGTGGCCACAGTAGTAGTATGCGGCGTGATTGAAGAAACAGTGCGTGGGTACGCGGTGCAGTTGAAGGCTCTCTGTGTTAGGATATTCCGACACATAGGATATAGTTAAGTTCAACTTGGTCTAGTTTAGAGTTAGGTATAGAGTTAGGTAAAGTGTGTTTCTTTACCGTTGTACATTTTGTAACTTACAATCCGACGGTCACGATATGTAGTGATCCGACGGTTCACTCTCACCTCGGTATTACCGACACTTGATCCGTGGCTTGACACCCGATTGGTCCATGAGTTCTATTTAAAGTGCATGGAGGGTCATTGTTCGGGTAATCCGTGCATGAGAGAAGCTTATGTAAATTTTCATTCTTTAATTAATAAATTGCCTGTAGTACCCACGTTGGGACAGGCCGTGGACTGTTTCCCTCCTTGCACTTTGAGGGTTTTAACCACGTCAAAAATACTGGTGTATTGATTTGAGATCTGGTTGTGAGCGGTGTCCTTTTGGTATTCTTTCTGAGGAACTTACCCTGTAAATTCCTACATGGTATCAGAGCTATTTGAGGGCCGCGTCCGTTGGTGATCCAAATCTGAAGCCGGTAGAACTGCATGCGGCTGTCGGTTCCTAGATCTGCTGTTTCTGACTGCTTTTGAGCCGAGAGGACTGCTCTGTTGCGTTCGGAGCATCTGTTCCAGTGAGAAACCCCTTTCGTTTCATGCGAAAATGTTTCCGGTAGCCCTAGCTGCGTCATTTTTCAGATCGGGAGGTATACAGTGTTTTTTGCAGTTTACTGTTATTTTCTCTCTGCTTATTTCGGTCTCAGTTTATTTAGCCTTTTTTTTTTAACCGGATCTATACCTTTCATTTCTGCGTATGCTCTTTGCCCTGCGACTCTGTGCGATCTGGGCAAATCAGAAATAGAAAGGAAGGATTTTTCTCATGCGTATGCTCTTTTCCCTGCACATTAGTGTGATCTCGGAAAATCAGAAACATTGAGAAAAATATTTAGTTTTTCGGCTAAAGCTAACTTTGAGATTTTTTTTTAAAAAAATTTCTAGTTTTTTGGCTAAAGCTAACTTCGAGCCGCAAGGTTCGTTTTTCTTTGCATATTTGTGTTGGGTTTTGTGTTTTGTGTTTTGTAGGGAAAAAGAGCTTTCTCAAGGCAAGCACGCAAACCAAGGCCCCCCCCCCCTCTCTCTCTCTCTCTCTCTCTCTCTCTCAAATTTTTTGTATAGATCAATTGGTTCAAAGCTATTTTAAGAGAGTAGAGGTCTTGGGTTCAAGTCTCCATTTTGTGGGGGTGGTTTTTTTTTTCATTCCCGCACATTCGCGCACTTTGCCGGCAACGTCAACAATGTTTTTTCAAAAAGCCATAACTTCTTCATCCGGAAGCCTTTTTCAGAGCCGTTTTTTTTTAAAACCGCCTATTTTTTCGAGATCTATCCATTGGAACACTTTCTTTCAGCATCTTCAGCTTCAGTTTTTTTAAAAAATGGAAAGTCCATGCCAAGTCATTCTTGACAGCACTAACTACTTCCAATGGGTAGCCTACATGGAAGATTTACTTAGAAGTAAAGGTCTCTTCAGAATAGCCACAGACCAAGAGAAGAAACCAAAAGATGAAGACAAGGCTGCAAAATGGGAAAATAGACAAGATCAAGCACGTGGTTTGATAGGGATGTCTATTTCTCCTGATCTTAGATTCCACATTGCAGAACTTGAGACTCCTCATGAAGCATTAGAAAAACTCGCTAAAGTTTTTGGGATTAAAAATGAAATTAGAGCCCATCAACTTGAAAATGAGTTGCTTACTTTGGATCCTAATAATTTTTCTTGCATTGAAGATTTCTTGTCCAAATTCAAGAACCTTAGATATCTCTTGGAAGGTGTTAAAGTTAAGAAAGAAGATGGTAACCTTATTTATTCCATCCTTACTAAGTTGGGACCAGCCTACTTTGTATTTGTTTCCACTTTCCATTCTACAAGGGAAGCTTTCATTTGTCAAGGAAAAGACTACAAGGCCCCTTCCTTTGACTCCTTTTGTGATTCCTTAATAAGAGAACAAGAAAAACTCTTACACCTTGGTCTTCTTAATCTTGGAAACTCTTCCACGAAAGCGTTAGCCGCCCAGCAGCAACCAAATTCAAAGAATCCTAAGAAGTCATATCCTCAAAAGAATGGTCCTAAACCATCTCAGCCTCAAAATGAAAGATCATTTCAGCAAAATGATAAGACCAATAAAAACAAATGGAAGAAGACTGATAGACATTGTAACTTTTGTAATCGAGATGGCCACTTAGAATCTAAATGCTTTAAGAAGATGGAAGCCTTGGAAGCCGCAATGAAGAAACATAACATCCATGTGGAGCCTACTTCAACTTCAACTTCTGGAATGGCACTTTCTGCATGTCATTGTCAATCATCTCAGTCTGGTTATGCATTAAATGTATCTTCTTCTTCTTCTCATTCTCATGAGTGGCTCATTGATTCTGGAGCCTCTTGTCACATGGCCAAAAACCAAGCCATGTTTTCTTCTTTAAATGATTGTAACACCAAAAATATATATGTTGGTGATGATAGATATCTTAATGTTGTAGGGACTGGAACTGTTCATCTAGACAATGGTCAGTTTAATGATGTATTATGTGTTCCAACCTTATCCTGCAACCTTCTATCTGTCTATCAGATAACTCATTCAGGTGAAGGTAAAATTGTTGAATTTTCACCTCATGATGTTGTAATCAAGGATCTAAAAGATCCTAAACAGATTCTAGCTACTGGTCTTGCTGATGATTCCAAAAGGTTGTATAAGTTTCACAACTTTGGGTCATCAAATCTTCCCTCAGTATTTGTTGCTCATAATGATGAAGTGAGCAAACTTTGGCATGAGCGATTTGGTCACTTAAACTATCGCTCCCTTCAGCATCTATGTAAAGAAAATATGGTGACAGGTCTTCCTATGGTATCTTGCAGAGATGGTGTTTGTTCCGGATGTGTACTCAGAAAACATCATCGGGACAGTTTTGACAAACGTGCCTCTTGGCACGCCTCAGCCCCTTTACAGCTTGTGCACAGTGATTTATGTGGTCCTCTTCCTGTTGCTTCATTCTCTGGCTGCAAGTACTTCTTAACTTTCATTGATGATTTCTCCAGACGCACTTGGGTATACTTCTTAAAACTCAAGAGTGAAGTATTTAACACCTTTTTGGCCTTCAAAGCCTTTGTTGAAAAACAATCTGGACATCAAATTCTTAAGCTAAGAACTGATAATGGTGGAGAATATGTTAAAAACACATTCATCAACTTTTGCACCGAAAATGGAATTCAAATGCAACATACTGTTCCATACACTCCACAACAAAATGGTGTAGCTGAAAGGAAAAATCGCACCTTAAAGGAAATGGCTAATTGTATGCTGCAATCTAAAGGACTCAGTCTTAGTTTTTGGGCCGAAGCAATTAATTGTGCAAATTATATAATCAATCGCACTCCTACTAAGGTTCTAGAGAATATCACTCCAGAAGAAGCTTGGAGTTCCATTAAACCAGATGTAAGTCACTTTCGTGTGTTTGGAAGTGAAGCATGGGCCCATATTCCAGATGAAAAGCATAAAGCTTTAGAACCTAAGAGTGAGAAATGTACTTTTGTTGGATATTCTGAAGATGTAAAAGGTTATAGACTTATTCCATTTAAGTCCAAAAATGTTATCATTAGAAGAGATGTAAAATTTGATGAAAATAAATCGGCCTGCGAGCCTAGTCCGGCGGATGTGCCACCTCTTTCTATCTCTTCTACTTTTGAAAACATTTCTTCTTCAGATGATGAAAGCGAGGATGATAATCCTCCCCCACCTTCTCAGGATCCTCAACTTCCAAGATGGGTCCGTGCTACTCGGGATGCAGCAGGTGATCTTGCTGGTGATCCTACAGATCAGCGACGTACACGTTCTCAGTTTGAAAGAGCCTCTTCTTTACTGGCTCAAGCTCCAGTAAATCATGATCCTGACACTTTTGCAGAAGCTTCAGGCCATCCACATTGGGAAGCAGCTATGAATGAAGAATATCATTCATTGATGACAAATGATACATGGGATCTTGTTCCTCTACCAAAGGGACGCAAACTTGTTAGATGTAAATGGGTTTACAGAACCAAGTATGGACCAGATGGGAAAGTTGATAAACATAAAGCTCGTCTCGTTGCTAAGGGCTTTTCACAGGTTGAAGGCATTGACTACACTGAAACCTTCTCCCCTGTTGCCAAAATGAACTCTATCCGCCTTGTTCTTTCCCTTGCTGCCTCTTTAAAATGGGAAGTCCATCAGATGGATGTTAAATCTGCCTTCTTGCATGGGGACTTGCAGGAAGAAATCTATATGGAACAACCCATTGGCTTCATACAAACAGACTCCAGCCTTGTTTGTCGACTTAAGAAATCCCTTTATGGCCTCAAGCAAGCTCCTCGGGCTTGGTATGCCAAAATGGATAGCTTTCTTTTAGAATCTGGCTTTTCTAGGTGTCATTCTGACAATACTGTCTACACCAAGAAAGTGGGCAACTCTCTTATCATCCTTGTTCTTTATGTTGATGATCTTATTCTTACTGGTAGTGATCCCAACCTTATAAACCATGTGAAGTCCAGCCTTAAAAAGAAATTTGAAATGACAGACTTAGGACACTTACACTATTTTCTCGGTCTTCAAGTCTTGCAATCCCAGGAGGGTATTTTCCTTTCCCAGTCCAAGTATGCTTGTGATATTCTTCGTCATTTTCACATGGAAGACTGTAAGCCAGCCCCTTCTCCTTTTCAGTCTGGAGTCAAACTTTCAGTCTCTTGTACTTCTCCTGAAGTTGATGCTACCTTATACCGTCAACTTGTCGGAAAACTCTTGTATTTAACCCATACTCGTCCTGATCTTTCCTTTGCTGTTGGCCTTGTTGCTCGTTTTATGCAAAACCCCCGTGAAAGTCATTGGAAAGCAGCTAAAAGAATACTTCGTTATGTTCGAGGTACAGTACAGTTTGGGATTCATTACAGTGCCAAAGCAGCTCCTCTGTTAGTTGGTTTCACTGATTCTGATTGGGCTGGTGACCCTGATGATCGGAAGTCTACTGCCGGTTATGTCTTCACTCTTGGTTCAGGACCTATTACATGGGCTTGTAAGAAACAGGCTGCCATTTCTCTTTCGTCAGCAGAAGCAGAGTATCGTGGTGCCGTGGAAGCTAGTAAGGAAGCCTTGTGGCTTCGTCAGATCCTATCAGAGTTTGGCTTTGAGCAGCAGCATCCAACCACACTTTGGTGTGATAATCAAAGTGCCATTCAGCTATGCAAAGATCCAGTCCAGCATCAACGCAGCAAACACATTGAACTACACATGCACTTCATCAGAAAGCTCATTCATGACCATGTTCTTGAAGTGCAATATTGTCCAACAGATGATCAGGTTGCAGACATCTTCACAAAGGCTCTCACAGAGGCGAAGTTCACTAAACTTCGATATATGCTTGGAGTTCAGGAAGTTGTCACTAAGGGGGGATAGGCTCTAGTGCCTCCTTCCTTCTCCTATTGTGTCATATTTGTAAATCCTTCAATCCTATCCCAAGTTGTTCTTAAGGGGGGATGTTAGGATATTCCGACACATAGGATATAGTTAAGTTCAACTTGGTCTAGTTTAGAGTTAGGTATAGAGTTAGGTAAAGTGTGTTTCTTTACCGTTGTACATTTTGTAACTTACAATCCGACGGTCACGATATGTAGTGATCCGACGGTTCACTCTCACCTAGGTATTTCCGACACTTGATCCATGGCTTGACACCCGATTGGTCCATGAGTTCTATTTAAAGCGCATGGAGGGTCATTGTTCGGGTAATCCGTGCATGAGAGAAGCTTATGTAAATTTTCATTCTTTGATTAATAAATTGCCTGTAGTACCCACGTTGGGACAGGCCGTGGATTGTTTCCCTCCTTGCACTTTGAGGGTTTTAACCACGTCAAAAATACTAGTGTATTGATTTGAGATCTGGTTGTGAGCGGTGTCCTTTTGGTATTCTTTCTGAGGAACTTACCCTGTAAATTCCTACACTCTGCGGGGATACGCAGAGACGCAGAAGGTGAAGTGCGAAGCCACGCAGTCCAGATAAAGAAAAATTGCGTATTTGTCCTAAAACATTTGTTGATCATCTTCTATTTATTGCTGCAGAGTTCAAGGTTTATATTTCTGGTACTATCTTTCTGTTTACAGCATTCTGAGAAGTTGGGTAATTCTTGGTTGATTGTCTAAGGAGTTTGGGTAATTTGCATGTTTATTTGATATTCTTGGATCCAGTTTGAAAATTTATGAAAAGTGGTCCTTGAAAGAAAAGAAGTAGGGGGTTGTAGCTCCCTTCCAGGAGAGACTGGAAAACGAGAGAGAGTTGTAGCTCTCTGCAGGTTGCAGCCTGCGTACTGGTAAAGGACTGCACCAGTACAAAATCATTGTAAAAAGAGTTTCTAATTGAAAGAAGATAGAAACATATTGCAGCAGGTGGTTTTCACCCACATTGGGTTTCCACCTTATATCTAGTGTTCTTCGGTGTGACTATCTGTTTTTCTTGTTCATGCTCATTGTTTTATGGTACTGACATACAAGAATAAGTCAAAGTATAAATAAGGAAGATTTATTAAAAAGAACTTGATAATACTGATTCACCCCCCCCCCCCCCCTCTCAGTATTATTTCCAACAATTGGTATCAAAGCAGATCCTTCAGAGAAGCTTGATCGCTTGAAGGAAGATCATTCATCATGAGCAACTACGAGAGGGAAGCATCAATCAGGCCACCAATTTTTGATGGGACAAACTTCAATTATTGGAAGGTAAGAGTTACTGCCTATCTTCAATCTCTTGGTACAGAAGTTTGGGATATCATAGATACAGGCTACACTTTTCCTTCAGCTACTCCTACAGATCCGGCCGAGAAAAAGAAATATGAAACAAATGCTAAAGCAGTCAATACTCTATTGGGATGCTTATCTCAAACAGAATTCGTGAAGGTTATGCAATATAAATCTGCAAAGGAAATATGGGACAAGATTGTCTTGAGCTACAAAGGAGATGAACAGGTAAAGCGTGCTAAACTTCAAACCCTCAGGATTCAGTATGAGAATCTCAGAATGTATAATGATGAAAGTGTGGCTAACTATTTCCTTCGGGTAGACGAGATTGTTAATTGCATGAAAAACTTGGGTGAAGAAATAAAAGAGGCTATTGTGGTTGAAAAAGTTTTAAGATCATTGTCCCCCAAGTTTGAATCTAAAGTATCTGCAATAGAAGAAAAGGAAAATCTACGAACTCTTACTATGTCTCAGCTACACGGAATTCTAACTGCTTATGAAATGAGAAAAGGAGGTCCATCAGATAGGAGAGAAGCTGCTTTCAAGGCTTCAGGCAAAGGAGACTACTATGAAGCAAGTCACGCGCCAGAAGAAGAAGAAGAATCAAATTTTGTCAGAAATCTTCAACGGGGTACTGGAAGGTTCAGAGGTAAGTTACCTTTTAAATGTTTTGCTTGTGGAAGAGTAGGTCATTATGCTGCGAAATGTCCTCATAAGGATAAGATTGACAAGGGAAAGGAACCTGTTAGATGGAACAAGAAACAGTATGCAAATAATAAAAGCTACTACACTCATGAAGACAGTGATGGTCTATCAAATAGTGATGAAGATGAACGAGGTAATGACTATAAACTTTTAATGGCATTTGAAGATGATGATTACATGGATGCTATAGAAGTGGATAGCCTTTATGAAGAAATTTCTAGACTCAAGAGATGTATAGAAGAAAAGAATATGATCATTGATACTCTACAATTTCAAATTGATGAAAAAGAAAAATATCTTGAAAAATTAGAAGGTGAAATTATTGGTCTTAGAAAAGAGATTGAGAAAACAAAGGCTATTAATCTTAAGTTTGTCAAAGGATCTGAAACTCTGGATGAGATCATCAATGTACAACATTCTCCACTAAACAAGACAGGTCTGGGGTATAATGGAGAAACTTCTCAAGCATCCACCTCAAAGAGTTATCTTGATGCAGCAAGAAGGAATGAGCAAAAGCACAATGGAGATCACCAGGTAAAGCAGGGACGAATTACATCAAGAACAAACAAAGACTATCAGGTAAACCAGGGGCAATCCGTCTTAAGGATGAACAAAAGTTACAACCAGCCACAGGTAAAATCCTCTCAATTTGCTTCAAGAATGGATGACAGTAGAAATTACAATCATTTGGCCGGTAGATTTGATAACCGCAGAAGTTTCTTCAATGGACAATGTTTCTCTTGCCATAACTTTGGTCACAAAGCAGCTCAATGTGTTGCATATAAAACAATCATGACTAGAGAAGCTCAAAAACAAAGAAGTATGACCGGGATTACAAAAAGGACCTATAATAAATTTTCGGCTCTTGAAAATGAAGTTGAATGTTCTATTTGCAATAACTTTGGTCATGAAGATTCTGAATGCAGGAGTAGGTTTCAGCAGACAAAGGAACAAGCCTCAAGCACCAAAACATGGAGAATAAATGAACCACAAACAGAAAGATGTGGGATAGCATTTTATGCAGAGGGACAGGAAAATATATGGTACATTGACAGTGGATGTTCGAAGCATATGACAGGTGATAAAGAAAAACTTGAATCATATTCTGCTTTAGAAAAGGGAAAGAAAGTTTCGTTTGGAAATGATACTCCTGCAGCTATAAAAGGAAAAGGCACTGCTCAGTTAAAAGAAAAGGTCAAAGCTGGAAATGTTTTGTATGTTGATGGATTGAAGCATAATCTTCTGAGTGTCAGCCAGATGTGTGATCAAGGAACCGAGGTGATATTTAGATCAAATGGATGTCTTGTTCGTGATCTTGATACAGGTAAAACAGTGATCAAAGGTGAAAGAACTCCAAATAATCTATACATATTTGAAGAAGGACAACAACAATGCTATCTAAGCAAGGATGATGAACACTGGTTATGGCACCGGAGGTTGGGGCATCTAAGCTTTTCACAAATAAGGAAAGCATGCAAATATCAGGCAGTTCGCGGTCTTCCAGATATCAAAATTCCAGACAACACCATATGCAAATCATGTCAGTTTGGAAAGCAAACCAGAACTAACTTTCCTGAGAAGGAAGTATTAGCTAGCATGCCTCTTGAGCTAGTACATACAGATGTATGTGGTCCATTCAGGAAAAGGACACCTCGAGGAGAAGAATACTTGATATTATTCATTGACGATTTCTCCAGGTTTGTCTGGTTAGGACTTATGAAGCACAAAGATGAAGCATTCGAAAAATTCAAATCCTTTAAAGCCTTGGTTGAAAATGAATCAGGATACAAAATTAAGTGCCTCAGATCTGACAGAGGTGGGGAGTTTACCTCAAATGATTTTTTCAATTTCTGTGAAGAACATGGGATAAGAAGAGAATTCTCTACAGCTAGAACTCATCAGCAAAATGGAGTGGTGGAAAGAATGAACAGAACAGTCCAACAAATGGCTCGTGCTATGCTTGATGAGTCTGGAACTCCCGCAACTTTCTAGGGTGAAGCTGCATATGCTGCGATTGTTATTCTCAACAAAACAAATGTCTGGGTGAACAGCACTCAAACCCCTCATGAGCTCTAGTATGGTGAGACTCCTTCGGTAAAGCACTTCAAAATCTTTGGGAGCAAATGCTATATTAAGAATACTGATGAGCAACTTGGCAAACTTGAACCTAGAGCAGATGAAGGCATTCTTCTTGGTTATTCTCCACACAGCAAAGCATACAAGTGCTATAATAAAAGACTTGGAAGAATTGTTGACAGCATTGATGTAGTGGTTGATGAGAAGGGATACATTCCTAGGCAAGTAAATCATGAACATATCGAAGAAGATGAAGACTACCCTCAAAGACAGAATGATGAAGAAGAAGAACCTCAAGAAGAACCAGAGGAGCAGATAAGGATAGAGGAGAAGACTCCATCCAGGTATGTTCAGAAGAATCATCCAGAATCTCAGATTTTGGGGCAGAAAGAAGCAAGTGTACAAACAAGAAGAACAATTGTAGAAGCTTCAAGCTATTTGGAATTACTCTCTTCCACTGAACCACAAAATGTGAAAGAGGCATGCAAAGATGAATGTTGGGTCAAAGCAATGGATGAAGAACTTGAGCAGATCGAAAAGAACAACACTTGGGAATTGGTTCCTAGACCAAAGGATAAGAATGTTATACGGACAAAATGGGTCTTCAAAAATAAATTGAATGAAAATGGAGAAATAATTAGAAACAAGGCCAGACTTGTTTGTAAAGGGTATGCGCAGCAAGAAGGAATAGATTTTGAAGAAACTTTTGCTACTGTTGCAAGACTTGAGGCCATCCGAATGTTCCTTGCTCTCTCAAGCTTTCAAAACTTCAAAGTATTTCAAATGGACATAAAATCAGCTTTTCTGAATGGAGATTTGGAAGAAGAAGTATACATTGAACAACCAGATGGTTTCATTCTTGGAAATGATCCAAATCTTGTATGCAGATTGAAAAAGGCTCTCTATGGTCTCAAACAAGCTCCAAGGGCTTGGTACTATCGTTTGGACAAATATCTTCATCAACAAGGCTTTTCAAAAGGATCAGCAGATAGCAACCTTTATATAAAAGTTGAAAACGACAAATTGCTAATACTCGTTGTGTATGTAGATGACATTATCTTTGGCAGCAATGAAGAAGCTATGAGTCAAAGCTTTGCCTTGGTAATGCAGAAAGAATTCGAAATGTCCTTGCTGGGAGAACTGACATATTTTCTTGGTTTGCAAATCCAACAAAAAGAAGGAGGGATATTTTTGTCTCAAACCAAGTATCTCAAGCAGATTTTGAAGAAATATGGCATGGAAGATGCAAAACCAGTATGTACACCCATGGTCACAGGATGTAGCCTCAGTGCAAATGATGAATCAGCAGCAGTGCATCAACCAACCTACAGATCTATGATTGGAAGTCTACTTTATTTGACAGGTACCCGACCAGACATCATGCATGCAGTGGGAATAGTTGGAAGATTTCAGGCAAATCCAAAGGAAACTCATCTTCAGGCAGTAAAGAGAATCTTCAAATATCTTCAAGGAACTCAAAACTATGGCTTATGGTATCCTAGAGATACAGATCTCACACTTCATGCTTATATAGATGCAGATTGGGCCGGAAGCATGGATGACAGGAAGAGCACAAGTGGTGGTGCATTCTTTATGGGTTCCAGATTAGTGTCTTGGTTCAGCAAGAAACATAGTTCGATTGCCTTGTCTACAGCTGAAGCGGAATATGTTGCTACTGCATGGAATAGTTGGAAGATTTCAGGCAAATCCAAAGGAAACTCATCTTCAGGCAGTAAAGAGAATCTTCAAATATCTTCAAGGAACTCAAAACTATGGCTTATGGTATCCTAGAGATACAGATCTCACACTTCATGCTTATATAGATGCAGATTGGGCCGGAAGCATGGATGACAGGAAGAGCACAAGTGGTGGTGCATTCTTTATGGGTTCCAGATTAGTGTCTTGGTTCAGCAAGAAACATAGTTCGATTGCCTTGTCTACAGCTGAAGCGGAATATGTTGCTACTGCATCTTGTTGCACTCAACTCCTTTGGATGATGCAGACCTTGCAGGATTTCCAAATCACTTGTACACCACCTATCTCCATCTTATGTGATAATACAAGTGCAATCAGCATTTCAAAGAACCCAGTCATGCATTCAAAGACCAAGCACATACCAATCAAGTATCACTTTCTCCGGGAACAAGTGCTTGAACAAAAGGTCAAGTTGGAGTATGTTCCTTCTAAGGAACAAGTTGCTGATATACTCACCAAACCATTGCCCGGGGAGACTTTTGAATACCTGAGGCAAAAGCTGGGGGTTGTTGATGCATCATCATGTTGTTGAATCTCTTCTGATTATTGGTTGTACGCAAGGCTCATCTGGGGTATATGCGTACATGTGCTGGGTTGCGGATTGGTCGAAGATCGAATGGCACAGGTTCAGGGGGAGCATATAATGCATTGTTGGCATTATGGAGGAAGTATAGAAGGAGATCATGGATGCTGGTCTGAATATTGCTGCAATATGCCTCTATCTCTTTCATGGTCATTTATGGTGTTTGGTGGATTATGGTTCTTCTTTGCAGATTTGGATTATAGTCAAGGGGAGCATGTTCTTAGGGGGAGCATAACCCTTTGCCCTTGATGTAAAAGGGGGAGAATGACGTTGAGGATCTTGAGGTTGCCATCAAGTCCAAAGGGGGAGATTGTTGGCATTATGATTCTGGTATGGCTCTATGTTACAGATGTTGTACTTGATGGCAACACCCTTAAGTGGCAATGCTCTGTTCAGGCTCTCAAAATGTTGGAAATTAAGAGGTACGTAGGTGAATGGTTCAAAAGCTGCGGACCCACAGGGATATCATCGATAAAGTGCGTACATACCCGCAGGTTACCTGTTCATGGGGTGCGGACCCCCAGTTCACTCACTTCAAGGCAGAGAAGCACGCTCATGTGGGGTTTCTTATGTTTGGCCCGTGGTATTTAGCCCGCCGTTCTTGATTCTATGGTTTTGGCCCATGGTATAGGATCTAATTTAGCCCCGGTTTGGATCCCTTGTATTGGTTATTGATGGTTTTGTCCGATGGTGTGGATAAGGGCTTGACTACAAATAGAGAAGGAGATCACTTGGCCAAAGCATCTTTACAAATGGTATATCTTAAGATCTGAAATATTGGGTTATCAGTTTAAAAGCTTGATCTATATAAAAGTAAAGTTGAAAGTGAATCTATGAAGTGTGATATCTTGGGCGCATGATCAGATCTGGGCATCTGACTATCTGTGCACACTGGTGGACTGCCAATTTGGCCCTAATCAGAGGTTCGCAGGTAATCAACTGTGCAAGTGCGGGGGTACGCACAGCAGAAGAAGGCGCAGTAAATGGGTACGCAACGCGATAGAGGTTCAGGTGCGGAAGAACAGTAAAGGTACGCGGCGTGGCAGAGGTTCAGGTGCGGAGGCACAGTGAAAGTACGCGGCGCTACAGAAGCCGCAGGTGCGTAGATACGCGGCGCTACAGAAGCCGCAGGTGCGTAGATACGCGGCGCGATAGCATCTGAGGGTGCGTGGCCACAGTAGTAGTACGCGGCGTGATTGAAGAAACAGTGCGTGGGTACGCGGTGCAGTTGAAGGCTCTCTGCGGGGATATGCAGAGACGCAGAAGGTGAAGTGCAAAGCCACGCAGTCCAGATAAAGAAAAATTGCGTATCTGTCCTAAAACATTTGTTGATCATCTTCTATTTATTGTTGCAGAGTTCTGGGTTTATATTTCTGGTACTATCTTTCTGTTTACAGCATTCTGAGAATTTGGGTAATTCTTGGTTGATTGTATAAGGAGTTTGGGTAATTTGCATGTTTATTTGATATTCTTGGATCCAGTTTGAAAATTTATGAAAAGTGGTCCTTGAAAGAAAAGAAGTAGGGGGTTGTAGCTCCCTTCCAGGAGAGACTGGAAAACGAGAGAGAGTTGTAGCTCTCTGCAGGTTGCAGCCTACATACTGGTAAAGGACTACACCAGTACAAAATCATTGTAAAAAAGAGTTTCTAATTGAAAGAAGATAGAAACATATTGCAGCAGGTGGTTTTCACCCACATTGGGTTTCCACCTTATATCTGGTGTTCTTTGGTGTGACTATCTGTTTTTCTTGTTCATGCTCATTGTTTTATGGTACTGACATACAAGAATAAGTCAAAGTATAAATAAGGAAGATTTATAAAAAGAACTTGATAATACTGATTAACCCCCCCCTCTCAGTATTATTTCCAACAATGTCAAAATATCTCGAGTGATGGGTGCATTGCCTTTCAAAATCCAACATGATCAATATTATCGAGATGTTGTAATTGATTATGATTCAGTGAATGCTTTGACCGAACGATCAACAGATGTCTCCTCCAGGCTTAAATTTGTCGATTGTGATATTGAAGAATCTGAGATCAATGAAACTAATAATGAAGAGTTTCATGCTGAGCATTTTCCCTCTCATCCTTCTTCCTTTGTTGCTCACCTACCAAATGAATCAAGAGAGGTGGAATAAATTAGAGCATTTCTTGATAATGTTGATTCTTCACATGTTCAAGACATGGATTGGCCTAGTATTGGAACCTCTCCAGTGAATGAATATAATCTAGAGGGGTTATTAGATATGGCATTCCCAACATTGTTCCCCACTAGTGATGCTGATTGGTTGCAACCACGTATTGTAGTGTTGAACTTCATGAGTATGCATTGCATCTTCTTAGATACTATGATCAGAGATTTGGAAGCCATCCTCGCTTTCGATATTACCTATTAAACATGATAATGTGGCATCAGAGCCAAGCAACTGCTGCAATTTTTGCAAAGAAACATTTACCTGAGAACTCACCTACAACAGTTGAGGAGTTGTGTCACCAACTATCTGATTTACCAAATAATAAGTTGGCTGAGCATCTTATGCAGTTTGGTTCTTCTCTGAGAGGTACAAGGGCATACTGTACTAAGTGTCAATCTGAATTAACGGACATGATTACTGAGTTAGGATGTCCATATTTATTTTTTACTTTGAGTGCGGCTGACACAAGGTGGCTAGAGTTGCATAACCTCATGCCCATACATTCACATTCTCGTTCTTCAAATGAGCATCGTATGAAAATTGAGAATGTTATCAAGCACCCTAATATTGTTGCGACATTTATGCACCACAGATTCAATATTTTTCGAAAGGAAGTTATCTAAAAATATCTCAAAGCTAAAGACTTTTGGTACAGGTTTGTGTTCAATTTTTTTCTATACTTTTTCAAATTTTATTATGATTCTATTTATATTGCTTGTAGTAACTATATCTTCATTTATGTCAGATATGAGTGGCAACATAGAGGTTCAACACATATCCATGGTTTCCTATGGTTAGAAGGTGCTCCTCACATGGAAATACTTGATTGGTAAAATAGTTCTGATGTACAACTTGCAAAGATATTCTTTGACAAATGTAACTGCATGGAATCCATGTGACATACATTGTCGCAACATAATGGTTCCACAAAGCCTCAATGATGACCCTTGCCTACTGAATACTGGTTAGATTTTCTCTTCTAATCCTCATAATGATTACGAAGAATTGTTAAACCGTGTCCAAAGGCACACAAAGTGTACTATGGATTCTTGTTTGTGCAAAAAGGGCACTATTCTAGCATGTCGGTACAATTCTCCATGGGATCTTTGTGATGAATCAAGATTGTTCATAGATGATCAAGGAAGAAAAAAATATGAGCCAACAAGAAATGATGACAGGCTTAATGTACATATCATTGACCTTCTAACAATGTGGCGTGCAAATGTTGATTGCCATCCAGTGCTTTCTCGCTTTGCTGTGTTGAAATACATTACTAAGTATGCATCGAAAGCAGAGAAAAGGTCTGAAAGTTATCATCATATGTTAACTATAATTTCAAATTCTATTGGCTCTAAGGATCATGCTTTACGTGCGTATAGAAAGTTTCTTCCAGAAACAATTGTTGACCATGATATTGGAGCATAAGAAACATGCCATATGTTGCTTAAGCTACCTCTTGTTGTTTGTAATAGAAAAATTGTTTCCTTAAATGTTGGAAGAAAGGATTTTAGGAAAATATCAAGGGATGGCTTGCAATGTTCATCTGAGAATACTTTTGTTCAACATTATCAGAAGAGACCTTTTTTCCTTCAACATCTATCTTTGATAGAAACAACAAGATCTTAGACATTTGATAGAAAGCGTAAACAAGATCCATGGAAGCCTAGAGATGTTCATGCCATTGTTTGGGTTTAGCCACAATTTTATTCTATTCTTGGTGAGGCTTCAGAGGAATTTGAAACCTTTTGTTGGACATAATTGCTATTGTACAAGCCATTTCGTGACATTCCTGCAGAAATTAGCCTTTCAGCTGAAATTATTATTGAAATTTGGAGGAATTTTTGATATCGAGCATGGCATGTTGATCAGCATCCATCAATTATAGAGACTATTGAAGATGAAGAAGATGGTGATTTTTCTAACCAGGAAAAGAATCTTGAAGATGATTTTCAAGAATTGCAGATTTTCTCTCATTTGATTGCAGAGATATGAACACATATGTTAAGATTGATATACTTTAAATAGTCTTTTCAAATATAGATGGGCACTTAAATGTTCCATTGGAGTAGTTTATACATTGAAATGTCCCTCAATGACCTATAAGAGATGAAATAAATGATTTTATTTGTATATTTATAGAAAGCATGGACGCATTGTTTACTAGGAAAACTATTTTTTGTGAACACATATGGTGTGGAAACAATTTAATTTTCCACCCAACTATGGTTGCCACCTAACCAAGAAAGGTGGAAATATTTCTTAATTGAGATTGACATGAACATTGTATACTAACCAAGAAAGTTGAACATAATAGAATATGCATTAAGTATGAAGACACAAATCGCAACCTTGTATGAGGACAAGTTGCCAGTGCCCATGGGTAGACGAATGCATGATTTTACATGCTTGAAATGCAATATCAAAGAGGAATTGAACAAGGATCCAATAGTTTTGAACTTCATGAAGCATGTAAAGGAAATAAAACTATGGAAATTTTGAATCAGAAATTGGATTTTGTATTCTGTTGGTCATATCTATGTTCCTTTTTGACGTAACATTTGTAAGGAACTCTTAAGTAATTCCCATGATTAACCTAGTGCTAGACACCCAAGAAAATTAAAGGAAATGATGTTGTTAGAAAGTGGTTACTATTGGGAACATATGAGGAAATACATCGAAAAAGATGTCTAGAGTCATCTTGTGTGCCACCAATACAATACATAAACTAGGATATAATTTGGTCTGCTACAACTTTTGCCAATGCTAGAGAAACATTAGGAAAGTGTTTATATGAAATTTATCACACAAATTTTTTGTCAAAAAAAGGTATAATGGGATTATGTGTTGGTTGGCCATTTTCAATGTATGTTATATAGTTTCCAAAATAATTGTTTCATGAAATGGAGGAAGTTGCAAAGTTGTTCTTTAAGAACATTATGGAGTATTGGGATATTATATTAAGCATTGTGTTATATAGTTACATAAGTTTCTTGGGATTCTTTTAGGTATATTTGATTAATATTGTTTGAACCATCCTTTCAATGAATTTCAGCTATCATACATAGGTTGATGGGAGACTAGAATGTATCAATTGCAGCTTGTAATATTAAGGCATTTTGAGCATAAAACTAATCTAATTGATCATATTTTTTGGATGTAGCATATTTTAGAAGAGTTTTGTAATGGGATGTAGTCCATTTGAGTTGAAAATGAGTAGCAACCATTGGCACTATACATAGCTATCCAAATCTATTGAGGGAACAACACATCAATGTTGTGATTCATGAAATGATGGAAAAATTAGTTGGATATGGCTCTTATTCAGTTGAAAACCACAATAGAAGTGACAAATTTTTGTATATATCATCATAGGAGAGAGGAAAAATTCCAAGTTGACAACTTGATCTTACTTCATTTGAGTAGCAAGGAGTTCATGTAACTAAAAATAATCATTCAAGCTATTGGACAATATTAGCAATGCGACTTATTGATTCAAGATATAGACCACATGAGAGTTGACCATATAATTATCTCGATCAATCAGAAAAATTCTCATAATAATGATGAAGGTGATCCTACTGGAGTTGCATCATGTAAATCCCTCATGTTGATTGCAAGTATGAAAATTTAGAATTAGAAGGAATAATTATTCATCATAGCTACTATTTTGGTAAAAGTTGAAGTATAACCACTTTTTCCAATGGGAAAAAAACTTGAATTAGAGAATAATTGGCAAGGGAAATATGCACTACGGTATTATGACGTCAATTTTTGAGAATTCAAAAAGAGGAAGCTTGGAGCACTTAGACATGTTGGTTAAGATATGTTGATATGACATGTTTAGTGGGGGAGGATCTAAGATTGTTCACCTAAATTGATTCTTATGATCATGGTTACAAACAATAACAGAGTAAGGGAAGAAACACTCACTTCAATGAGATTACAAAGAATAGATTTTTATCATTTATTTTTAAGGGTTTGATCACTTGGAAAAAAAAGTTTGAAGTAGATTCAATAGCTAGATGTCCTTACTCCAATAACCTTTGTGATAACATAAACTCAAAATGAAACAAGAACACATGATTTTAGCATATTCAAAGCAAACTTTAGTTCTTATCATGATACAAATAGATAAAATAACTCATCATAATAATATATATTAGAAAGGAATTGAATTGATATAGATTGAAATGTGTTTTTTATTAATAGAATTAACAATAATGCAAGGCCATCATACATATAATCCTTGCTTATAGGAACTACCTAAAACCATCCTGGAGATCCCTCTACGCTGGGAAACTAAATTTCTCCTCTACGATATCATCCTCTTTAGGAAAAACAAAGTGAAATATAAGGAGTCTCTTTCTAATGCTAGAAGAATAATGGAAAGAAAAGGAAACAAGGGTGTCTTAAATTGAAGGATGCTTAAAATCTTAGGGGATTGTAGATGTTGACAAGAAAGTAATCTTCCAACGTAAAGGTACTCTCTTGTTTCCTCCACTTAGGGCATCATCAAATACACATTGAAGGTATTCTGGCTTGATGGAGACAAGATCCAAGAGGTAAAATCTTTGTATAATCCATAGACCCTACCCATAAATGCATCATTATTAAGCACTTAAATTTTCTTAATGCAAATTGAAGGCATACACTAGTTTCATGAAGTAGACTAATGTATATATGTACTTTTTGTGAGTAATGGTCACATATATGTGAGTTATTCCTAAATAAAGTTTCATATGAAAACTAAAATTTTGTTTTTTCAATAGTTATTTAGAGGAATAATATCCAAAAAATGTAAGAGAATGATTTTATAAATATAAATCATACATCTTGTAATGAGTGTGAAAAAAGATTCTATGATAGATTCTCTAATATATGTGAGGTTGTAAGGGTATCTAATGGCCAAAATGAATTATAATTAATTAGGAGGACGTTGCTAAGTGGGCCTAGAAAGAGTTCACCAAACAAAAATCCAAAACAACACATGTAGAAAAAACCAAGTCAAGACAACTCATTTCCTAAGGTGTGCATACCAATGCTTAGATATAGAAAATCATGGAAACCAAATAAAGTAAATTGTACATCCACCAAGTAAGTAGTAAAAGTGGAAATCATGCCTATAAACAAATTACATAGTATATATCCATGTCAAATTATCATAGCCACAAACAATATACAATGGACCTAGGTCTCAATATATAAAGTATGTTTTTCATCCATTATTAGAAAGATAATTGAGTGTATATCAATTTCTCAAGGTCCTACTATAAAGAGGAAATTTATAACATTCAAAAAATTTAGATTGATGCTCACTCTGATTAGCAAATTCCGAAGGGACTTGAGCGTCAATCTGAGTGGGACCTATCATAAAAAATGGGACCTATCATTAAAATGAACTTGCAAGCTAATTCCTTCAATTTTTTCAACTAAGGAAATGTCCAAGTAGATGAAGAGTACTATAGTGATCCAATCTATGTTAGTTATGTATATCAATAACTAAGCTATATTAAGGGTTACAATAGATAAACATGATATAAGGGAGAAAAAAGGAGAAAAGAACCAAAGGAATGCAACCAACACAAGAATAAGGGTTGGGTCAATTTTACATTTCTATTTCTATAACTAAAATATGTGACATGTGTAGATTAAATAAATATAGGATATCATTGTATTTTAAGATGTGATAACATATAAATCATGATCAATGGAATAGATGTAGATGAGCTATAGAATTTTAAAGGTAGTGTGGGACATCATTTGTTACAGTTCATCAAGATCCTTATGTATAATGATATGGCATTACATTTTATACAACAAAAAGTGGGAATCTCTTCACTAATTCAATGATTCCATGTTAAAAAAGGAACTAACAAAATTTAGGATTTGAATGGAACCCAATGATTGTTATATGCTTTGACATATATCTGATCAATGTTAATCATGAGGCTTGGTAGGTGTGTTTACCTTATAAACCATAAGACCGTGTTGATGATACTGATGGACACAAAATTTAGATGAAGTGTACACATGTTGATTAGTGATATATTCCATATACATTGATAATGAAGAGTGTGTGACAAGTTGCCAAATATTAGGCAAGAGATGAAATTCTAGGAATGCATTTAGGAACATATGACTTGTCTCATTGTGATTATCAATGTCTCAAGTTTATCATGTTGATCATGCATAACATTGATGCATGGATCTATACTAATTAACCATTTCGTTCTTAGATCATACCTATGTCTAAGTTGTTTGACGATTATTTATCAAGGTCATACAAAATTTACATACTCTTATTCTTGATAGAATCCTAAATACTTTTTTCATGTTTGTGTTCCTCCAAAAATTATGGATTTAATCTTAACGGCTTTATAAGAATCGCAAGAAAATTTACTAACTAAAATTTTATCTTCATTAAAAATATAATGATGTAAACTATTTCAGCATCTAATGTTTTGAATATAATGATGTAAACTATTAATATCTAATGTTTGGCATTTTCAAAGATTTTGTAAAATTTATTTATTTTTATAAGATACTCTAATGCTAATGTGTTTGATTTAATTTTTATGGCTTAATGTGCTCACCTGGTACTTGAAAAGCCATAACTTATTACATATTTCTCTCACGAATTTAATTTACTTTATTTTTTTGCTGGATTTGATTTTTCGTCGTACCATTTGTTATGATTTTTTATTGGTATGTTCATCCACACATTTTTAATGATTGTGAATGTGACCTTCTCTTCCTCTAAGAATTAATTTGCAGAGAATACGTTACAATTTATTAGAGATAAACATATCATTCTTCTACCTTAATGTTACAATCAAATCACAAAATATACTTCCACATTAATATTACAATCAAGTCATAAAATATTGAGGTTAAATTACACCTTTTTCGTGTACGCATCTTGCTTTTAGAGCTCGAAGTTTCAAAGTCTATGTCATAATTCGTGTTGAAAGTGGTATTTGCATTTGCGGTGATCATATTTAAATATCAGGTTGAATGTGAAGGAAGGTCAAGGTAAATAAATTGTAGAGTTACTGTGTTATTTTGTATTTAAATATCAGGTTGAATGTGAAGGAAGGTCAAGGTAAATAAATTGTAGAGTTATTGTGTTATTTTGTATTTAAATATCAGGTTGAATGTGAAGGAAGATCAAGGTAAATAAATTGTAGAGTTACCATGTTATTTTGTACTCATGTTAAAGTATAGATTTTGGTGTATTTTATTTTATTATGAATTATATATTTTTAATTATTTTTTTATAAATTTAAAAGTTTTTTCATTTATTTATTTTATTAGAAATTTCCATAATTATTATATTTTATTCTAATTTATTTATTTTTTAGGATTTTGTAATATATTTATTACTAATATAAATCAATGTAGAATAATAATACAATATAATAATAATCTCTCATTTTTTATCTATATATTTAATTTTTTTACCCGCTCTTATTTATGAATATTCATATTGATATTATTTGTCTATAAACTTAATCTAGTCTATTTGAATCTACATTCAACATAATCTTTTAAATATAATTATATTACAAAATATTGCTTAGTATTTTGTTATGTATACATGGCTCATGTTTGATCTCTGCATGACTAGTGTGTACCCTAAAATATTTTATTAGAAAATTAACATAAAATGCTTTGGAAAAATCACCAGGAAATTTTATTCCATTCTGATATGATGTGATATAAATTTAGAAGATAATTGCAAACAATTCGAAGAATATCTGACCTAAAGTTTTAACATAAGGTATATGGATTAAACTTTAATGAGCCATTATGCATAGGATTTGAATAAATTCTCATGGACATCATTGTAAAATATATATATAAAACGTTTGTCTTAAAACCTAAAGTAATATATAGATCGAACCTTTAGCCATTGAGCATAGAATTTAAATTAAGGCTTATACGCACCATTATAAAATATATAATCTATAAAACGTTAGTGTAATGAAACCATTAATCTATAAAACATAAGTGTAATGAAACCATTATATTACTTTTTAGGTTTTTTTGGGTAAACATTTTTGTTGATTTTTTTCATATCTAGTAAATATTTCTGGGAAACTTGTAGTTTTAATTTGTTGGGTCTACATGATGTGAATGTTTTGATGATTTTTATTGAATTCAAATCAAAATTGAAAAAAGTCTTCACAATTTAAATATTTTAAATACGGTTCATAATATTTAATTCACTAATATATTAAAAATTACAATTTAAATAATAAAAAATTACAATCTCAGGTTACCAAATTTTTAAATCTTGAAATGTTAAGCAACGTTAGTAAGCACTGTTTGACAGTTGTATAACATATGTAGGGTTGTACAGATCTCCTTAACATTGTAAAATCTCAAATTTTACCACCAATCTCGCTATCCGTGGAAATGAAATTGTCAACCATGAACAAGAAATGGTACTTAATAAAACCGCGAAGGGCAACCAATTACAGGGAATTGGACCCACGGATTACAGAGGCTGCCGTAAGTTTTGATAGACACGAAGGCGATAAATTTATTAGTATGTCCACACGGAAACGTTGGAGAGTCTTTTATATGGTAGGTTAAAGAAGATTCTACGTAATCATTTCAGACATTGTACTCCCTTTTCTATTAATTAATTGCCATCCTCGGCCATATTGACGATAATAATTAAGGGAGTCCGCTAATGGAGGATCAAGAAACAATACGGTAAACCTATTTCTATAAATTGATGTGTAAGGTTGTAGGATAAGGTTGGGAAGATTCCGCAGTTATCGGGATCCTCGGTCATATTGACCATAACAATCAAGGGGTCCGCTAATGGAGGACCAAGAAACAATACAATAAAGCTACCTCTATAACCGACGTTCAAGGTTCTAGGATAAGATTTGGATGATTCAGCGGTTATAATTTTACTGTGCATACACCATTGTAGTTGCATGCAGATATTTTGCACCGTTATCCCATCGAACATAGGTCAATTTTGATGATGTCTACACTTTTTGAACGGGATCATGTAGAAGCCCCAAAACTTCTTCCATTGACTTGAATATTCTCTCATCGATTTTGTGATGATTCGGATATCAGCGTAGAAATCTTGGCCATCTACATTGGCTTAAAGCCCGTTGACCTACGTGAAAATTTTGCAAAAAATTGCTCGCGCCTTCCCTTCAGAGTTTAATGGACTGAAATAGAACATTTCTTCCATTAATTTCATGAACATTAGTTTGTTTTATGTTTTTGGTTTTTATTGGTTTGGAATTTGATTGAGATTTAAAAAGAACATTTATCTGGATTAGGCGTGAAAATGGTTTTTATTGGTTTGGAATTTGATTAGGATTTAAAGAGAACATTTATCTGGACTAGGCGTGATTCATTTTCATTTTGTGAATTATTTTAACTAAAATTTAACTATTTTATGTGTGGGTTTTCTTTGCAATTTGAAATAATAAGATACATATTTTTCATTAATATTTTAATTAAAATATATTTTAAGAAAAATATTTTCATTAATATTTAATATTTATAGTTAAAATATATTTGTGAATGTATAAAAAGATTATTGGTAATTTAATCAATATAAATTTAATAATTTAAATTTATCAATTTATACAAAATATTAATAAAAGAAAATTTGTGATATTTGTCTGTATTTTCCTTATTTTACTTACTAACTATTTTAAAATCTGTATATTTTACTTAATTTTTACAGCCATGGATTTTTTAAGTGATTTAAAAGGTTATTTAATATAAATTTAGAACTTTTTAACTTATTTATCAAATTGATTGTTCTTTCTCTCTCTATATATATATATAGAATTGCCAATTTGATGAGTTAAAAAATTCTCCCTAACTATTTAGAGAACCTTTTCACTCATTTATCAAATTGACCTTTATAAAAATCAAGCAAAATGTGCCGATCTTAAACTGGTTAGTAAGTAAAATAAGGAAAATACCCACAAATATCCATGAAATTTAATAGTGTAATATAAGCGTTGTTTTTACTTATAATTCATGTAAGTTTATATATTTAAATTGTCACGCGCACACACAGATAATATTTTAGATATAACCAATTCCAAATAAAATTGAAAAAAATAAAATAAAATAATTCAACTATAGAATGTCCCCCCTAAAGTTGAAACTCCAAAATAAGTATAGACTTGCTCACAATGGATTTTTTAATGTATTACGAAAATTCAATCTCTTTATTTGCCTACATTAAGCAATCCTACAATGTGCACACTTAAGCCTAAAGCCTAACATATTAAAGCTTAAAGATTGAGACTCATGTGGCATGCCCACACCCTTGAGCCATTGGTACGTTATATAAAACATTAATTTAGAGGATAGAGCAATCAAAATGAAGGGTATTGTAGTGGCCTATAAAAATAATAGAATTAAATTTTCTTGTTTGCCTTGGTGAAATAGTTATTTTCTATTTGATATTGAGAGTTTCTATGTAGTTTCTTTAGTATTATCATGTTGTTGATAGATCTTGGTTTTATAAAATAGATGCTTTTATAGTTTGATTTAAAAAAAGATCTATTTCATGGTTGGATATTGAAGTATCAATTGTTTGGTTTCCATGGCTGTGAGCATTCAATGCATTTATATGTGGATTAGAATGCAAATAGGTTTAGGTCTTGTGGGGACTTATGGGACACTACCCTCTTTATTTATTGAAAACATATGATTTTTTCAAAATACATGTCTTGTATAGGTTCAATCTTATTTTATTATCTATAAAATCTTCTTTCCAAGTGATTCATCATGTGCAAAATTAAGATTGATTGTTCATTTTCAAAATACATTATAATTAATAGATTTAACTAACATGATTTGTAAAATCTTTAAACAAAGATGATATAAAATTTTAGTTTTTTTATACTAATTTTGTAATGAACCTACACATTATTACATATATTAAATCTTATATAAATATTATATTTTTTTTATAATTCTATTTTGTTGAATAGTATTTATTGTAAAATTAAAAGTATAATATATTTTAACAACACAATTGATATGTAAGAAAAAAATATTTTAATATTCACAACAAAAAAGTAGCAAAACACATAAATTATATATATATTAAACATAGTAATTTTGGAAAAAACTATGTAATTTGACCAATAAGAATACTCACTAAATTTATATTTTCGATGTTTTTCTTGTTCAAAGTTATCAAGAAACTATATATATATATAACATAGTAATTTTGGAAAAAAAATTATATAATTTGACGAATAAGAATACCCACCAAATTTATATCTTAAATGTTTTTTTTGCTTAAAATTATCAAGACAACTAATATTTATAGAGCTATAATTCAGCTATAATTCAATTAATACATAGAAAGAATATATATCACTCATTGGATTTGATATTTAGCTAAATCCAATTATTAAAATATATTACTCTATCCATTAATAAAACTATAACTCCACCAATATTAATAACAGTTTATGAATGTTTTACACATAAAATCAATTTAACAGTAAAACCAATATTAATAACAGTTTATGAATGTTTTACACATAAAATCAATTTAACAGTAAAACCGTACGGGACTGGGCTCCAGCAAATAGTCTGTCGGGTGACCGACCAAACGAAAGATTAGAAACTCCTGAATTATGAAATCCACCTAAACTCCACGTTAACCACAAGATTAACTCGTAGCACGACAACGGACGTCCTCTTTTCACATTACTTCTGCATAATTTAGTTGACACTTCTGGTTGATATGGTAGGCGTTGGCCCACATGTATCCACTCCTTATAAAAGTTTTATGTTTGGTCTGGGAAGAACCGCGACGCTCCTCTCGTTTCATCCGAGTTATCAAATCCTACCATGAGCGATTCAGCATTTCAGATTACAGGGCAGCGCCCTGCTTCGCTTCTTGAGAGAAGACAAGGAAAGTCCTCAGCTGAACACCTGTGCCTCCACATGCCTCGACCAAACTCTCTGCCAAAGTTAGAGACTGTTTCGAGTCGCAAGCGGCTGACGCGGAAGGAGAGAAAAGGAGGCCCCAAAAGTAGAGTCGATTTAGAATTGCAAGAGCTAAAAGGTCTTATGGAGCTTGGCTTCGAGTTCAGAAAGGACCAATTCACCCCGCGACTACTGAGTCTTCTTCCTGGATTGAAGCGATTATCCGACCATGAAAATTGCACCAAGAATTTAAGGTTTCAAGAATCGCCTTTGGAAAACTGGGAACTGCCAAACCCAAATACAGCAGATATGGATATGAAAGAACATCTCAAGCTGTGGGCTCGTTCTGTAGCTTCAACACTGAAGCGCTCTTGCTAGCAGAAAGTCAACACTTCTGTCTAAAACACAACCATTGTATTTCACTTGATCTTCTGCGACTGGTAGAGAAAGGGAACGGTTCGGCGAATTTCACAAGGCTTGTGACTCTCCCGGTGTGAAGAAAACTCAGATCCCGGTGGTACTTCCAACCAGGGATATTCGCAGCCATGATTTAATTATATTGGATGGTTGAAATGATGTGATTATATCGGGGACATTAACTTGATATTCTAGGAAATTTTGGTGTCCATCACACTCTTGTTTGGTGATGCACAGTATCTGATAATAGGACATCTTTCCCGCCTTGTAATGGGACATTTTTTTCGCTAATAACAGTCAACTTGTAACTGTTTCTTCTTAGCCTGCAGGTTTCTCCGAGTACTGTGTCGGTGTGTCTGCAGTGTCAAAAGAAAATCCAACTTCTGAGTTTTTTTAAATCGTCCATATACGTTATAAATTTGTTATATATTTTCGTTATTACACCTTATAAATACGTTATATATGTTTTCAAGTTGGTTTATGATACTATACTATACTGTAAATGTATTTTACGGTTCTTATCTAATAAATTAAAATCCAATCGCCCTATTATTATTAGTATTTATGGATACATATAAATAATCATTCCCACTTCATAAACCACTCAAACCTGTACTTTGGCGAAAAACTCAAACCTGTGTATCATTAACAACTGAAACCTGTATTGGTCATTATGTGAATGGTTTGTTTTTTTTTCCTTTGACCCAAAGAACCTAGTAGACTGCTCGACAGGTAACTATCAGTAAGTCTATGTCCTCTTTCTTTTACGACGCTTGACTTCTTTTAGGACGCTTGACAGGTAATTATCAGTAAGTTTATGTTCTCTTACCAAAATTTTATGTAAATTGTTTTAATTAACAAATTTTTTTGTTTTTTTATATGCATTTTAAGACAAATAATCAATTCAATATCTATAATTTAGATGTAAATAAAATTTAACTACCAATCATATACGTACATTACTTATAAAAGACCAATAATTATATCCAATCATACCTTTTAGCAGTTAAGAAATAATTAGTTTCTCCGTATCATAACTAAATTTTTTAGGAATGCGTTTTAATTAAAAGAAATTATGTTTGTATTTTATATAATTATATTAGTCATATGGTAATTATTAAATAATTGACTTTTTAGTATCATAATTTTATATATATATATGATTTTTTAGATAATATTTTAACATTTCTAATATGGTTGGATTTTTCCAGTGATTTAAATAATAATGATGATGATGATATTACATTATATTATTTAAAAATTAATATTAAGCAAAAAAAATTATAATTATTTTATTCAATCATTTATTTTTAAATAATATTATTATTTAAATGATTAAAATATATTTTAGATGATCTAACCAATTACTTCAATTTTATTTTTAAAAAATAGATTTTTTTAGAATTATTTTAAAAAGATTAATCTACATCTTTCAAATTTTGAATAAATTATATTTTAAATTTAGGATTTTTTTTGTTTACGTGGACTTATTTTCAAATGAAATTTTTGAAAACCTTTTATTAAATATTTCATTTCTAAAAATTAGATTTTTCAATTTTTATAATTAAATATTTAAATTTAAAATTAAAATTATTTTTTATTAACATTATATTTAAAAATACAAATAAAAATTAGGTTAATTTAAATGATATTTTTTTACCAAAATTATAAAGAAAATTGTTTTAAAATATTTATAGTATTATTATGGGTTTCTATTAGATAATTTTAATAAATTGCTTACAACCCTTATTGATTGTTACTTGAAGATTCTAGGAAAAACAATTCTCTTTTTCAACAGCCATGTGAATTGTTTAATTTTTATAGTTTATCTTAATTATGATCCCCATGTTGACTAATATCATGGGTATTATTTTACCTATTTAGTTAAACTGACAAGATTTCAATTGGAAATTCTAATCTTTGCTATCCATTGGTATAAATAACTTCAAAAGTATAAAAAGTACTTAAATTTCTAATTTTCTTGTAGAATTTTCTCATATATATTTATTTTAAAATGAGTGTGTCTTCTTATGTCAAGAATTTATAGTCTAAAACATTTTAGAAAAATCCCAGTAAGTACCTACAATATTCATTCCTAATTCCCATTTTGAATACAATGTAAGAATCTTTCCATCACATTTATGAGTGTTCTACTCATTTGAGATCCAAGTTGCATATATGTTAAACATGTTTCTAATGGCTTACTCCCCTTGAATATACATCTCTATTGATAATTTTACTTAAGTTTATTGACATTATGCCCATTTTCTGATTTTGCATGGGAACCTTCTCATTGTAGTTTACTTTCCATTCTCTTCATAGGAAATTGTCTCTCTCATATTATCAAATTTCCTCTAATAGCCACTTTTAATCATCATTTTCTAAGTTTTTTTACAGTATTTTTCTGAGTATATGGAGAGATCTTTCATTCACTAATTCCACCATTTTCTAATGGCTTCCATCTTCCCTTTAATTTTGTTTTTTTCAAGGAAAGGGGTCTTGCTTCTCACTTTAAAATTGCATCAATTGCATGGCTTGATGCATCACACTCCACAAAAAATATTTTTCTAAAGTTTGGCGAGAACAAGAGTTCAAAGAAAATTATTCCTTTTTAAGAATGATTTAGGAGGTGATGTTATTTCACCATAATTCTTAACAAACTTGTGGTAAATGTCCCATCAATCCTAAAAATCCTATAAGTTTGTTTTGGTTGCTTCTTTGGTGCAATAAAATTATTCCTTGCTTAACAATGATTTTAGAGGTGATGTTATTTCACCTCTAAAGGATGGACCATTGCATTATAAATTTTATTTTTATAAAATACCACTTTGATACCTTCATGGAGTGAAATATGACACAAGTATTCCAATCAAACCCTAAAGGAACATATAAAGGATTTGCATATAGTTATATCTTCCAATATTTTTAAAAGACTCTATCAACATGTTGTAGATGCTCTTCTCAAGATTTTATACAGCTTAGTATGTCATTAGAAGACACTAACACAAATTTTCTAAGGGAGGTTTTGGAAATGGAATTCATCAAGGTTTAAAATTTTCAAGGTGAATCAGTGTGTCCAAATGACATAACAAAAAACTCATAATGACCTTAATACATTTTGAAGGTCGTTTTGGGAATGTCTTCTTGCCTCATTCTAATTTAATGATATTAATATAAATTCAATTGAGTATAAAGAAACAATCCATGTAATTCATATGATAATTAATCATTGATAGTTTCAATAGGAAACTTCTCTTTTATGGTCATGTTGTTCAATTCTCTATAATCTAGAAATGTATGCCATGATCCATCCTTTTTTATAACCATCCACGCTAATGAAGAGAAAGCATTTTGGCTTGATTAAATGATGCATGTCTCTAACATTTATTCAATGAACATGATAAATTTCACCTTTTTGTGCATATGGATTCCTGCAAGGCCTAATGTTAGGTGGTACACTTCTAGTTTGCAAATGAATAGCATTGTCATGATCTCGAGTAGGTAGAAGAAGCTTAGACATATTTCCAAATAGTTCGGAATTATTATTTATAGCTTTTGGAGATCCATTAGATAAGAAAATATATATGGTTCAACATTTAGTAAGCGCATTTATGAAATTACACAACGGTGTCCTTTTCTGACTAGTTTTTATTATAGCTTATCACTATAGAGGGTTTCCATTCAACACCTTCAATTTCAAATTTGTTTCTTTCCAAGGAAATAGATGGTATAATGAAAAAATGCACCACTATTCATAGTGATTGTAACAATTAGACCTTGAATAAAAAATTCATACCACCCATTTGGATTTTAGTCATGGGACTAGCTAATAAATACCCCCCCATATAAATCACAATATTATGGCACTTCCATAAATAAGTTATGTTGCCTCCATTTGCAATCATTACTTGAAAATATGATGTTAGAAAAATAAAGCATTTGAAAAGTTTTGTAATTCATAATTGATGAAGATATGGGTACTTCCTAAATCAATCAACATCATTACCATTTTGTTGTTGATAATCCTCCTAACTGGAGAGCATGTGGAGTATCGATTCTAGATAATGAAATACAATATATTGTTCTAGAGAAGTCTCTTCTATCTCTAGTTCTTATGACGGTTCTAGTTCTTATTCTTCATCCTCTTCAATATTTATGTAGAATAATTTATTCTCACTACATTTAATCCCCTTAATGTATTCCTTGACACAGTCAAAACATAAGCACTTCGTTCTTTTTTTGTCCATTTGCTAAGGTGTTAACCTTGCCCTTTAAGTGAGGATAGGAAAAGGAGTATTATGTTCTCTATAGTTATCAATGACCATTGTTCTAGTATGAATTTGTTTACTTTCAACTTAAGTTTCCATAATTAAAGCTTTCTCTGGGGATTTAGGTTCAAAAGTGATGCAGTCCAGGTTGATTTCCTTACTTTAAAGTTCCCATATAAAGGTATAACAAATTATCCTTTGGAAAGTTCTTCACTACAAGTCTCAACTTTCCGAATTGTTTAATGTGCTCTATAATTGGATCTATTTTTTGAAGACTTACCAATTAGATAAAGAATGCATTTCTCTTCAATTTTATACCATGTTATCAATTCCTTTATAAAGATTAACAAATAAACAATAGAATTACTTTTACCTTTACAAAACCATTGATAGAATAAAAATTGATCATGTTCTAAATACAATGATGAAATTGTTACCTTTTGTAAATTTAACACTTGTTGTAGATCAATGCATTGTTGCATCTAGAATATACATTTTATATGATCCATACCATCAAACAATCTCATATCACTATTTTCAATGAAGTAGCTTCCTACTGCCAAATTAAACCGTTGATGATACATAGCTTGGAGTGTTGATTGATCATAATTTTATAATTTAGCATTTGTGCTCTATATTGTGACAAAATAATCTCTGAATGTGATTGATTCCCAACTCAAATTTTCTCATTATTTTCATGATTTACTTAGATCTCCATATTTCTTTTAGGATGTCCTTTTTTAGAGAATATTTCCATGTAATTCACTAGAATTTGTTTTTATTCCTTGACGAAATTAGGTATTTCATCCTTCATGGAATTTATTTATTCCCTATTTCATCCATATCCTTATACATATTTTAAATTTCATCCATATTACTTGCCATTTCCTTTTTAAGTACTTCCCAAAAACAAGTCATATCATCAACTTTGTTCTTTAATTCGGAGAATTTTTGTTTTGATACTTCACATTATTTGGATCTCATGTTTGAGTTTTTATGAGTTATGGTAATTTTTGTATAACTCTTTTGAAATAATTATAGTACTTCTCTTTATCACAATGTTTAGTCACCCAAAAATGGATCTTCCAATCAAAATCTATGTCAATTCTAGATGTGGTACCTTTAAAACCTTTACATGGAGATTGTTTTGATGGTTAGACTTTATCTTGATATATCTCTAAAATTTAAACTGTTATGCTTCATTTCTACCCTCTAATAATCTAATATGATTTCTTGAACTCTTAAAAATTTAATTGTATGAAACTTAGCTATAAATGATGTTATTGAAAAAATTCCAAGATGACATGATTAAGATATCAAGATTACTCAAATACCCTAAATTCCACAAGATATATCTAACAATATATAACCCTAAATTACACAAGATATATCTCAAAAAATATGACGAGCTAAGATATGAAAACATGTTGATATGTAACCTCCTATGTCTCTACAATATTAGTAAATTTTCATCATTTAAATACTCATAAAACAAAAATTGTATCTAGAAATTATGAGACGACTATTTAAAATTGCTTTCATGGTTAATTAGAAACCTATCTTAAACTTATCTTACATATATTTTGTCTACCAAATCATAATGAACCAACATCTAAAATTTAATAACCTAAAATATGATATTTTTCCTTAGGTTCCACAAAATTTTACTATCGAATTTCCATAAATAGGTCATAGAAAAAGTAAAATGATAATTCATTTTACCCTTATTTGAGAATTAGTCATAAAGGATATATAACGAAAAGTATAATAAACAAAAACTTGAAATATTTATCATGCATAGTTTGTTACTCCTTGGTCTACTCAAAATTTGATTGTTAAAAGCTTCCTAAAAAAATATTATAGAAAAACCCATGATGTCTTAATTGAAGGAAGAAAACACTAAGATCATAGGCTTATAGACCAAACATAACAATTTAAATTTCTTGAAAATTATAAAAATTTAATGAACATGGTTCACAATAAAGAAAATGTAATATAAGATAATTATATATATGAAACAAAAGATACAATTAAAATACAAATATATAATTAAAAATTCTAACCAATTTATTAATATAACAATATAAATATAAGAACTCAATATCTAAAAATTATTATCTAAAATTTAATAATTTTTTATGCTTTTCTTATTAAAATTAAAATATTTTTTCTTTATTGAAACTTTTCAAATAAGTAACTCTCGGGGGAGAGCGACGATGGCGGAGCTGAAGATTAGGGTATGAACCACAGAGATCTGCAGGAGTCGACGGGAGCAGGAGATTGAGGCATTGGCAAAGAGCAGGGACCCCCTGCACATAGTGTGAACAGTAAATCCAGCATCTCACCGCAAGGAACAAACAAAGGCAGGCAGAGCTGAAGGAAGCTATGGAAAGTAGGCAGGGGAGGGGAGAGATCCCCTCCTACAAAAATGTAACAGTCGGGGAAGCAAGCGGAAGCAGACCACAGAGAAACACAAGGGAGAGCAGCAGAGAGGCACCAGTAATGGGAAATCAATGGCAATCGAAGATAGGAGGCCGATGCTTACCAAGAGCACAGAAAAAGCCAAGGTATGTAATACCCAACAACAAACTAGAGGAATACAGTTGTTATATGAGAGACCACGCTTTGATATGCAAGTTTGTAGGGTTTTGGCCAACAGAAAAGGATTTATTTAAATGGATTCAACAAAGGTGGAGGCCAAAAGGGCATATAGACCTAAAATTAGGTGCGAAAGGGTTTTTCACAGTCATATTTGCAAATTTAGAAGATAAGGAAAGAACATTTGAGGAAGGACCATACTTCATGAACAACGCAGGTTTGTTCATGAGGCACTGGGAGGAAAGATATAACCCAGAAAACGAAAAAATGTTGGCAGCACCCATCTGGGTCAGATTGTTCGGCCTGCCTGTAGAATTTTGGGATCCTGACATTCTCGAAGGGATTGGCAATACTATTGGGAACTTCGTCAAGGTAGCTGAATCAACTAAAAGAGGGAAATACACGTCCTATGCAAGGTTGTGCGTCTACATGAACATAGCTGAACCATTGCCTGAGTATATAGAGCTAGAGTATCATGATGAGATATGGCAACAACCAATAGACTATGAACACATACCTTTTAGGTGCAGAAGGTGTCATGAATATGGGCACCTGTATAAACAATGCCCGGTAAATAAAGAGGAGGAAACTATTAGACAACAAGAAGAAGAGCAAAGGAGAGCAGAGAGAACAGAGGATGGAGAAGAGGGTTTCCAAGAGGTAACTAGGAGGAAGAAACCGGGAAAAGAAGGAACAAAGATACAAATACAAACAAGACCTGTTGTAATTGAGAGTCATAATAAATTCCAAGCCTTACAGACGGACGAGGAAGAAAAGGAGGAAAAATTGATAGAAGAAGAAGGAACAGAGAACGAGCCAATGGAAATCATCAAAGAGACAAAAGATAAAAATATAGCAACCATTAGAGAGACCGAAGAAGGGGTAGGGGAAAGTGTGGAAATAATAACAGAACAAACACAGATGGAGACAGAACAACAAAAGGAAAGTGGGATTGAAGAGGAAAGAATCATGAGAAAATTGTTACAAGAATGGAAAAATCTTGATGAAAGATTTATACCAGAATCCCAGAAACAATTATACAAGGAAGCATTCCAAAAGTACAAAGAAAAAAAAGGCAGAATTCTGGAAGACCAAACAGGCCAAACAGGGATACAAGAAAATGGCATTTTGGGAATGGACAGTACTGGCAAGGGAAGCAGAAAGAGAGGCAGAAGAACGTTGAATGAGACTTTACAAGCTGTCGGAGAAATTTTGGTCAACTCAGGTAAAGTTATACCTCTATCAGAGGTATTCCAACAACCCCCCAAGAAGTTATAAATGATAATTACAAGCTGGAATATTAGGGGCCTCAACAGTAAGGGAAAGCAGAGATATTTAAAAGAGAGGCTGAAGAAGGACAAACCGGGGATCATAATCATCTAGGAGACGAAGATTAGTATGCAGCAAATGGAAGGAATAATTAAAAAACTCAAAATTCAGTACGAAGTAATGAGCCAAGATGCGAATGGCTCAGCAGGAGGCTTAGCAATCATGTGGAATCCCGAGGAGGTAATATTCGAAAATTGGATAAGTCTTCCTAGAGTTCTCACTGGTCTGTGTAGATTAACAGGGTCAGCAGAGAGAATTCTCATCTCTGGAGTCTATGGACCACACATACCAGGAGAAAGAGAAAGGTTTCTTAAGAATCTGCAAGTCGCTAGAAGGATCTACCCCGAAACTCCCTGGATAGTAGGAGGAGACTTTAATATGATTAGAACCATAGATGAGAAAAAAGGAGGAATAAGAAGACCAGATCAAAATATGGAAATATTTAATGAGATGATAACAGAACAGAGGCTGGTGGATATACCAACCATTAATGGCATTTATACATGGAATAACCGCAGAGGTGGGAAAAACCAGATAGCTTCCAGATTAGATAGATTCTTATTATCAGAATCAATCATGAACCGAGATGTCTTCGTAGAAGCAAAAATAATGCCAACTATAGGTTCAGATCATTGGCTAGTTAGGTTGGAAATAGATATCAAGAAAAACTCAGGCAAAAAACCATTCAGATTCGAGGCCTTTTGGCTAAGGAACCCAAACTTTTTGCAAAAAGCAGAGGAATGGTGGAATCAAAGTACATTACAGGGGAAAGGGAAGATGCACACTTTCCAACTTAAACTCAAAGAACTGAAGGTGAAGATAAAGAAATGGAACAAAGAAGAATTTGGGAATATAATGGAGGAGAAACAGAAACTGGAAAAAGAAATGGAAGAAATACAACAGCAAATAATTACAGAAGGGAGAACGGAGGAAAGCTGCAAAAAAGAAGGGATTATAATAAGTAAACTGGAGGAGAGAAGGAAGCAGGAAGAGATCCTATGGAGACAAAAATCCAGGATCAACTGGCTAAGGGAAGGAGAAAGAAATACTAAGTTCTTTCACCAAGCTATGATACAACACAGACAGAGAAATAGGATTCTCTCCATTAAAAATGAAGAAGGCGAAAGGATAGTAGAGCAAGAAGGAATTGAGAAGGAGCTGGTGGAATATCATAAAGAAATTCTGACAGAGCCCAAAAAGACCGGGCAACAACAATAGAGAGCATATGCAAGGAGATCCCTAAACTAGTAACAGAGGAGAAAAATAAAGCACTGATGAGAGCAGCTACTATTGAGGAGGTCGAGGAAATTGTGATGAGTATGAAGAAAGGCACAGCACCAGGTCCTGATGGCTATACAGTGGAGTTCTTCCAAGCAGGATGGCACTTTCTGGGTACAGAGATCCTGGAGATTGTAGAAGAATCGCGCATGAAACAAAAGGTATGGCCTGCCATTAACTCGACCTTCTTTACTCTGATACCTAAAAATGCTAATTCAGAAAATGCTCAGGGTTTTCGACCCATAGCTTTGTGTAATGTCATATATAAAATAATAGCCACCCTGATAGCTAAAAGACTAAAACCCCTTCTTGCCAGCCTTATCTCCCCTGAGAAAACAGGGTTTGTAGAGGGTAGACAAATTCTTGATGGTTTAGTAGTGACCCAAGAAGTGATCCATTCCCTAAAACAAAAGAAACAGAAAGGAATGTTGATAAAGCTCGACCTGTCAAAAGCCTATGATCGATTGAACTGGCATTATCTGAAAAGAGTCCTGGAGAGCTTCGGTTTCAACAACAGGTGGATAGAATGGGTGTACAACATGATATCAACGCCAAATTTCTCAATACTGATAAATGGAACTCCTTCAACAACATTCAATGCTACTAGAGGTATAAGGCAAGGGGATCCCCTATCCCCCTTCCTCTTTATAATGGCAGCTGAGGGCCTGGGAAGATACTTTAAGAAGGAACTACAAGACAGAAAAATCAAAGGTTTAAGGTTATGGGGAGACAATTTGCCCATAACCCATCAACAGTTTGTAGACGACATAATGCTATTCTGTGAGGCATCATTAAAAGAAGTAAGAAACATTAAAAGAATCCTGGACTTGTTTATGGAGGCATCAGGGATGGAGATCAACAAGGAGAAATCTTGCACCTTTGTCTTTAACACCATAGATTCAATCAAAACTCACCTAACCAGGACTTTAGGATTCAGGCAGGGAGAACTCCCAACAAAGTACTTGGGGAATCAGCTAGATACAAATCCTAAAAGAATGGTAAACTGGCAGAAGGTCATAGAAAAAATCAAGAATAAATTAGCAAGCTGGTCATTCAGATCTTTAAACATTGCAGGTAGGATAGTCCTCCTGAAATCTGTTCTCCAAGCAATACCTATTTACCCCTTATCAATCATGGCTGCTCCCCAAGGAGCATGTGCGAAAATTAAAGAGATTTATGGAAAATTCATATGGGGCGGTCCGAATCAGCAGAGGAAATGGGCACTAGTCTCATGGAAAAATCTAACGAAAAGAAAAGAGGAAGGAGGTCTAGGACTGAGAGACCCGGAGATGCTAAATAAGGTGCTTGGAGCAAAATTGTGGTGGCGGTGGATGCGGGGAGGAAACGACCTGTGGAAGAAAATATGGAACCATAAGTACAATATGCCAAATACAACGGAGGAAATCCTAAGACTGGAAGAAACTCCGAATGGTTCAACCATTTGGGAACTTGCAAGCCAAAACAGGGACTTAATCAATAGCCATGCATTCTGGGAAATAAGAGGAGGAAGAAGCGCCAGATTCTGGGATGAGAAATGGCAGCAAAGAGACAAATTGATCAATATACAAACCCTCCAGAATATACAACAAAATGCGCTTAGGGAGGGCAGGACATACGTAAAGGATTACTGGATGGAAGGGGAGACAGATGGAATATGGAGAAAATGGAAAAAGCCAGAGGAGTGGGACGAAAACATAAATCAAGAACAGCAAAGAACATACCTAAAAGAGCTTGAATCAAGGAAAATAAAGGTCAGAACCGGGGAGGATATCCTCCGATGGGGAAAATCAACGAGAGGAACCTTTACAGTTAAGGAGGCGTATTACCTGATGGGGCAACATGAGAGAGCAGAGGAAGACACGGAGTGGAAAATCATTTGGGACAATAAATGGTGGCCGAAGATAACCTTATTTGCATGGCTTGTGGGAAAAGAAAGAATCTTAACTTGGGATAAAATACAAAAGAGAGGCATCCTCGGGCCATCGAGGTGTAGTCTGTGCAATACAGAAACCGAGACCCAGGAACACATCCTGAATAACTGCCTATTTGCTCAGCAATTATGGGAAAAGACGAAAAATCTATATGGTAAATCAAAAAGAAATCCCAGGGACATAAGACAAACCATTTTCCAATGGAATAAAGAAAATTTTCAATGCAAAGTGGTAAAGAGAGCCTAGTTATTGACGATGGGCTTTGTGATATGGCTGTTGTGGAAGGAAAGAAATCGAAGGATCTTCCTGGATAAAAATAAAAACCCCGAAGAAATTTGGAAAAGAGTTCTAAGCTCTGTCAGAGAAACGATTCTAGCCGAAGACTGGGAAGAGGAAGAATGGAAAGCGAATCAAAACGAAGGACAAATTTTATCAAAATTAAAATTGAAATATGATATGATATATCCTAAGAAAGAAAAACGGCAGAGCAAACAGGTTCATAGCCCAGAACAGTTTAGATACCCTAGAGAGAAATTCATCAAGTTGAATTTCGACGGGGCTTCCAAAGGGAACCCAGGTAACGCAGGCTTTGGGGGAATTTTTAGAGACAGTGAGGAAAACACCAGATGGGTATATGCAGAATGGGGAGGAGAAATGACTAATAACGAGGGTGAATTGTGGGCGGTGCACCAAGGGTTAAGAATCGCGGTGAGGAACAGCTACAGGAACCTGGAGATAGAAGGGGATTCTCAGGTGGTAATAGAAATGCTACGGAAACTCAATAATGGGAAGAATTGGGAACAAATAGTTGGAAGCTGGAGAACAACTGGAATTGTTCAGGATCTGGCAGAATTGTTAAGGAGAATAGATTATAAAATTATAAACCACGTCAGAAGGAAAGGAAATAAGGCGGCGGACTTTCTTGCCAACTGGGGGAGTAATGATCAGGAAAGAAGGATTGACAACAAATGGCCATTATTAATGCATAACTCGAGTTGGAAGGAACTGACATCCATAATCAACCAAGATCATGCGGAATCCAAACAGCAATAAAGGTAAATACAGGAGAACCCCGATCGGGATGATCAAAGAGAGATACAAAGCAATAAATGTTGGTCAGGAGCAGCAAAGGTACAGCACTGCGGGGAGTCAGATAATAATGAACAATGCAAGTATGTGCAGGAGGATCGATCACACCTTAAGGCGGATTAAAAGCAAAATGATGACGGAGGGAGGTGGAGATGACAGACTGTCAGAAAACAAATGCAAATATGATGGTATGAAGGAGGTGGGAGAGGACGAAGACGGCAAACAAACCAACAGATGGCACGGTAAGCAGATAAAGACAGACAGGAGAAATCATAAGAGGAGGAATAATAAGGAGAGGAAGCGATGCGAAGGAAGACAAAGACGACGGGAAACAGGTGAGAATTGGAGAATAGAAAGGGTGGCGAGGAAGCAAGCAAGAGACAAAGGGAAACTGCGAGTCCAGAGAGGTAGGATATCCGGTACAGAGGTTAGAGGAGGTATGGCGACCAGGAGGAGAGCGAGAATTGAGGAGGAGGAATCCACCAGGGGTCGCAACATTCGGGAGAAAAAAGATAAAGGGGTGGTGAAAGAAGAAACAGCGGAGGAAATTTTTCTGATTCAGGAAGATTCTGAGGATGATATAGAAATGTACGGTGCGGATAGGGAAGAAGGGGAACAGATGAGTGAGAAAATAGGTAAGAGAGCAAAGCACGGGACAGGGGAAAATCAGGAAAGGCAGGGAGATGAGAAGAGGCGAGGACGAGAACGAATGGGAGACGGTGACATTGGCAGCGTCTCGGGTTTGAAAAATCAAGGAGGGAGCGGGCACTACAGGAATAGAGGAGGCAGGGGAGGTAGACGGGGACTGCGTGGAAGGGGCAGGGGAAGATCAGGAGATAACAGAAAGGAACATATAACAACAAATGAAAGAAAAATAAGAAGGTCCTTTGGGAAGAAGGTTCAGTATGCGGAAAGAGCATACTATGAAAACACAAACAAGGACATTAGAAGGATGATACAGCAGATGGAAGAGGAGGCAATTCAGGGACAATCTGAATCTGAAATGGAGGACTGGGAATACCTTCTCCCAGACCCAGGAAATACAAGGGGCCGCATGTCTCTGTACAAACAGTCGCTGCATGTCTACTGGGTAATGAAGCGACTGCTAGCGAAGGCAATGGAACAAGTAGCCAAGGAAATGGCCGAGCTGTCTCAAGGAATACCAAACTTAAAGAAAGAACTGAGGAATATCCAGATAACATTGTTAATGCAGGATAAAAAGATGGATGAAATTCAGCAGCAGATAAAGGCCTGTCACCCAGACATCAAAGGAGAAATGGAGCAGCAAGCAGCCAATGGAGCTCAGTAATGGAAGATATGTACTAAATTTTGTTGTTTTTCATGAGTTCAGTAGATTTTAAACCAACATCTTTAGTAGTTATGGAAAATCTTAGTATGCAGATACGAAACTATAAAAACCTTTATGACTGTTTAGTTCACTTAGCATGGACAAGAAGAATATGGTTATTTTATTTTTGGATGGCTGTAAGGAACTTAAGGTGGCCAATAAACCCGGTTTCCCTACGGGGCGGGTTGAGGCCACCATGATTATGTTTTGGTTTTGACTCGAAGTAATAGAAAAATAAAAAAAAGGGTCCCTCCTCAGTTTATAAAAAAAAAAAGAAATATTTTTTCTTTATTATTTCTAAAGTATTCCTTCATCATAAGTTAAATTAATGCATACTCACCTTTTATCTTATATTTATATATGAGAAGATTTCCTTATTTAATATATGTTCTCATATAAGAATAAATAAGTCATTGACAAATATTCACTTACAATTATTTAATTAATTTTAAATTTGTAGTTACACTACTAAATGTATAAAATCCCACAATTGAATGAATTCAGTGGTTACTAAATGTATAAAATCCCACAATTGAATGAATTCAGTGGTTACTAAATGTATAAAATCCCACAATTGAATGAATTTAGTGGTTACAATAGCTTAGAGATGAATAACCCACAATATTTTTATGTTTC
The DNA here is from genome assembly GCA_031772625.1 of Pinus tabuliformis. Taxonomy (NCBI): domain Eukaryota; kingdom Viridiplantae; phylum Streptophyta; class Pinopsida; order Pinales; family Pinaceae; genus Pinus; species Pinus tabuliformis. Next base: position 427,447,057 of record CM062809.1, read on the forward strand.
TCATGGTTTTTCCCTAATGCGGAGTTATGATGCTTGACATGTGTTTTGGTTAGAAAACCTATATCATGAGTGATTAATTTTGAATTGAAATTTTAAATTATGCATCAACAAAATATTATAGATTTATTAATTAACTAATATTTATTTATAGTTTTAATAAAATTTAGGATCACTATCTATTTATATATATAATAATAAAAAATTAATAATTTTTAATAAGATTAAATTTATAAAATATTTTACAAATTTTAGAAATAAGAATATTAAAAAAATTAGCATTAAAAAAATAAATAAGATATTATAATCAAAATATTGAAATTTAAATTTAAAAGATATTAAAACAAGAACTACATAGTAACCAAAAACTATATAGTAGCTAGTATTTGTTGAGCTTAAATATAGTTTAATTAAATTATAATAAAATATTTTATAGTTGAATTTCATTACCTAAAAGATAAATGATATATGGTTGAATATCATTATCAAAAATTAAGAAATATGATTAATATAGATATATATATATATATATATATATATATATATAATTCATCTTAAATTGAAAATATAGATTAAAAACTATAATTCATGAATGAAAAAAAAAAAAAAAAAAAAAAGATGAGTAACTAACATAAATGGAAGTTACTAGAAAACTCATAATAAAACCATTGATCATCTTACAAATAAATAAATTTAAATAATAATAAAAAATGACGAAAAATGAATTCTTAATATTAAAGTATGAATAAGTGGAAAAAAAATTTGGTCAAAGAAAAATTAATACACAAACAAAACAAAATTAAATATGTATAGGAAATATTATAAATTAAATACATATGAAAAATATAATAATAGCAAACAAATATCCAAATAAATAATTTTCAGATATATTTAGAAAACCCCAAAAAAAAACCTCATTTAAATGGTTATACCCAAAAGCTTCATTGACTTGTGAATGAAATTTCAACCTATGTGTTTAATATGAAAATGAAAAAGGATTTGTAGAGAGTATCAAAATAAAGTAGATATTTGGATAAATTTATTTTACCAATTAGACAATGAGGAATAGGGTATGATAATATGGTGTTTTAGGAAGTTTGTAATTAAATTAAGAATAATAATAAGATATATTATTGTTTTAAGTGTGACTTTTTGAAAAGGTTTATTATTTATTTTACAATCTAATTTGTCTAAAATCTATTAGGGATTCATTTAAATCACAAGTTTGATATGTGAATTGTTCACAATCGAAGTACCCATCAAGTTTCTGAGGGTGTTGAATCTATATATGTAGTGGAAAAACTAGTTTAGACAACACAAATCAAAATTTTAATCGGCAGAAAACTCCAAAAAGTGTACTTAAAGAGTACTCCCTCCATTGTTTCATTGTTCCAACAACGGTGATACGTTAAATCATGCTCCAAATGGGGCTATATAATGCACATGCACCCTCCTTTTAACAACAAAAGTGATTCTTTCATGTCTTTCTTATTAATATGTCCACTTGTAAAAGCTTCTTTCGCAATACTTATTTTTATCCAAGGGTTAGAGGAGTCTTTTAATCACTACAATTGTGAAGTTGTCTTTTAATAATTTCATAATTGCAAATTTTCAGAATATTCTAAAATGTGATAGTCATATTTTAAACTCAAAATATTTACTTTTAAAGTTGTATCATATTTAAAGTTATTTAGTTTTAAAATTGTGTCTTATTTTAAATTATATTATAATGCATTTTGAAATAGTGATTAAACTTATAATTATAAGTAAAAAAAGTTATAATGAAAATGTAATCAAATTCCCGTTAAAAAGTTAAAAAATTCCAAAATATAGATGAATTAAACATAAAACATATTGGTAAAACACTCTAAGAGTATATAACTATGTGTTAGATGTGATGTCACATAAATCCTATGTATTGCTAATAATAAATAGAATTAATCCACCGGATGTGGGTGTTAATGTTGCGCATTTATGAGGGTTCATTCATTGCAGGCAGTTGTCCCTGCACTTGGCTCGCGGACGAGGATTGCATATCTCAATGGCATGCGATATCAATTGGACAGAGGACGGAATTATGGTCACACAGTTCGTCTTCAATGCGCGCTGGGTTCGAGAGATTATGCTTGATGTTTTATTCATGGCCTGGTGTCTGGTTTACGCCATTGCCCTCGGCTCTTTCCACCTCTGCCTGATTTTCTTCCCGCACCCCTGTTTCGTTCAGGTAGTCTGGAAGCACAGTTGGGTTTCAAGTCTTGCCTGGTTCGTCTGTGCTCAGTCCTTCCCCCTTCAGCTCTGCCATTTTCCCTTACTTGGTTGCTCTGATAATTCGAAGATGCCTCGCCGTCGTGGAGTCTCTCGCCGTGGAGGCAATAGTGGTAATAGAGGCAGGGCCTCTCATTCTGCTCCTTAGAACATTATCCCCATTGCTTCTGCCTCCCCGTCCTCTCCGCCCTCCGGCCATGCTAGACCTCTCCCGCACAACTCCTTTCAAACAACCCGCTTCACCTTCCATAGCAGGCTCAACAGGCCAGTGTTGTCAGCCAGCATCACTATTATTCTTGCTGAGGAGGAGGATAAACCCAACAGCTCGGCCCACACCACCACCTCTCAGTCTCAGGATGACAGTGTCCTTCAGGGGGAGATGGCTGGGGTCATGTTTAATGAAGACAACATGCAGGAAGACGACACTGTTCCTGAGGTGCCTCAGCCTCTGGCAGAATCGAGTCAGCGCGAGGTGCTTGCTTGTGGGCCGGTTCATCATCCAGGCAGCATCTTGAATCTGGTAATTCCTCCAGATGGTGGTATCTAGGGGAATGCAGAGAATGAATTCATCACTTGGATTGCCTCTTCCAGCCAGGTGGATAAGGATGCGCTCGACTCTCCGCAATATGCCGAATGATGCTGGTTCATTGCCTACGAGTGGCACTCTTGCCTCTGCTCTGTTTTATTTTATGTTATGCGTTTATGTTTTCGGTCTCTGGTTACTGTTCTTGTCTCAGTTCTCGTTTTGTATCGATGCGAGCCAACATAATCTGATGTGCAGCAACAATTCTTGCCTCGGCAAGCCTTGTTTTTGCCTCAATTTTGTTCATGGTGGGTATGACAGAATGTTTACCAGTGAGGCCATAGTAGGCGATAGTAATGCTATGTTAGACCCAGAACAGGATTATTTTTTTGTATGTCTGGGTCTAACAAATCATGTTTTGAAGTCTCTCAATCCTGAAAGAGCAGATAGCAGGATTTGTATGTCTCAGAATCTCTGGCTGAAGGCCGGCTTCTGCCCCCTCTGAGGTCTCGACCTCCATGTACATATTTTTCTCTTTTTTAATAGAAATAGTTTTTACGCAGAAAAAAAAATAAAAAAAAATAGAATTAATCCCTGTCAAGCAAAGTAGGGGTCCACCTTATTTGCAAATTTCACCATATATCCCACGAATAAAAAGGAGAAATATAGCAATTAAGGATTTCACTAAAGGCTGATAAACATCCAATACATCAAAGCTCTTTTCTGTAAACTAATGATTATTAACGTGTGTTAGTATTTTAGATACAGATGGGCAGTTGATGCATACACCATTGGACATACGTTATAAAGGTTTTCCTCACTTAGTTTTTTTTTAAATATGTCAATATTGTTAATTTTTAGTATAGACATTCTTCACGTTCCTTTCGGGTCTCATTAGGCCGAAACCCCAAGTCGCCTTAACATGATTGAGATGTCGGCGTAGAAATTTCGGATATCTGCATTGAATGAAGCGCGTTGTCAGGGTGCAACCTACACGAAGGTATTATATATATTTCCGGCCCTTCTTTTCTCAGCTCCCCGGATTGTGAAAATAATGTGTATCAATGGTGGTCCAGCTAGTGGTGTTACGGATGACCCAACCAAATGGAACAGAGAAAATAAACTCTTAATGATGAAGGGCACATAAAGTCTACCTTAACGACAACATGAACTCGTAGAACGACAATGACTATGTTCTTTTCCCATTTCTATTTTATATTATTTTTATTTTACACGTTCGTCTATGTAGTAGGCACTAGCCCACACGTATTCAATCTGGATTCAACTGTGCTTCTACACTGTAGGGGAAGAATCACGACTCTGCTGGCTCTTCTTCTCGTTTCATCCGAGTTATCTTATTCCATCACAATCATTTCATCAGAATTAAATTATTCAAGCACGAGCGATCCAGAACCAGCCCCGTGTTTCCCTTATGAAATAAGCCAAGGACAGTCTTCATCTCATCGTATGTGCATTGACCTGCCTCAACCAAACGCTTTGTCCCAAGTTCGACTGGAAGGCGCTGCTTCGCCATAGAATTGGAACAAAAGAGGCCCTGTAAGTCCTCCGCCTGCGGATGGCAATTGACGTACTGTCAAGGTGGCGACAGAGTTTTACTGTGAAAAGCTAACCTCGGAAAGGTGCAACACCAGACGTTGTATGCTGGAATCTAATGGATAGAGTACTAAACTATCCGGGTTGCCTTTATACATGTTCGGACACTAAACTATCCGGGTACTAAACTATTAATGGATAGAGTACTAAACTATCCGGGTTGCCTTTATACATGTTCGGGGTGGGGTTCTCGAACCTGTCTCAGTGTCAGGTTCTTGTCCCCAAGTACGGGAACTTTTCAGAAGAATGCATAAGAACTAGGATCTTTTATGAAAAACCCGTTTTTTATTAAAAAAAATTAGTTTCTTTTGTGTTGTACAGAGATGATGGGTACTTGCAACCCCAAAATAGGGTTTTTTGGGTTCATTTTTGTTTATTTTCAAATTTTTAAATAATTTAACGGGCTTCCCTAATATTTCAAGTAGCTAGTTCTTCATCTTGGGAGAGGAATTGAAATACTTATATCTTTATCTATTCAGTAAAGAGAAACAAGTTGGGCTCAAAGAATGAAAAGAGCTTAGTGTACATTCATAGCACACTTCATCTCCTATCTCGAAAAGACCCTTGGTACAGGTAGGGTTCTTTCAAGAGATGGGACCAATACATAGATGAGGTTATGTATGTGGACAAGGAGATACAACTAGATGGCCTTATTGAGCTACCTCCAGTTGTTATGGATTAGCAAGAGCCTCAAGATGAGAGTGATTCCTACCTAGAGAGCATGCTAAATGAAGATCTGAGTGATGTTGATGACATGGATGCTGATTACATGGCTTGAGGAAGGTATTGTTCACTATTAGCTATATTTATTTTAGTATTTTAAAATTTCCTAGTTCATATTTGGAGATGCCTTAAGGAAAAATTTGAATGTAGTATGACAATGGACATATATGATGATTCTTATTAATATGTGAACTCCAATTCGTAGTTGGTATCCAACTAGAAATTTTAAAATTTCAATGTGAATGTTGAATGTTCAACTATGTGCATGTTTAAATCTTTAAAGTTTTAATCATAAATATTTTAGTTTTCTTGTTTAAAATTGAAAAATATACAAATTCATATATATATCTATATCTATATATATATATATATATATATATATATATATACCTGAAGAACCCATGCACCCCGTTTAAAAAAATGGCATACTTGTCACCTTCCCTGAACCCTTGTTTCCTAGCAACATAGGGGCCAACTAAGCACAATTAAGGGAACCTCGGCTTGGTAGGATAGATGGACCAAGTAAATTGGGACAACTAGGTAGCCCTGGCATGATTTTGGATGACTTAATAGAAAAATTGTTGAGAAGTCATCAAAATGAAGCAAGATGATGGATAATATTTTGGGTTCACCTTAGAGTGAAGGGAGTTGCAAGTGCATATATTATAAGAGAAAATATGTCATTCCAAAAGTTTTGAGGTTGCAAGATGGAAGCAAAGATGGAAGCTTGTCCTTGCTTGAAGGGTTGAATTGATGGTTTTTGTAAGTGGCTTGCCTTATGTTTGCATTGTGTAACTATAGTATGGAGATGAGCCACATGAAAAATGTCCATGCCCCTATGTTGTAGTTATAACATATTTCTTTAACTCCAATACACCTACCTTGGGTGCCACCCATCCTTGGGTTTCTTTACATGTATATGTGTGTTGTGGTTGCTTTACTTGGTTGGATGTTATTATTCTTTGTGTTCATTAAATTATACTATTAGCTAAGTATTGCTAGAATGTTTTAAAATTATGGCTAAATTTATGCCTATTCTTGGACAGATTAAGATGTGTTGGACATGGCTATGCATATAATTATTGCATCTTAAAATAAATATGTGAGTATATTTTAGGTTAAGTGGTGTAGTCTAATTATAATAGGCACAAATTGGTCAAGCCACTTGAGGCAATGCCACACAATTGGAGACGATGAAAAGGCAAGGCAATGCCACACAATTGGAGATGATGAAAAGAAAAAATTTGGGGAAGTCGTTTATGTCTTCAACAATTTTTATTAGAGCTCAACTTCTTTGTGAAGTTGATCTTAGATGTTGTTTGGATGATATACACTATGTTTTAGAAGAAAGTAGTAAGTTGGGTGGTGGTTTAACTTGTTGATGAAATCCTTGCGATTTCCCTTTGGCTAATAAGTCATTGGAATGGATCAAGTGCTCGTTGAAACAACATCTAACACATATGTTGGAGCAACCCCCTCAAGAGTGGTTGTTTGGAATAGTGCCAACAATAATTTGAGGTTGGGTTCATCGTGGTCATCTTTTAAGACCATGTTGAATGTGAAGGAAGGTCAAGCTATAGAAATTGTAGAGTTACTGTGTTATTTTGTACTCATGATAAGGAATAGATTTTGGGCTATTTTGTTTTATTATGCATGACAAACCTATAAGTACTTTTCTTATAAATTGAAAAGCTTCCTAATGTATCTTTCCTTTATTAGAAGCTTCCATAATTATTTCATTTTACTCAAATTTATTCAAATCTACGTTCAACGAAGTCTTTTATATACAACTATGTTACAAAAAAATATACAAATAAGCATTTTTATAAAGTTTAGATACAACATATACATGAACATGTATAAACTAATTCTTAATCCAATGGACTAGAGAACACCCACAAACACTTAGTAGAGAGGAAACCTTGTCACTCAATCTACATAGATTTATTAGTATGGTGTTCTCTTGGATAGAATTGTGTTGCTTAGCATTTTGTTATGTATGCATGGCCCATGTTAGAACTATGCATGACTAGTGTGCACCCTAAAATATTTTATTACAAAATTGACATAAAATTCTTTGAAAAAATCACGAAACAATTTTCTTCATTTATTATATGATGTGATAGAAATTTAGAAAATGATTACAAACCATTTGAAGAATATATAATCCAAATTTTTCAATGTGTTAAACTTAAAATGGTATATGGATTAGCTTTTAATTAGCCATGATACATAGATTTTGAATAACGTCTCATGGACAACATTGTAAAACATATGTATAAAACATTGGTCTTAAAACCTAATGTAGTATATGGATAAACCTTTAGCCATTGAATGTAGAATTTGAATTAAGACTTCTAAGCACCATTATAAAATATATAATCAATAAACATTAGTGTAATGAAATCATTATAGTATTTTTTAGTTTTTTTTGGGTAAACAACTTTGTCTAGTTTTCTTGATATCTAGTAAAAAAAATTGGGAAACTTGTAGTTTTAACTTGTTGGGTCTAACAAGATTTGAGTGTTTTGGTGATTTTTGTTGAATTCGACTAAAAATTAGGAAAATTGTAACTTTATGTCATTGGGTATTTACAATTTAAATACTTTAAAAAAAATTCATAATATTTAATTCGTTAATATATTAAAAATTGCAATTTAAATAATAGAAAATTACAATCTCACTGAAAATTAGGTTACTAAATTCTTAAATCTTAAATCAATCCTCTGACCAAAATGCTTGAAATGTTAAGCAAGGTTAGTAAGCAATGTTGGATAGTTGTACAACATATGTCAGGTTGTACAGATCTCCTTACATTATAAAATCTCAAATTTTACCACCAATCTCGCTATCCATGGAAATGAAATTGTCAACTATGAACAAGAAATATCATGCTTTTTGCGATAAACTTGTACTTAATAAAACATCGCGAAAGGCAACTAGTTACAGGAAATTCGACCCTTGGATTACAGAGGCTCCTGTAAGTTTTGATAGACATGAAAGCGATTAAATTTATTAGTATGTCCACACGGAAACGTTGGAGAGTCTTTTATATGGTAGGTGAAAGAAGATTCTACGTAATCACTTAAGACATTGTACCTCCCCTTCTATTAATTAATGATCATCCTCAACCATATTGACGATAATAATTAAGGGAGTCAGCTAATGGAGAATCAAGAAACAATACGGTACACATATTTCTATAAATTTTTGTGTAACGTTGTAAGATAAGATTGGGAAGATTCAGATTTGGAATTTGGAGAGATTCAAGGTTTAGGTGGTTTGCAACTTGAACGAGGATCGAAGTTGATGCTAGGGTTTTGCATTAGGGTTCCATGGCAGGATGCGCAGGGGGGAGCGCCGCTCCCTCCTACAGTCAGGGAGTCACAGAAGGAGGCAAGGAAGCAGGAAGGAAGCATTTCAAAAAACTGTTGAGAAAGATTTCAGAAGCAAGAGGCAAGGAGACAGTTGAAAGAAACGAATCCCAGGATCAAGAAGGGAATCAACAGGAAACAAGTAAAGAAAAGGAGAAGGGAGGCAGAAGTGGAAAAACAACTTCCACAAGAACTACGGAGTTTGCAAACCTAAATCGAGCATCATTGCCTGGGTTGTATTCAGTGATCTTGCGATTCAAGCGCACAGGGACCATATGAAATAACATGCGATCTTTTGTAAGTTCATGGGGTTATGGCCAACGAAGAGGGCTTTACACATCTAGATTAGGAGCCATTGGAAGCCAAAGGGAGAAATACATTTACATCTGGGTTCTAAGGGCTTCTTCACGGTGGTGTTCACGAAACTAGAGGACAAAGAGAGAGTGTTTGAAGGGGGGTCTTATTTCTATGCTGCGGAAGGACTCTACATGCGGCCATGGATGATGAACTTTGTCCCGGAACGTGAAACATTTACATCTGTATCGATTTGGATCAAACTATAATCACTACCTCTGGATTATTAGCTCCCAAAATCTTTGAAAGCCATAGGTAACAAGCCGGGGCATTTTTTGAAGATATCCGAGGCAACTCTCAAAAGTAAATATACCTCCTTTGCCCGAATATGTGTGGAAATGGATCTATTTGGAGCCCTTCCGGAAGTAATAATTTTAGAGGTATATGACGAAGATTGGGTGCAAATGGTGGACTATGAGCACATACCTTTCAGGTGCCACAAATGTCATGAACACGACCATCTGTTTAGAGACTACCAAACAAACAATATGGAAGGTAATGGGAAAACACCTTTGGATAGAGATCACGAGGGTTTCACCAAGGTTAGGGCCAAAGGGAAAGGGGGTGAACTTCCACACAAGAAAATCAGTGAAGACAGAAATACAAGACACAATAGTTTCAAAATCCTAGAGGAAGTAGAGGAGAACGTGGAGACAGTCCAGGACAGGGAGAACGCATCCAAGGAGCAGGAAATGAAAGCTGAAATGGAAGATATCACAGTAAACAACCAGCAGAAGGAGGATCTACCAAGATGCATGGAGATCAATAAAGACTATGAGATGACTTAAAGTGAGGCAGGAACAGAGGACCATGAACTACAAGAGATTCTAGACAGGGAAAATTTGGATCTAGAACTATTTCTGGAACAAGGCAGGAATAAAGGAGTGGACTCCTTGCCAAAAGAAGACTATGATCGAGTTCAACAGTTCTTTCTATGGAGGGCACAATCGAAGGGAACTAGTGTCAAGAGAAACCACGAAAGCCAGGAGCAAAGTGGGGTCAAAATTATGGAGAACCCATAGGCACAATCTCCAAAGAACCCAAGAAGGAAAAGAGGAAGGAAAAGACAGAATGAACTACTAAAAGAATGTGGAAAACTACTGATTAACTCAGGTAAGATGAAATATCTTACCAGCTATTCCTTTACTAACCTTTCTTAATGAAGCTTACAACATGGAACATTAGAGGTTTAGGTAGTAGAAGGAAACAAAGGAATCTAAGTAACAGAATTAAAGAAGAAAAACCAGACATGGTATTTATTCAGGAGATCAAATGTTCAATGGAGAAAATAAGCGAAATTCATAATAAATGGTTAATCAAGTATGAGTATTTAGAGGTCAAGTCAAATAACTCGGCAGGTGGGATTCTTACGCTGTGGGATCCACAAATATTTGGAATCTATCGTTGGTATGCAGTTTGGTAGGAGATAAGGAAATGTATATGATAACAAATGTTTATGGACCTCAGAAGTAAGTAGATAAAATCAAGCTTCTTACCTCCCTAGAACATCTAAGAGCATGATATCCCAATATGTCTTGGATAGTTGCAGGTGTTTTCAATATGATAAGATCTCTTTCAAAAAAAAGGGAGGCACTAGATAGCTAGGCAGAGATTCTGAAGCCTTCCAAGATTTCATCATGAACATGGGACTAGTGGATACCGAGACAATAAATGGAACCTTCACGTGGAACAACAAAAGCTTCTCAAGTGGCTTCAAAACTTGATAGATTTACTATCTCTACAGACCTGCCATCACTGATATACCCATTGGAGGTTTGGATCATTAGCCAGTTCAGCTAGAAGCTACTTTTATAGGCACTCCGAGGAACACGCCCTTCAGATTTGAGAATGATCTCTTTCACCATTAACATTGACAAATGGTGGCAAGAGGATCTGAATATTCAGGGCACTAAAATGTACATGCTCCAATAGAGACTAAAATATATTAAATCCAAACTTAAAGCTTGGAACAAAAAGGAATTTTGCGATATTATCATAGAATTGAGACTGAACAGAAACTCCAGGAAATCAATCAGATCAATATCACATAGGGCTTCAATGAAGAGAGGCAAAATCTAAGGAATAATGGGAGGATCAATGCCTACAAGAGGAAACATTCTGGAGACAGAAATCCAGGATTCAATGGATCAAAGAGGGACAAAGAAATACTAAGTTCTTCACAAATCCACTATGGTCAATAGGGCACATAATAGAATCACAAAGATTAAGGATTCTAAGGGTGTTGAGCTTGTCTCCCACAAGGACATGGAATCAAATCTAGTACAACACTTCTCTAATATTGCAAAGGAGCCAGTGGAGGATAGATCTAGGTTCATTAATCAGTTCACCCAACATATCCCCAAGCTGGTCACTAGAGAGGACAACCACAATCCCAATAGGCCAGTCATGGAAGAGGAGGTTAGTGAGGTGATCAAGGAAATGCAAAGTGGAAAAGAACCGGGCCCGGATGGATTCAATGTTGATTTCTTCAAAGCCTACTGGGATACAGTCAAACAGGATATCATCAAAGTTATGGAAGACTCTAGAAAATACAAAAGGTTCTGAAAACACTGAATGCTTCCTTCATAGCTTTAATCCCCAAAAAGGAAAATTCTATGACTCCGGATGGATTTAGACCCATAGCCTTATGTAATGTCATGTATAAAATCATCTCTAAGGTGGTAGCCAATAGACTCAAGCCCCTACTACCTTCCCTCATCTCGGAAGAGCAAACATGCTATGTGGAAGGACGACAAATTCTCAACAACATCATCCAAGCACATGGTGGTACACTCTCTCAAAAGCAACAAGCAAGAAGGCATGATTATTTAGTTGGACATTGTGAAAGCCTATGACAAACTCAGATAGTCTTATAGCAGAGCTACTCTGAAAGCATATGATTTTGAACAAAATTGGATAAGATGGGTTATGGCACTAGTCACCACGACCAACTTTTCCATTTTTCTTAATGGAGCCCCTTCAAATACATTTGCACCTTCCAGAGGGCTCAGTCAAGGCGATCCTCTCTCCCCTTTCCTCTTTTTCCTCATGATGGAAGGGCTAGGCAGGGCAAGTAGAATGGCAAATGTTGAAGGTCAAATTCAAGGGATCAACCTCACCCCGAATGGAGAGGCTAATACTCATCAACAATTTGTGGATGATATTATGCTGCAGGGCATACCCATAGTCAGGGAAGTAAGGGCAATCAAAGATATCTTAAACGACTTTGCTATGGCAGAAGGCATAGAGGTAAGCCAAAATAAGTCCAAAGTTATTTTCTTTAACACAAATATTGCTACACAAAGAAACATTACCAGAATTCTTGGTTTTCAAAGGGATTAGTTGCCTTCCAAATATCTTGGTATTCCACTTACTGATAAAACTCTTAGAAGAAAATATGGGAACTAATTTTAAATAAACTTCAGGACAAAATCAGAAAATGGACATGCAGATCTTTAAACTTAGCAGGGTGATTTGTGCTCACACAGGTGGTCTTGCAAGCCATTCCCATTTTCTTGTTTGCAGTTATCGCTACTCCTCAAGGCATTAAGCAGTAGATAAGGAAAATTAAAAGGGACTTTCTATGGGGTAGAGGGGAAGAGAAAAAAAGGTGGGCCTTAGTTGCCTGGGACAAGATCTGCAAGCCCAAAAGCCATGGTGCCTTGGGGCTGCATGATCCAGAAACTCTCAGTAAAGTTTCAAGAGCTAAGATTTGGTGGCAATGGATCAAGGAGCCGAATGCCCCCTGGGCCAAGCTTCGGAAACAAATGTACACCAAGCATTGGCAGGAAAAGAATCTTATTAGAATGACAAGACAAATAAGAGGATCACGGATATGGAACCTTGCTTGGGAGAACAAAAGCATTGTTCAGCGGCATTGTTTTTGGGAAATCCAAGTAGGGAACCGAGCTCGATTCTGGGAGGACAGTTGTCAACAGGAACCCATCCTCAACAAGATTGACCTAGTAGCCCTCAAGAGAGACACAGATAGCAAAGGCCTATTAATGGTAAAAGATTTCTGGGACCAAGGAAGGAACAATGAAAAATGGAGGAAGTGGAAGGAACTAAGTTACAGTGATGAGAATCCTTTGAAGGCCATTGCAGAGGCTCTCACCATGGACTTAAAGCACAGACAAATTCTGGTTTCCTCCTCACATGACCAGTTAATATGGGGGAAGAATAACGAAGGTAACTTTAACGTCAAAGAGGCAAAACAAGCAATCACAGGATTCAACTTTGTAAATGTTGATAAAGTCTGGAAGGAAGTTTGGCAAAGTCCTCACTGGATGAAAATAAAGCTATTTATCTGCCTTGTGAATCAAAGGAAGATCCTAACTTGGGAAAACCTCCTAAAGAAAGGTTTCATTGGCCCTTCCAAATGTCACCTATGTGGCTCACATGAGGAAATGATTGAACACCTGCTCAACCTCTGCTCTTTTTCTGCTAAAGTATGGGACTGGGTGGCATCAAGCTTCCGACAAACTGACAGAGACAATCTCAGCATATCCAACACTCTAAAAAACTGGAGGAAGAACTTCTCAAAGAATGAGATCATCAACAAAGCTTGGATGCTAGTACCAGGGTTTGTTATCTAGAATGTTTGGAAAGAACGCAATAGGCGGATCTTCACAAATAAAGCTGGCGAACCCTAGCATATAATCAATCAAATTCTAATACAGCTTAAAGAAACAGTTAAGAAGCGCTCTTACTAGCAGCAAGTCAACACCTCTGTCTAAAACACAACATTGTAATTCACTTGATCTTCTGCGACTGGTACAGAAAGGGAACGGTTCGGCGAATTTCACAAGGCTGGTGACTCTCACGGTGTGAAGAAAACTCAGATCCCAGTGGTACTTCCAACCAGGGATATTCGCAGCCATGATTTAATTATATTGCGTTGTTGAAATGATGTGATTATATCGAGGACATTAACTTGACATTTTAGGAAATTTTGGTGTCCATCACTCTCTTGTTTGGTGATGCACAGTATCTGATAACAGCACATCTTTCCTGCCTTGTAATGGGACAACTTTTCCGCTAATAACAGTCAACTTGTAACTGTTATGATGTTATATATATATATATATAGATAGATAGATAGATAGATATAGATTTATTGATTCTTAGCCTACAGGTTTCTCCGAGTACAGTGTCGGTGTCTGCAGTGTCAAAAGAAAATCCAACTTCTGATTTTTTTTAAATCGTCAATATGCGTTATAAATACGTTATATATTTTCGTTATTACACATTATAAATACGTTATATATGTTTTCATGTTGGTTTATGATACTACACTATACTGTAATTGTATTTTACTGTTCTTATCTAATAAATTAAACTCCAATCGCACTATTATTTTACTGTTCTTTTCTAATAAATTAAACTCCAATCGCACTATTATTACTAGTATTTATAGATACATATAAATAATTATTCCCACTTCATAAACAACTCAAACCTGTACATCATTAACAACTCAAACCTGTATTGGTCATTATGTGAATTGTTTGTCTTTTTTTCCCTTCGACCCAAAGAACCTAATAGATTGCTTGACAGGTAACTATCAGTAAGTCCATGTCCTTTTTCTTTTAGGACGCTTGACAGGTAACTATAAAGTCTATGTTCTCTTTCCCTTACGCCGGGTTATGTTCTCTTTCCCTTAGGCCGGGTTATAGCAGAGAGATTTGAACTCTCCACATTTTTTTAAGATTAACCAATTGAATTGCTATGAAAACTTTATGTAAATTATTTTAATTAACAATTTTTTATTTTTCATATACATTTTTAAACCTTTAATTTTTTAAATAATCAATTCGATATCTATAATTTTAATTGTAAATAGAATTTAACTACCAATCATATACGTACATTAGTTATAAAAGACCAATAATTATATCCAATCATAACCTTTAGCATTAGAAATAATTAGTTTCTTCGTATCATGGCCAGTTTTTTTAGGAATACATTTTAATTAAAAAAAAATAGGTTTGTATTTTATATAATTATATTAGTCATATGGCAATTATTAAATAATTAATTTCTTAGTATCATAAATATATATATATATATATATGATTTTTCTAGTGATTTACTTATCTAAAATCATTTTAAATGTTTTCTCATTTTAAATGTTCTGTAATATCTCATTTTGAAGGAATATATGAAAGTTGAATTTAAAATATAGATTATTATTATTTAATAAAAAATAAATAAATAAAAATATATAAAATTTTAGTATAAAATCAAAATTAATTAATGATATTAAATTATTATATTGGATCATTTATTTTTAGATAATATTATTATTTCAATGATTAAAATATATTTTTAAATATATGATCTAACCCATTACTTGAATTTCATTAAAAAGATTTAGATTCTTTTAAAATTATTTAAAAAAATTGATCTATATCTTTTAAATTTTGAATAAATTATATTTTAAATTTAGGATTTTCTTCTCTTTACTTGGACATATTTTCAAACAAAATTTTGAAAACCTTTTATTAAATATTTTATTTCTAAAAATTAGATTTTTCAACTTTTATAATTAAATATCTAAATTTAAATTTAAAGTTATTTTTTATAAACATTATATTTAAAAATATTCATTAAAAATTAAGTTAATTTAAATGATACTTTTTTACCAAAATTATAAAGAAAATTGTTTTAAAATATTTATAGTATTATTATGATTTTTGTTACTGGAAGATTCTAGGAAAAGCAATTCTTTTTTTCAACAACTATGTGAATTGTTTAATTCTTATAGTTTATCTTAATGGTGATCTGTGATGTTGACCAATATCATGGGTATTATTTTACCTATTTAGTTAAACTGGCAAGATTTCAATTCGAAATTCTAATGTTTGTTATGTATTGGTATAAATAACTTGAAAAGTATAAATATTAAGTACCTAAATTTCTAATTTTCTTGTAAAATTTTCTCATATATATTTCTTTGAAAATGAGTGTGTTTTCTTATGTCAAGAATTTATGGTCTAAAGAACTTTAGCAAAACCCCAGCAAGTACCTACAACACTCATTCCTAATTCCCATTTTGAATACAATGCAAGAATCTTTCCATCATAATTATCAGTGTTCTACTCATTTTAGATCCAAGTCTCGTGCACGTTAAACATGTTCCTAGTGGCTTACTCCCTTTGAATATACATCTTGATTGATAATTTTACTTAAGTTTATTGACATTATGCCCATTTTCTAATTTTGCAAGCGAACCTTCTCATTGTAGTTTACTTTCCATTCTCTTCATAGGAAATTGACTCTCTCATATCATCAAATTTTTTATAATAGCTACTTTTAATCATCACTTTTTAAATGTTTTTACAGTATTTTTTTGAATATATGGAGAGATCTTTCATTCACTAATTCCACCATTTTCTAATGGCTTCCATCTTCCCTTTAATTTTGATTCTTTCAAGGAAAGGGGTCTTGCTTCTCACTTTAAAATTGCACCAATTCCATGGCTTGATGCATCACACTCCCCAAAAAATACTTTTCTAAAGTGTGGCGAGAACAAGAGTTGCATACACAACCTTCTTAAGTTTTTGAAAGGTTTTGGTTGCTTCTTCAGTCAAAGAAAATTATTCATTTTTAAGAATGATTTAAGAGGTGATGTTATTTCACCATAATTCTTAACAAACTTGTGGTAAATGTCCCATCAATCCTAAAAATCATATAAGTTTGTTTTGGTTGCTTCTTCGGTGAAATAAATTTATTCCTTGTTTAAAAATTATTTTAGAGGTTATGTTATTTCACCATAATTCTTAACAAAAATGTGGTAAATGTCCCATCAATCCTAAAAATCCTATAAGTTTCTTCAAGATTCTAAGGATGGACCATTGCATTATAAATTTTATTTCTATAAAATACCACTTTGATTCCTTCATGAAGTGAAATATGACACAAGTATTCCAATCAAACCCTAAAGGATCACATAAAGGATTTGCATATAGTTTCCAATATATTTAAAATACTCCGTCAACATGTTGCAGATGCTCTTCTCGAGATTTTATATAGCTTAGTATGTTATGAGAAGACACTAACACAAATTTTCTAAGGGAGGTTTTGGAAATGGAATTCATCAAGGTTTGAAATTTTCAAGGTGCATTAGTGTGTTCAAATGACATAACAAAAAACTCATAATGGCCTTAATATGTTTTGAAGGTTGTTTTGGGAATGTCTTCTTGCCTCATTCTAATTTAATGATATTAATAGAAATTCAATTGAGTATAAAGAAACAATCCATGTAATTCATGTAATAATTAATCATTGATAGTTTCAATAGGAAACTTATCGTTTATGGTCATGTTGTTCAGTTCTCTATAATATAGAAATGCATGCCATGAGCCATCCTTTTTTACAACCATCAACACTAACAAAGAGAAATCATTTTGGCTTGGTTAAATGATGTTTGTCTCTAACATTTATTCAATGAACATGATAAATTTCACCTTTTTTTGCATATGGATTCCTATAAGGCCTAATTTTAGGTGGTGTAATTCTAGGTTGCAAATGAATAGCATCATCATGATCTCGAGTAGGTAGAAAGCCCTTAGACATCTTTCCAAATAGTTTGGAATTATTTTTTATAGTTTTTGGAGATCCATTATATAAGAGTATATATATGGTTCAACATTTAGTGAGCATATTTCTGCAATTAAACAATGGTGTCCTTTTTTGAGTAGTTTTTATTAGAGCTTATCACTATAGAGCGTTTCCCTTCAATTTCAAATTTGTTTCTTTGAAAGGAAATACTCATGATGGTATAATGAAAAAAAGCACCACTATTCATAATGATTGTAACAATTAGACCTTTAATAAAAAATTAGTACCACCCATTTGGATTTTACTCATGGGACTAGTTAATAAATACTCCCCCATATAACTCATAATATTATGGCACTTCCATAAATAATTTATGTTGCCTCCATTTGCAAGCATTACTTGAAATTATGATGTTAGAAAAATAAAGCATTTGAAAATTTTTGTAATTCATAATTGATGAAGATATGGGTACTTCCTAAATCAATCAACATCATTATCGTTTTATTGTTGATAATCCTCCTAACTGGAGAGCATGTGGAGCACTGATGCTAGATAATGAAATACAATATATTGTTCTAGAGAAGTCTCTTCTAGCTCTAGTTCTTATGACGGTTCCAATTCTTTTTCTTCTTCGTCTTCAAGCTTCAAGATTTATGTATAATAATTTATTCTCACTATATTTAATTCCCTTAATGTATTCGTTGACGCAGTCAAAACATAAGCACTTTGTTCTTTTTTTGTCCATTTGCTAAAGGTATTGACCTTGCCATTTAAGTGAGTATAGAAAAAGGAGTATCATGTTCTCTATAGTTATCAATTACCACTCTTCTAGTATGAATTTGTTTACTTTCAACTTAAATTTCCATAATTAAATATTTCTCTGGGGATTTAGGTTCAAAAGTGATGCACTCTAGGTTGGTTTCCTTACTTTAAAGTTTCCATATAAAGGTATAACAAATTATCCTTTGGAAAGTTATTCACTACAAGTCTCAACTTTCCAAATTGTTTAATGTGCTCTATAATTGCATCTCTTTTTTGAAGATTCACCAATTAGATAAATAATCCCTTTCTCTTCATTTTCATACTGTGTTATCAATTCCTTTATAAAAATTAATAAATAAACAATAGAATTACTTTTACTTTTACAAAGCCATTGATGTGATACAAATTGATCTTGTTCTAAATACAATGATGAAAGTGTTACCTTTTGTAAATTTAACACTTGGTGTATATCATTGCATTGTTGCATCTAGAATATACATGTTATAGGATCCATACCATCAAAAATCCTCATATCACTATTAGCAATGAAGTAGTTTCCTACTTCCAAATTAAACCATTGATGCTACATAGCTTGGAGTGTTGATTGATCATAATTTTATAATTTTGCATTTGTGCTCTATATTGTGACAAAATAATCTGTGAAATTGATTTTTTCAAAACTAAAATTTTCTCATTATTTCATGATTTACTTAAATATCCATATTCCTTTTAAGATGTCTTTTTTTAGAGAATATTTTCATTTAATTTACTAGATTTTTTTTATTCCTGGATGAAATTAGGTATTTCATCCTTCATGGATTTTATTTATTCCCTATTTCATCCATATCCTTATACATATTATTTTTAATTTCATCCATATTACTTCCCATTTCCTTTTTAAGTACTTCCTAAAAACAATTCATATCATCAACTTGGTTCTTTAATTCAGAGAATTTGTATTTTGATACTTCACATTATTTGGATGTCATGTTTGAGATTTTATGAGTCATGGTAATTTTTGTATAACCCTTTTGAAATAATAATAGTACTCCTGTTTATAACAATGTTTAGTCACCCAAATGGATCTTCCAATCAAAATCTATGTCAATTCTAAGTTTCGTACTTTTAAAACCTTAACATGGAGATTGTTTCGATGGTTAGACTTTATCTTGATACATCTCTAAAATTTGAATTGTTATACTTCATTTCTACCCTCGGATACTCTAATATGATTTATTGATCTCTTAAAAATTTAATTGTATGAAACTTAGCTATAAATGATGTTATTGAAAAAATTTCAAGACGACTTGATTAAGATTTCAAGATTAGTCAAATACTCATAATTCCACAAGATATATCTCACAATATATAACCCTATATTACACAAGATATATCTCAAAAACTATGATGAGCTAAAATATGAAAACAAATCGATATATAACTTGTTATGTCTCTAAAATATTATTAAAATTTCATCATCTAAATACTCATAAAACAAAAATTGTAGCTAGAAATTATGAGATGGCTTTTTAAAATTGCTTTCATGGTTAATTTATAGAAACCTATCTTAAATTTATCTTACATATACTGGATCTACAAAATCGTAATGAACCAACTACTAAAATTTAACCACCTAAAATATGATATTTTTCCTTAGTTTCCACAAAATTTTACTATCGAATTTCCAGAAATAGGTCATAGAAAAAGTAAAATGATAATTCATTTTAGGCTTATTTGAGGATTAGTCATAATCCTAACTTCCATAGGATATATAACCAAAAGTATAATAAACCAAAACTTGGAATATTTATCATGCTAGTTTGCTACTCCTCCTTGGTCTACTCAAAATTTCATTGTTAAAGGCTTCCTAAAAAAATATTATAGAAAAAAACCATGACATCTTAATTGAAGGAAGAAAACACTAAGATCATCAGCTTATAAACCAAATATAACAATTTAAATTTCTTGAAAATGAAAAAAATTTAATGAACATGTTCCTGTTCACAAGAAAAAAATAATATCAAATGGTCATATATATAAGACAAAAAGTACAATTAAAATAAAAAGATATAATTAAAAATTCTAACCAATTTATTAATACAACAATATAAATATAATAACTCAATATCTAAAATTTAGTAAAAATTTTATACTTAACCTATTAAAATTGAAATAATTTTTCTTTATTATTTCTAGGATATCCCCTCATCATAAGTTAAGTTAATGCATACTCAACTGTTATATT
The DNA here is from genome assembly GCA_031772625.1 of Pinus tabuliformis. NCBI lineage: Eukaryota > Viridiplantae > Streptophyta > Pinopsida > Pinales > Pinaceae > Pinus > Pinus tabuliformis. The sequence goes on from CM062809.1 coordinate 427,467,476, forward strand.
ATATTTATATATGAAAATTATTTCCTTATTTCATATATGTACTCTGTAATATCCCTATCATAAATAACCTTGCGTAAAAGTAATTTCAAGTTACGAATCAGTTATTAACTGATTCTTGGTAGTTGTGAAACTGATTGAGGGAAATCAAGAAGGGATCTTGATAAAAAGGAAACGCTTTTTTTTTGGATGGTGGTGTCAAGTAAATTTGGGGGGCAACTCGATGCTATCACCACCGGAGTGAAGGGTCAGTCCACTATATTTCTGGGTGATTTTTCTACCCAAGTTGCAGCATTCATATTGTTTTTCATGGTTTGCACAGTGCCATCATTTTCCGCTTGGTTCTGCCAACAGTTTCGAGCTTTTCACCTCTTCAAGTCTTTGAAAGGTTTGGAATGCTTAACTGTAAGGGTATCAAGCTTCACTGTGGGGAGAAGGTAGTGACTTTAGACTGAGGACTTGAGGACAGAATCTCAGTTTCAGAAATTACGAAACCATGATTACTTCCACCGAATTTCCATTTCGTTGGGGCGAGAAAAGGTACAGATGATTGTTTCCTAGGCGATGAAAGGGGACGAGCTAGAGCTAGAGCCTCTCCTCCTTGGTTTTCTGCAATTGACTTGCGTCGTAGCTCCTCATTCATTACACTGCTGCTGACATCATCAAACTTCAGGGACCCTGTAGTTGTTGAAGTGATCATAGCTACAATTAAATTTTCCCAACTGTCTGTCATAGAACACATCAGCAATATGGCTCTAATTTCATCATCTAAAATGATTTTAACAGAGGCAAGTTGATTAGTAATAATATTAATGCATTCAAGTGCTCAGCAACTGAAGCACTCTCCTTCATTTTGAGATTATAAAGCTTCTTCATCAAGAACACTTTGTTTGATGCCATGTTCTTCTCATATATATCATGGAGCTTCTTCCATAATCCTTCTACTGTCTTTTCTCCAGACACATTTAAATAAACATTATTTTCTAAATATTGGTGGATTGTTGCAATCGCCTTTCTATCTAGCTTATTCCACTCTTCATTTTTCATCAATGAGGGTTTCTTTGTTGTTCCCTCAATCGGCAAATACTGATCTTTTAAAATTAGTATATCCTCCATCTGTGATTTCCATAGGCAAAATTAGCCCTGCTCAACTTCTCCAAATCTGTAACTATTGTCTCGATTTTCAATCAAATTCATGCCCCAAAACACAAAAACTCCACTTAAAAATAAAACTTTAATTATTACTCTTTAAAATTTAGTAACAATGACCTTCCTCCTTTTAAAATACCCTTTTCAAAATTCCTGCTCCTTTTTAAAATGTACTTTTCGAAATTCCAACATATTATTTGATATGTTTAATAATAAATATAAAAACATATATAATGTTTTAACCTTTTCACATTTCACACATACATATGTTGGTTTGAGAAGAAACTTGACATATAAGTTCAAGCTTGATGTGAAAAAAAACTTATGAACACCACGTTTCAACTCCAATCTCCATGGATCTCCACATTTCAAACTCCAGCAACACGTTTCAACATAGGTCCACGACATTGTTTTTCTTGCAGCAACTATCTTTTAGTTTCAGCGTTCCTGAGCTATTTCTTGGACAGATCCTTCAACAGCTCCAGAGGTAACAACCAACATTCTAACGAACACTGCCAGAGTAAGGCAATGGCACTAAATGTCTTGCACAGTGGATATTCGACCCTAGCTCTGATACCAGTTGTTAGTTCAGGATTTATGATACTATACAAGACTGTAAATGTATTTTACTGTTCTTATCTAATAAATTAATCTCCAATCGCACTATTATTACTAGTATTTAATAAATTATACTCTAATCACACTATTATTATTAGTATTTATAGATACATATAAATAATCATTTCCACTTCATAAACAACTCAAACCTGTACTTTGGCGAAGAAACTCAAACCTATACATCATTAACAACTCAAACTTGTATTGGTCATTATGTGAATTGTTTGTTTTTTTTCCTTTGAACCAAAGAACCTAGTAGATTGCTTCATAGGTAACTATCGGTAGGTCTATTTCCTCTTTTCCTTAGGCCGTCTTTTTTGTTGGAGTCACGATTGTCGTTACACCAAAACCCGCAGGTGTTAGTAAACAGAGACATCGTTATATTTAAGCACATGCCACGAAACACACGGGGAGCATTGGATTATCCTTCTACACCGCCATTAAAAGGGAGCCCAACAATCTCCCCCCAACGCACCAGGTGTGTTTCGAACTCGAAACTTGGCTCTGATACCACTTGTTGGAGTCACGATTACTGTTACACTAAAACCTGCAGGTGTTAGTAAACAGACACATAGCTAGATTTAAGCACATGCCACGAAACATGCGGGGAGCATTGGATTATCCTTCTACACCGCCATTAACGAGGATCCCAACATTTTCCTCAGGTCGCTTTACAGGTAACTATCAGTAAGTCTATGTCGGTAACTATCAATAAGTCTATTTCCTCTTTCCCTTAGGCCAGGTTCTTTCCGTTAAGCCGGGTTATAGCAGAGAGATTTGAACTTTTCACATTTTTTAAATTAACCAATTGAATGGTCACCAAACTATTATATAAATTATTTTAATTAACAAATTTTATTTTTTCCATATACATTTTTAGGCTTTTCAATATTTAAATAATTCCCATTTTGAATACAATACAAGGATCTTTCCATGATAATTATGACTATTCTACTCATTTGAGATCCAAGTCTCATGCATGTTAAACATGTTACTAATGGCTTACTCCCCTTGAATATACATCTCTATTTATAATTTTACATAAGTTTATTGACATTATGCCCATTTTCTTATTTTGCATGGGAACCTTCTCATTGTAGTTTACAATCCATTCTCTTCATAGGAGATTTTTTCTCTTATATCATCAACTTTTCTCTAATAGCTACTTTTAATCATCACCTTCTAAGTGTTTTTATAATATTTTTATGAATCTATGGAGAGATATTTCATTCACTAATTCAACCATTTTCTAATGGCTTCCATCTTCCCTTTAATTTTGTTGCTTTCAAGGAAAGGGGTCTTCATTCTCACTTTAAAATTGCACCAATTTCATGGCTTGATGCATTTCACTCCCCAAAAAAGGTTTTTATAAAGTGTGGCAAGAAAAGAGTTGCATACATAGCCTTCTTAAGTTTTTGAAAGATTTTGGTTACTTCTTTGGTCAAAGAAAATTATTCATTCTTTAGCAATGATTTAAGAGGTGATGTTATTTCACCATAATTCTTAACAAACTTCTGGTAAATGTCCCATCAATCCTAAAAATCCTATAAGTTTGTTTTGGTTGCTTCTTCGGTCAAAGACAATTATTCCTTAATTAACAAGGATTTTAGAGGTGATGTTATTTCACCATAATTCTTAACAAAAATATTAATAAAAGAAAAAAAATAATTCATTAATATTTTAATTAAAATATATTTTTGAATGTAGAAAAAGATCACTGATAATTTAATCAATATAAATTTAATAATTTAAATTTATCAACTTATACAAAAATATTAACAAATTTTTTTTTCATTGATATTTGTGGGTATTTTCTTTATTTTACTTACTAACTATTTTAAAATCTGTATATTTTTTCTTAATTTTTAGAACCATGGATTTGTTAAGTGACTTGAAAAGTTTTTTTAACATAAGTAGAGAACTTGTTAACTCATTTATCAAATTGATTGTTTGTTTTGTGTGTGTGTGTATATATATATATATATATATATATATATATATATATATATATATATATATATATATATATATATATATATATATATATATATATATATATATATATATATATATATATATATATATATATATATATATATATATATCTATATCTATATTATATATATATATATATATCTATATATATATATATATATATATAACTGCCAATTTGATGACTTAAAAAATTCTCTCTAACCATTAACATAACCATTAACCTATGTTACTCTATACATTAATAGAGCCATAACTCTACTTATGAATGTTAGACAAATAATACATTCAGTTTAACCGTAAAACCGTATGTCACTCAGGCTCCAGCAAAGGCAATTCCTATTTCCACCTCTATCAGTCAATAAATGCGTAGCTACATGCGCCCTCGATAGCCCGATATAACACGTTGTTATTTCTTTTATCTAGTCATCATGCCGTTATTTTTTTTATCTAGTCATCACCACGCGCGTGTTATATCGGGCAAAACCCTAGTACCTACAACATTTATTCCTAATTCCCATTTTGAATACAATACAAGGATCTTTCCATGATAATTATGACTATTCTACTCATTTGAGATCCAAGTCTCATGCATGTTAAACATGTTACTAATGGCTTACTCCCCTTGAATATACATCTCTATTTATAATTTTACATAAGTTTATTGACATTATGCCCATTTTCTTATTTTGCATGGGAACCTTCTCATTGTAGTTTACAATCCATTCTCTTCATAGGAGATTTTTTCTCTTATATCATCAACTTTTCTCTAATAGCTACTTTTAATCATCACCTTCTAAGTGTTTTTATAATATTTTTATGAATCTATGGAGAGATATTTCATTCACTAATTCAACCGTTTTCTAATGGCTTCCATCTTCCCTTTAATTTTGTTTCTTTCAAGGAAAGGGGTCTTCCTTCTCACTTTAAAATTGCACCAATTACATGGCTTGATGCATTTCACTCCCCAAAAAAGGTTTTTATAAAGTGTGGCAAGAAAAGAGGTGATGTACATAGCCTTCTTAAGTTTTTGAAAGATTTTGGTTACTTATTTGGTCAAAGAAAATTATTCTTTCTTTAGCAATGATTTAAGAGGTGATGTTATTTCACCATAATTCTTAACAAACTTCTGGTAAATGTCCCATCAATCCTAAAAATCCTATAAGTTTGTTTTGGTTGCTTCTTCTGTCAAAGACAATTATTCCTTATTTAACAAGGATTTTAGAGGTGATGTTATTTCACCATAATTCTTAACAAACTTGTGGTAAGCGTACCATCAATCCTAAAAATCCTTTAAGTTTCTTCAAGATTTTGAGGATTGACCATTGCATTATAAATTTTATTTTTATGAAATACCACTTTGATACCTCCATGAAGTGAAATATGACACAAGTATTCCAATCCAACCCTAAAGGAACACACGAAAGAATTTTCATATAGTTATATGTTCCAATATTTTTAAAAGACTCTGTCAACATGTTGTAGTTGCTCTTGATATTTTATATAGATTAGTATGTCATCAGAAGACCCTAACACAAATTTTCTAGGTGAGGTTTTTGAAATGGAATTCATCAAGGTTTGAAATTTTCAAGGTGCATCAGTGAGTCCAAATGACATAACAAAAAACTCATAATTATCTTAACATGTTTTGAAGGTTGTTTTGGGAACGACTTCTTGTCTCATTCTAATTTAATGATATTAATATAATTTCAAATGAGTATAGAGAAACAATCCATGTAATTCATATAATAATTGACCATTGATAGTTTCAATAGGAAACTTATCTTTTATGGTCATATTGTTCAATTCTTTATAATCTAGAAATGTATGCCATGAGCCATCCTTTTTTACAACCATACACACTAATGAAGAGAAAGCATTTTGGCTTGGTTAAATGATGTCTGTCTCTAACATTTATTTAGTTAACATGCTAAATTTCACCTTTCTGTGCAGATGGATTCTTGTAAGGCCTAATGTTAGGTGGTACACTTCTAGGTTGCAAATGAATAGCATCGTCATGATCTCGAGTGGGTAGACAACCCTTAAACATCTCTCCAAATAGTTTACATTTATTTTTATAGTTTTTAAATATCCATTAGATAAGAGTGTATATGTTTCAACATTTAGTGAGCATATTTGTACAATTAAACAATGGTGTCCTTTTCTGAGTAGTTTTTATTAGATCTTACCACTATAGAGGGTTTCCCTTCAATACCTTCAATTTCAAATTTGTTTCTTTCCAAGGAAAAACTCATGATGGTATAATGAAAAAAAGCATCACTATTCATAATGATTGTAACAATTAGACCTTGAATACAAAATTAATACCACCCATTTGGATTGTAGTCACGAGACTAGCTAATAAATACTCCCCTATATGAATCATAATATTATGCAACTCCTATAACTAATGTATGGCGCCACCATTTGCAATCATTACTTGAAATTATGATGCTAGGAAAATAAAGCATTCGAAAAGTTTTGTAATTCATAATGGATGAAGATATGGGTACTGCATATTCAATCAACATCATTACCATTTTATTGTTGATAATCCTCCTAACTGGAGAGCTTGTGGAGTAGTGATGCTAGATAATGAAATACAAGATATTGTTCTAGAGTAGTATCTTCTAGCTCTACTTCTTATGACAGTTCCAATTCTTGTTCTTCTTCCTCATCAAGTTTTATGTATAATAACTTATTCTCACTATATTTAATCCCCTTAATATATTCCTTGACACATAGTCAAAACATAAGCACTTTCTTCTTTTTTTGTGCATTTTTTAAGGTATTAACCTTGTCATTTAAGTAAGGATAGGAAAAGCAATATTATGTTCTCTATAGTTATCAATGACAACTCTTCTAGTATGCATTTGTTTACTTTCAACTTAACTTTTCATAATTAAATCTTGCTTTGGGGATTTAGGTTCAAAAGTGATGTAGTTCAAGCTGGTGGATTTACTTTAAAGTTCCCATAAAAAAGGTATAACAAATTATCCTTTGGAAAGTTCTTTACTACAAGACTCAACTTTCCAAATTGTTTAATGTGCTCTATAACTGGATCTCTTCTCTAAAGATTTACCAATTGGATAAAGAGTGCATTTCTCTTTAGTTTTATATTGTGTTATCAATTCCTCTATAAAAATTAACAAATATACAATAGAATTATTTTTTCTTTTACAAAGCCATTGATACGATACAAATTGATCTTGCTCTAAATACAACGGTGAAACTATTACCTTTTGTAAATTTAACACTTGGTGTAGATCAATTCATTGTTTCATATAGAATATAGATGTTATAGGATCCATACCATTAAACATCTTCATATCACCATTAGCAATGAAGTAGTTTCCTACTGCCAAATTGAACCCTTGACGCCACATATCTTGGAGTGTTGATTGATCATAATTTTATAATTTAGCATTTGTTCTCTATATTGTGACAAAATAATCTCCTTATGTGATTGATTCCCAACTCAATTGCTCTCATTATTTTAATGATTTTCTTAGATCTCCATATTCCTTTTAACATGTAGTTTTCGAGAGAATATTTCCATGTAATTCACAAGATGTTTCTTTTATTCCTTGAAGGATTTAGGTATTCCATACTTCGTGGATTTTACTTATTCCCTATTTTCATCCATATCCTTATCTATATTACTTTCAATTTCCTCCATATTACTTCCCATTTCGTTTTGAAGTACTTCCTAAAAACAAGTCATATCATCAACTTGGTTCTTTAATTCAGAGAAATTATATTTTGACACTTCACATTCTTTGGATGTCATGTTTGAGTTTTTATGAGTTATGGTATTTTTTGTATAACCATTTTCAAATAATAATAGTACTCCTCTTTATCACAATGTTTAGTCACCCGAAAATGGATTTTCCAATCAAAATCTATGTCAATTCTAAGTTGTGTACCTTTAAAACCTTAATTAGGAGATTGTTTTGATGGTTGGCCTTTGTCATTATATATCTCTAAAATTTTGAACAGTTATGCTTCATTTATACCCTCTAATACTCTAATATGATTTCTTGAACTCTTAAAAATTTAATTGTATGAAACTTAGCTAAAAATGATGTTATTAAAAAAGTTCCAAGACGGCTTGATTAAGCTTTCAAGATTAGTCAAATACCCTAAATTCCACAAGATATATCTCACAATATATAACCCTAAATTACACAAGATATATCTCAAAAAATATGATGAGCTAAGATATGAAAACATATTGATATGTAACTTGCTATGTCTCTACAATATTATGAAAATTTCATAATCTAAATACTCATAAAAAAAAGAATATAGCTAGAAATTACAAGATGGCTCTTTTAGATTTTCTTTCGTGGTTAATTATAAACCTATCTTAAACCTATCTTACATAGATTGTATCTATGAAATCATAATGAACCCACATCTAAAATTTAACCACCTAAAATATGATATTTTTCCTCAGTTTCCACAAAATATTATTAGAGAATTTCTAGAAATAGGTTATAGAAAAAGTAAAATGATAATTCATTCTAGGATTATCTGAGGATTAGTCATAAGCCCTAACTTCCATAGGATATCTAACCAAAAGTATAATAAACCAAAACTTGAAATATTTATCATGCGTACTTTTCTACTCCTCCTTGGTCTACTCATTTCATTATTAAAAACTTCCAAGTATAAAGAAAAACCATGATATCTTAATTCGCCGAGGAAAACTAGGATCATAGGCTTATAGACCAAATATAACAATCTAAATTTCTTAAAAATTATAAAAATTTAATGAACATATTCCAATTCAAAAGGAAAAGGTAATACCAGATGATCATATATATGAGACAAATTATACAATTAAAATAAAAAAGCACAATTGAAAATTCTAACGAAATTACTAATACAACAATATAAATGTAATAACTCAATATGGAAAATCTAGTAAAAATTTTATGCTTTACCTATTAAAATAGAAATATTTTTTCTTTATTATTCTTAAAGTATCTCTTCAAATTAATGCGTGTTAAATTATATTTATATTTAAGAATTATTTCCTTATTGCATATATGTACTTGTATTGATATTATGTATATATCAACTTACTTTCACTATATTGATCATATTAATAAGATTTCTATACAAATAATATTCAAAAATATAAAAATGAATTAGTGATTGAAAAATAATCACTTAAAATTATTTAATTCATATTAAATGTATACATACAATACTAAATGTATAAAATCCCACAATTGAATGCATTCTGTGGTTACAATCTCTGTGGTTACAATCCCTTAGATGAATAAGCCACAATCCTTTTATGTTTCTCATGGTCTGTTGTGTAATGTGGAGTTATGATGTGTTTTTGGTTATAGGTTTGGATGAGTAGATTTGAATTGAAATTTTATATTATGCATCAACATCAACAAAATATTATATCTATTAATTAAATAATATTAAATTAGGTTTCTTCATTTTTATAACAAAATTTAAAATCACACATCTATTCATATATATAAAATAAAATGAAATAATATTTTTAAATAAAATGAAATAATATTTTTAATAGGTTCAAATTTATAAAATATTTTAGAAATTTTAGAAATAAAAATATTGAAAAATTTAGCATTAAAAAATAATAAGATATTGTAATTAAAATATTGAAATTTAAATTTAAAAGATATTAAAACAAAAGTTGCATAATAGTTAAAAGCCATATACTAATTACTATTTGTTGCTTAGCTTAAATATAACATAATTAAACTAAGTTAAAATGTTGTGTTGTTGAATATCATTACCAAAGAAAAAAAAAGGATTGTTGAATGTCATTATAAAAAATTAAGAGATATAATTAACTAATATTGTTTATATATATATATATATATATATAGATTTATCATTTTAAATTGAAAAGATGGAGGAAAAACTATAATTTATGAAATTGGAAATAATAGAAAATAAAAAAAAAAAAATGAGAAAAGTTAAAAACAAAAAATTATTAAATAGTAAAAATGAAAGTTACTAAATAGCTCACAATAAGACCATCCACCATCTTACAAATAAATAAATTTAAATAGTAATAAAAAATAACAAAAAATAAGTTCTCAATATTAAGCTATAGATAAGTGGCATAATCTTTTGGTTAAAAACAAACTAATAAACAATCAAAGCAAAGTTGAATGCATACTCAAAGTATAATTATATTGAACAAATATCCAAATAAATAATTTTGAAATATATTTTAAAAACCAAAAAAAAAATCCTCATTAAAATGGTTATACCAAAAGCTCCTTTGACTTGTGAATGAAAGTTCAACTTATGTGTTTAATATGAAAAGGGATTCCTAGAGTGTCAAAATCAAGTAGATATTTAGATAAGTTCATTTCTACCAATTAGAAAATGAGGAATGGGGAATGACAATATGGCGTTTTAGGAAGTTTGTAATTAAATTAAGAATAGTAATAAGATATATTATTGTGTTAAGTGTGATTTTTTGAAAAAACAAATTGGTTTATTTTACGATCTAATTTGCCAAAAATCCTATAGGGATTTATTGAAATCACAAGTTTGAGAGTTGAACTGCCCAAGTGCTGCTAAGGCTGCTGATGGTGTTGAATCAATATAAGCAGTAGAAAAACCAATTTAAAGAACAAAAATAAAAAACATTTTCGTCCCATTCTAACCAGAAATCCAAAGAAAACTACAAAAAATACCCTTAAAGAGTACTCTCCCATTATTTCATTGCTCCAACAACTATGATGCATTAAATCATGCTCCAAATGAAGCTATATTGTGAACATGCACCTTCATTTTAACAACAAAAGTGATGATTCTTCCGTCTCTTTGTTATTAATATGTCCACAGGTAAAATCTTCTTTCACAATACTTATTTTTATTCGAGGGTTGGAGTGTTTTAATCATTCGAAATGTAAAGTGGTTTTCTAATAATAATTTCATGATTATAAATTTTAGAAATATTTTAAAATGAAAGTTATATTTTAAATTCTAATTTCTGTTTAACTTTAAAATTATATCATATTTTAAATTATGTTATAGGACATTTTAAAATAATAATTAAAAATATAATTGTAACAAAAAAAATTGTCTATAACTACTAGATACATAAGTAAATCAAATTCCGCTTAAAAATTTCCAAAATATAAATGAATCAAACATAAAACAGATTGTCAAAACACTCTAAACGTATATAACTACGTGTTAGACGCGAGGTCACATAAATTCTATGTATTGATAATAGTAAATATAATTAATCCCTGTGAAGCAAAGTAGGGGTCACCTTATTTGCCAATTTCACCCTATATCCCCACGATGAGAAAAGATAAATATAGCAATTAAGGATTTCATTAATGGATGATAAACATCCAATACATCAGAGCTTTTTCCTATAAACTAATGATTATTAACGTGTATTAGTCTCTTAGATACAGATGGGACATACGTTATAAATGTTTTCCATGTTAATATATGTCAATTTTGTTAATTTTTAGTATAGATATTCTTCACGTTCCTTTCGGGTCTGATTTATGAACAGGGAATGAGAATGATAATATGGCGTTAATTAAATTAAGAATAGTAATAAGATATGTTATTTTTTTTAAGTGTGATTTTTTGAAAAGTTTTTTGGTTTATTTTACAATTTAATTTGTCAAAAATATGGTAGGGATTTATTGAAATCACAAGTTTGAGATGTGAACTGTAGAAGTGTTGCTAAGGCTTTTGATGGTGTTGAATCCATATATGCAGTTAAAAAACTAGTTTAAACAACACAAATAAAAAACATTCCATTCTATTCTGATTAAAAATTTATAAAAAACTCTAAAAAATACACTTAAAAAGTACTCTCTCCATTATTTCATTGCTCCAACAACTATGATACATTAAATCAAGCTCCAAATAAAGCTATATAATGCACATGCACCTTCATTTTGACCACAAAAGTGATGATTCTTTAGTGTCTTTGTTATTAATATGTCCACATGTAAAAGCTTGTTTCACGATACTTATTTTTATCCCAGAGTTGAAAGAGTGCTTTAGTCATTCCAAATGTAAAGTTGTTTTCTAATAATTTCATCATTACAAATTTTAGAAATAGTTTAAATGTGAGTTATATTTTAAACTCAAATTTCTGTTTAATTTTAAAATTATATTATATTTTAAATCTGTTTCATTTTAAAATTATATTATATTTTAAATTATGTTATAAGGCATTTTTAAATAATGATTAAAAATATAATTATAACTTAAAAAATATAATGAAAATTGTCTATGACTTATAAATACATAAGTAAATCAAATTCCGCTTAAAAATTTCCAAAATATAGATGAATCAAACCTAAAAAAGATTGGTAAAGCACTCTAAACGTATATAACTAAGTGTTAGACTTGAGGTCACATAAATTCTATGCATTGCTAATATAAATATAATTAATCCCTGTCAAGCAAAGTAGGGGTCCACCTTATTTGCCAATTCCACTATATCCCACGATGACAAAAGATAAATATAGCAATTAAGGATTTCATTAATGTCTGATAAACATCGAATACATCAGAGCTTTTTCCTATAAACTGATGATTATTAACGTGTATTAGTCTCTTAGATACAGATTGGCAGTTGATGCATACACCATTGGACATACGCTATAAATGTTTTCCTCTATTAGTTTATGTTAATATATGTCAATTTTGTTAATTTTTAGTATAGATATTCTTCACGTTCCTTTCGGGTCTGATTATGCCGAAACCCCAAGTCGCCTTAACATGATTAAGGCGTCGGTGTAGAAATTTCGGATATCTGCATTGAGTGAAGGGCGCTGTCAGGGTGCAACCTACACGAAGGTATTATATATTTCCCGGCCCTTCTTTTCTCAGCTCCCCGGATTGTGAAAATAATGTGTATCAATGGTCGTCCAGCTAGTGGTGTTACGGATGACCCAACCAAATGAAAGCGAGAAAATAAACTCTTAATGATGAAGGCCACATAAAGTCTACCTTAACGACAACATGAACTCGTAGAACGACAATGACCATGTTCTTTTCCCATTTCTATTTTATATTATTTTTATTTTACACCTTCGTCTATGTAGTAGGCACTAGCCCACACGTATTCAATCCGGATTCAACTAGTGCTTCTATACTGAAGGGGAAGAATCGCGACTCTGCTGGCTCTTCTTCTCGTTTCATCCGAGTTATCTTATTCCATCACAATCATTTCATCCGAATTAAATTATTCAATCACGAGCGATCCAGAACTTCGAACCTACCAGCCCCGTGTTTCCCTTATGAAAGAAGCCAAGGAAAGTATTCATCTCATCGTATGTGCATTGACCTGCCTCAACCAAACGCTTTGTCCCAAGTTCGACTGGAAGGTGCTGCTTTGCCATAGAATTGGAACAAAAGAGGCCCTGTAAGTCCTCCGCCTGCGGATGGCAGTTGGCGTACTGTCAAGGTTGTGACAGAGTTTTACCCTGAAAAGCTAACCTCCCAAAGGTGCAACACCAGACGACGTATGCCGGAATCTAATGGATATAGTACTAAACTATCCGGGTTGCCTTTATACATGTTCGGTGTCACGCCCCCAATTCTTTTTTCCTTAAATTGGTCGGGTGCGGCACCGCCTAAGTTACCAACTCTTTCCATAGTTAGATTAACTTTACGAACTACGCCTTCAACAATTCATAATAACCATGAATTAACATTATTAATGTGTGGAATCCATTAATAAGACATGAACAGCAATAATAACCCAACAATATGCAAGATGAAATCTTCTTTTATTATATATGAAGAAATATTACAATGGCCGGGAGTGACACTCCACCGGCGTTCATAAACGAGGTTGGGCGCCCGCCCGTGCAAAAGCGTACGGCGGTCACACCTCAACACTCACCAAAATACAATACACAAGTTTATGTCAAACGGGCGGGCGCGCCCGTGCACAACCCGCGCCCGCATACAACCGAACTCGTTCAACAAAACTCGGCGGGCGGGCTCCCTAGCGCACCCTCCACCACGCCTTACCGATTTATCAACCAAGTGTCAAACCCGTGCAAGAGTGCCCGGCGGGCGGGCGCATGTGCGCTGCCCGTGCTGCGGCTTCGCTCTTCTCCTTTTGCGCACTTCTACTTGACTTGCGATGAGCCAAGTTGATGCCCCAAATGAGTGTTCAACTCAAGTGTTTATACACATCGTGCGAAGTAGCCAATCGTTCGGCCGACCTTCCCTTCGCACCATTTCACTGTGTCATTCATCATATGTTGTCGCTCTATGTGCGGTCGGCCCGACTTGCTTATAAATGATGGATCGCCATTCGCCCTCATAATATATGTGCGCCTTGGTTCTCCATCGCATTTTCCATGCCTTAGTCAGTTTTTATGAGCGGGGAGCGCGCACGCCCGGCTATGCAACCGCAGGGCGTTACATCCTCCCCCACTGAAAATCATTGTCGCCCTCGACAATCCTGACTACCTCAACAACTTTCTGTCATACTTCTCAATCTTCTTCTTCCATCTCCAAAGTGAGTCCTCCGATTCCTAGCTTTCCTCCTCCAGTGCATTCTTCCATCTGACAAGAAATTCCCGCTTCATGTGGCAACCAATCCCTGTAGGTCTGAAGCTCAAAATCTTCTCCAACTCCAGTCCTGGCTTGTCCACAATCCCGGCTGGTTCTCTCAGCGGTTCAACTCTCTTTGGATGGTCTGAATCAAGTCTACATCTCTTCAACTGACTCACATGAAAAACTGGATGCTTCATGTGCATATGGTGTGGAAGCTTCAGCTCATAAGCAACTTCCCCCACTCTCTTCTTCACTCGGAATGGTCCCTCATACTTCTGTGTCAGTTTGCTCGCAGTCCCCTTGGCTAGCTGAAACTGCTCCCCAGTAATCCTGAGAAACACCATATCTCCCACACTGAAGTGTGCCTTCCGTCTCCCACGATCAGCATACTTTTTCATCCTCCTTGCAGCATCGTGCAAGTGCAACTGTGCCAACTCCAAGGTCTCCTCCCAAGCCTTCATGAACTTCTTCGCATGAGGACTCCTCAAGAAGCCTCTCGTCATTACGGTATGCGGTGCAACCGGCATCTGCCCATTCACCAACTCAAATGGACTATACCCCGTCGCAGAACTCTTTTGAATATTGTAGCTAAACTGAGCAATATCCAAGAGGTCAGGCCAATTCTTCTGATCAGCCATCATATAATGTCGCAAGTAGTCCTCCAGCAATGCGTTGATCCTCTCGGTCTACCCATCTGTCTGTGGATGGTAACTCGAACTCATCAATAACTCTGTATCGACTAACTTGAACAATGTGGTCCAAAATCTCCCTGTAAAACACGGATCTCTATCCGACACAATGCTCAATGGCATCCCCCAATACTTCACTATGTCCTTAAAGAACAACTCCGCAATCCACTTAGCTCCATAAGGCATCTTTGTAGGAACAAAGACAGCATACTTGGAAAAACGATCAACCACGACCATAATCCCATTATACCCTGAACCTGTGGCAACTAAGTGATGAAGTCCATCGAGACACTCATCCATGGTATCTCAGGAATCGGTAAAGGCTACAACAGTCCTCCTTGCCCCTGAGTATCTGATTTGTCCTGTTGACAAATGATGCACGTATGTACATACTCCTCTACATCCTCTCGCATCTTCTCCCAAAAGAATCCTCTCTTCAACAATGCCAAAGAACGATGCATCCCTGGGTGGCCAGCCCATGGCGAGTCATGGCACTCCTTCAAAAGGTGCCTCCTGAGCCCAGATGACTTTAGAACATAGAGTCGGTTTCCAAAGAACAAGAACCCGTCTCCTAGAAAGAACTTTTGTGTCTTCCCCTCCTTTATCTCCTTCACTATATTCTGCGCCAAAGTATCGGTTTCAACACTTTCCTTGATCTTATTCTACATCTCTTCTGACATCTGAACTCGACACCTACTCCTAGCTGCCCGGTCTTCTCCCTCCAATGCTGCAAGTTGTCCCTTCCTGCTAAGGGCATCTGCTACTGCATTGTGCCTTCCCGGTCTATACTCGATAGTCATGTCGAATTCTGCCAAGAAGTCCTGCCAACGAGCTTGCTTCGCAGAAAGCTTCGGTTGTGATGCAAAATAACTTGTTGCAACGTTGTCAATCTTGACAACAAACGGCTTCCCAATCAGGTAATGCCTCCACACATGAAGATAGTGAATGATTGCAGTCATCTCCTTCTCATGGACCGGATACCTCCATTCTCTATCCTGCAACTTCCGACTCTCATACGCCACCGAATGCTCATCTTGCATAAGAACCCCTCCTATGGCAAAATCTGAAGCATCTGTGTGTACCTCAAACGGTCTCTCGAAGTCAGGCAACTTCAGTATCGGTGCTGTAACCATCCTCTTCTTCAAGTCATCAAATGCCTCTTGACATTAATCCATCCAACTTCACCTCATGTCTTTCTTCAATAAGTCTATCAGTGCCGATGTCACCTTAGAGTACCCCTCTACAAACTTCCGTTGGTAGTTGGTCATGCCCAAGAACACCCTCATCTCATGGACATTCTTCGGTTCAACCTAGTCCTCAATCGCCTTCACTCTGCTCGGCTCCATCCGTATGTACCCTTGACCAACAATATGTCCAAGGAACGGAATCTCGGTCTGAGCGAACACACACTTAGACTTCTTCAAGAACAACTGATTTGCCCTCAGTGCCTCGAACACCATTGCCAAGTGCTTCTTATGATCCTCCATGTTGTCACTGAACACCACTATATCGTCCAAGTACACTACTACGAATGAATCCAAGTATGGTCATAGGACATCATTCATCAAAGTGCAAAACGTAGCAGGAGCATTACACAACCTGAATGGCATAACAAGGAACTCAAAGCTACCATACCTTGTTACTATCACGGTCTTCTTCTCGTCTCCTTCAGCTATCTGCACCTGATAATACCCATGCCTCAAGTCCAGCTTGGAAAACACTTGGGCTTTCGCAAGCTTGTCAAAGAAATCAGCAGCCAATGGCAAAGGATATATGTTCCTTACTGTCTGCTTGTTCAATGCACGGTAATCACAGCACATCCGTAGCTCATTCGAATCTTTCTTCCGCTGGAACAATACCGGAGCTCCATAAGGGGACCTTGAAGGTCTGATGAAACCTGCATCAGTTAACTCCTTTAACTGTCGTTTCAACTCCTCCAACTCAGGTCCTAACAATCGATAAGGTGCTTTAGCCGAGGGTTGTTTTCCTGGCTCAAGCTCAATGCTATGGTCCACTGCACGCCTTGGTGGAAGCTTCTTTGGTAGCTCATCAGGCATCAAATCTACATATTTGGTCAGCACCTCAGAAATCTTGGCTGGAACAGGCGTTCCCACTCCATCACCTTCGACATCCTTGAACATCACCGCATATGTCTCCATATCTGATTCCTTCATAGCCTTCTCCAAACTTAGTGCTGAAACATGCTGCACCCTGACTTCCCTCCTTTGCCTATGAGTGGGCAAAGTCCAAGTTTGTGACTGTCCAACCAGCACCACCTCATCATAGAAGGGGACAACAATAGCCTTGTTGCCCTTCAAGAAATCTTGTCCGAGTATCATATCAAAGTCGTTCATCTCCATCACTGTGAAGTCCAACTGACCCTTCCAGTCTTTTATCTGCACAGGTACTTCATGTACCAAACCCGCCACTTTAGCTCTAGAGTTCACTGCCTTGACTTCCACATTCGATGGGAAGATCATCAATTCAACCTCTTTTGCCAACCGTGTCGTCATGAAGTTATGAGTGGCCCCCGTGTCCACCAGAGCTTGAATGGTCTTACCATGAACCATCAAGTCCACGAAACCCAAACTGTTCATCCATGATTTCTCCATAGCTTTTCCCTGCATACATGTATGTTCTCTGCGTTCATCCAGCTTCTTCAACCCTGAATCAGCTTCACCTGTCATGAGAAACTCTGCTCTGATACCACCTGTCATGCCCCCAATTCTTTTTTCCTTAAATTGGCCGGGTGCGGCACCGCCTAAGTTACCAACTCTTTCCATAGTTAGATTAACTTTACGAATTACGCCTTCAACAATTCATAATAACCATGAATTAACATTATTAATGTGTGGAATCCATTAATAATACATGAACAGCAATAATAACCCAACAATATGCAAGAGGAAATCTTCTTTTATTATATATAAAGAAATATTACAATGACCGGGAGTGACGCTCCACTGGCGTTCATAAACGAGGTTGGGTGCCCGCCCGTGCAAGAGCGCATGGCGGTCACACCTCAACACTCACCAAAATACAATACACAAGTTTATGTCAAACGGGCGGGCGCGCCCGTGCACAACCCGCGCCCGTGTACAACCGAACTCGTTCACCAAAACTTGGCGAGCGGGCGCCCTAGCGCACCCTCCACCACGCCTTACCGATTTATCAACCAAGTGCTAAACCCGTGCAAGAGTGCCTGGTGGGCAGGCGCATGTGCGTTTCCCGTGTTGCGGCTTCGCTCTTCTCCTTTTGCGCACTTCTACTTGACTTGCGATGAGCCAAGTTGATGCCCCAAATGAGCGTTCAACTCAAGTGTTTATACACATCGTGGGAAGTAGCCAATCGTTCGGCCAACCTTCCCTTCGCACCATTTCACTGCGACGTTCATCATATGTTGTCGCTCTATCTGCGGTCAGCTTGCCCATGGTGCGGGACCACCCCACCCAACGCGCCCATCTCATACGTTCGCCCACGGTCGGTTCATTCAGCAAGTTCGCCCGACTTGCTTATAAACGATGGATCACCATTCGCCCTCATAATATATGTGTGCCTTGGTTCTCCATCGCGTTTTCCATGCCTTAGTCAATTTTTATGAGCGGGGAGCGCGCGTGCCCGGCTATGCAACTGCGGGGCATTACACCTTGGGTCCTTGCTATGGTTTGCAGACTAAGGGGTGAATCATCCCATAGTCAAAGGAGTTGCCTTCGGAAATATTGAAACACAACCACGGGGTCCCACCTACCCGGCGTGGGGTTCTCGAACCTATCTCAGGTCTCAGTTTCTTGTCCCCAAGTACAGGAGCTTTTCAGAAGAATGCATAAGAACTAGGTTCTTTTCTGAAAAAACTCGGTTTTTTATTAAAAAAATTTAGTTTCTTTTGTCTTCACGGCTACAGTACCATACTTGGAACCCCAAAATAGGGTTTTTTTGGGTTCATTTTCGTTTTATTTTCAAAATTTTAATTAATTTAATGGGCTTCCCCTAATATTCCAGGTAGCTAGTTCTTCATCTTGGGAGAGGAATTGGAGTATTTATGTCTTTATCCATTCAGTAAAGAGGAACAAGTTGGGCTCAAAGAATGAAAAGAGCTTAGTGTACATTCATAACACACTTCATCTCATATCTCGAAAATACCCTCGGTACAAGTAGGGTTCTTTCAAGAGATGAGACCAATACATAGACGAGGTTATGTCTGTGGACGAGGAGATACAATTAAATGGCTTTATTGAGCTACCTCTAGTTGTTATGGATGAGCAAGAGCCTCAAGATGAGAGTGATTCCTACCTGGAGAGCATGCTAACTAAAGATCTGAGTGATGTTGATGACATGGATGCTGATGACATGGCTTGAGGAAGCCATTGTTCACTATTAGCTATTTTTATTTCAGTATTTAAAAATTTCCTAGTTCATATTTGGAGATGCCTTAAGGCAAACTTTGAATGTAGTATGACAATAGGTATATATGATGATTCTTATTAATATGTGAACTCCAATTTGCACTTGGTATCCAACTAGAAATTTTAAAATTTCAATGTGAATGTTGAATGTTCAATGACGTGCATGTTTAAATCTTTAAAGTTTTAATCATAAATATTTTAGTTTTCTTGTTTAAAATTGTAAAATATACAAATTCATATATATATATATATATATAT
Source organism: Pinus tabuliformis (assembly GCA_031772625.1). NCBI lineage: Eukaryota > Viridiplantae > Streptophyta > Pinopsida > Pinales > Pinaceae > Pinus > Pinus tabuliformis. The sequence continues at coordinate 427,487,142 of CM062809.1, forward strand.
ATATATCTAATAACTCACGCACTCGGATTCAAAACATGGTGTACTTCTCACCTTCCCTGAACCCATGTTTCCTGGCAACATAGGGGCTACTAAGCACAATTAAGGGAACCTGGGCATGGTAGGATAGATGGACCAAGCAGAGTGGGACAACTAGGTAGCCTTGACATGATTTGGGATGACTTGATGGAAAAATTGTTGAGAAGTCATCAAAATGAAGCAAGATGATGGATAATGTTTGGGTTCACCGTAGAGTGAAGGGAGATGCAAGTGCATATATTATAAGAGAAAATATGTCATTCCAAAAGTTTTGAAGTTGTGCTAACCTCAAGGTAAAGGCACAATCAAATGAACTGCATTGGTTAAATGACAAAGGTAGAGAAACATGAGCTGCAAGATGGAAGAAACTATGGAAGCTTGTCCTTGCTCGAAGGGTTGAATTGATATTTTTGTAAGTGGCTTGCCTTATGTTTGCATTGTGTAACTATAGTATGGATATGAGCGACATGAAAAATGTCCATGCTCCTATGTCGTAGTTATAACATTTTTTTTTAACTCCAACACACCTACCTTGGCTGCCACCCATCCTTGGGTTTCTTTACATGTATATGTTTGTTGTGGTTGCTTTACTTGGTTGGATGTTATTATTCTTTGTGTTCATTAAATTATATTATTAGCTAAGTATTGCTAGAATTTTTTAAAATTATAGCTAAATTTATGCCTATTTTTGGACGGACTAAGATGTGTTGTACATGGCTATGCATATAATTATTTCATCTTAAAATAAATATGTGAGTAGATTTTATGTTAAGAGGTGTAGTCTAATTGTAGTAGGCACAAATTGGTCAAGCCACTTATAAGAGAAAATATGTCATTCCAAAAGTTTTGAAGTTGTGCTAACCTCAAGGTAAAGGCACAATCAAATGAACTGCATTGGTTAAATGACAAAGGTAGAGAAACATGAGCTGCAAGATGGAAGAAAATATGGAAGCTTGTCCTTGCTCGAAGGGTTGAATTGATAGTTTTTGTAAGTGGCTTGCCTTATGTTTGCATTGTGTAACTATAGTATGGATATGAGCGACATGAAAAATGTCCATGCTCCTATGTCGTAGTTATAACATTTTTTCTTAACTCCAACACACCTACCTTGGCTGCCACCCATCCTTGGGTTTCTTTACATGTATATGTTTGTTGTGGTTGCTTTAATTGGTTGGATGTTATTATTCTTTGTGTTCATTAAATTATATTATTAGCTAAGTATTCCTAGAATTTTTTAAAATTATGGCTAAATTTATGCCTATTTTTGGACGGACTAAGATGTGTTGTACATGGCTATGCATATAATTATTTCATCTTAAAATAAATATGCGAGTAGATTTTATGTTAAGAGGTGTATTCTAATTGTAGTAGGCACAAATTGGTCAAGGCAAGGCAATGCCACACAATTGGATATGATGAAAAGAAAAAATTTGGGGAAGATGTTTATGCCTGCAACAATTTTTATTAGAACTCAACTTCTCTATGAAGTTGGTCTTAGATGTTTTTTGGATGATCTACACCATGTTTTAGAAGAAAGTAGTAGGTTGGGTGGTGGTTTAACTTGTTGAAGAAATCCTTGCAATGGCTAATAAGTCACTGGAAAGGTTCAAGTGCTTGTTGAAACAACATCTCGCACATATGTTGGAGCAACCCCCTCAACTGTGGTTGTTTGGAACAGTGCCAACAAGAATTTGAGGTTGGGTTCGTCATGGAAATCTTTTAAGACCATGTTGAATGTGAAGGAACGTCAAGCTATAGAAATTGTAGTGTTACTGTGTTATTTTGTACTCATGATAAGGACTAGATTTTGGGCTATTTTGTTTTATTATGCATTACAAACGTCTAAGTACTTTTCTTATAAATTTAAAAGCTTCCTAATGTGTCTTTCCTTTATAAGAAGCTTCCATAATTATTGCATTTTACTCAAATTTATTTAAATCTACGTTCAACGCCGTCTTTTATATACAACTATGTTACAAAAAAATTGTACAAATAAATATTTTTATAAATTTTAGACACAACATATACATGAACATGTAAAAACTAATTCTTAATCCAATGGACTAGAGAACACCCACAAATGCTTAGTGAAGAGGAAACCATGTCACTTAATCTACATAGATTTATTAGTATGGTGTTCTCTTGCATAGAATTGTGTTGCTTAGCATTTTGTTATGTATACATGACCCATGTTTGAACTATGCATGACTAGTGTATACCCTAAAATATTTTATTAGAAAATTGACATAAAATACTTTGAAAAAATCACCAAACAATTTTCTTCCATTATTATATGATGTGATATAAATTTAGAAAATAATTACAAACCATCCGAAGAATTTGTAATCCAAAAGTTTCACTATGTTAAACTTAAAATGGTATATGGATTAGCTTTTAATTAGCCATTATACATAGAATTTGAATAACGTCTCATGAACAACATTGTAAAACATATCTATAAAACCTTTGTCTTAAAACCTAATGTAATATATGGATAAACCTTTAGCCATTGAACATAGAATTTGAATTAAGACATCTGAGTACCATTATAAAATATATAATCTATAAACATTATTCTAATGAAATCATTATAGCATTTTTTAGGTTTTTTTTGCGTAAACATCTTTGTCTAGGTTTCTTGATATCTAGTTAAAAAATTGGGAAACTTGTAGTTTTAACTTGTTGGGTTTAAGAAGATTTGAGTGTTTTGGTGATTTTTTGTTGAATTTGACTCAAAATTGAAAAAATTGTAACTTTATGTCGTTGGGTCTTTACAATTTAAATGCTTTAAAGATTTTCCATAATATTTAATTCATTAATATATTAAAAATTTAAATTTAAATAATACAAAATTACAATCTCATAAAAATTAGGTTATCAAATTCTTAAATCTTAAATCGAACCTCTGACCAAAATGCTTGAAATGTTAAGCAAGGTTAGTAAGCAATGTGGGACAGTTGTATAACATACGTCGGGTTGTACAGATCTCCTTACATTGTAAAATCTCAAATTTTACCACCAATCTCGCTATCCGTGGAAATGAAATTGTCAACCATGAACTAGAAATAGCACGCTTTTTCCGGTAAACTTGTACTTAATAAAACATCGCGATAGGCAACCAGTTACAGGAAATTCGACCCACGGATTACAGGGGCTCCCGTAAGTTTTGATAGACATGAAGGCGATTAAATTTATTAGCATGATACACGGAAACGTTGGAGAGTCTTTTATATGGTAGGTGGAAGAAGATTCTACGTAATCACTTAAGACATTGTACCTCCTCTTTTATTAATTAATTGTCATCCTCGACCATATTGACGATAATAATTAAGGGAGTCCGCTAATGGAGAATCAAGAAACAATACCGTAAACCTATTTCTATAAATTTTTGTGTAAGGTTGTAAGATAAGATTGCGAAGATTCCGCAGTTATCGGGATCCTCGGTCATATTGACCGTAACAATCAAGGGGTCCGCTAATGGAGGACCAAGAAACAATACAGTAAATCTATGCCTATAGACCGATGTGCAAGGTTCAAGGATAAGATTTGGATGATACAGCGGTTATAATTTTACCGTGCATACACCATTGTAGTTGCATGCAGATATTTTCCACCGTTATCCCATCGAACAGATGTCAATTTTGCTGATGTCTATACTTTTTGGATGGGATCATGTAGAAGCCCCCAAACTTCTTCCATTGACTTGAATATTCTCTCATCGATTTTGTGATGATTCGGATATCAGTGTAGAAATCTTGGCCATCTACATTGGCTTGAAGCCCGTTGACCTACGTGAAGATTTTGCAAAAAATTGCTCGCGCCTTCCCTTCAGAGTTTAATGGACTGTTCATTTCTTCCATTATTTTCATGAACATTAATTTGTTTTATATTTTTGGTTTTTATTGTTATGGACTCAAAGAGAACATTTATCCGGACTAGGATGATTTATTTTCATTTTGTTAATTATTTTAACTAAAATTTAACTGTTTTGTGTTTGTGGTTTTTTTAGAATTTTTTTTTTTTTTTTTTATTTGGTTTTTTTCCGAAGGTGGCAAAACCTATCAAACTCAGGTGTCAAACCAACAGTGAGGACAGCCATCTCTGGCTGCTATCCGCGAATGTCGGTTTGACTCATCACCGTTATCAAGGAAAACCACGCCACCTGTAATAACCCGCTGGTGGTCCGTATTTCACTGCTGCCAGATGCCTCTGGGTCTTGGGCCGTTAACCTGTTTTCTTACGTCCGAGGAAGACGAGCTCTTAGCCACAGAAGCAGTTTTACGGCATACTCCAGGCCGATGTTTTTTTAGAATTTGAGATAGTAAGATACACATTTTTTATTAACATTTTAGTTAAAATATATTTTAAGAAAAATATTTTTCATTAAGTTAAAATATATTTTTGAACATATAAAAAGACTACTAGTAATTAAAAAGATTGAGCTTAGTAATTTAATCAATTTAAATTTAATAATTTAAATTGATTAATTTATACAAAAATATTAATAAAAGGAAAAAAATAATTTATTAATATTTTAGTTAAAATATATTTTTGAATGTATAAAAAGATCACTGATAATTTAATCAATATAAATTTAATAATTTAAATTTATCAATTTATACAAAAATATTAATAAAAGAAAAAAAAATAATTCATTAATATTTTAGTTAAAATATATTTTTGAATGTATGAAAAGATCACTGATAATTTAATGAATATACATTTAATAATTTAAATTTATCAACTTATACAAAAATATTAACAAATTTTTTTTACTGATATTTGTGGGTATTTTCTTTATTTTACTTACTAACTATTTTAAAATCTGTATATTTTTACTTAATTTTTAGAACCATGGATTTGTTAAGTGACTTAAATTTTTTTTAATATAAGTAGAAAACTTATTAACTCATTTATCAAATTGATTGTTCGTTTTATATATATATATATATATATAAACTGCCAATTTGATGACTTAAAAAATTCTCTCTAACCATTAACATAACAATTAACATAACCATTAGATTTTGTACTTCCCTAAATCTAACCATTAACATAACCATTAAATTTTGTACTTCCCTAAATCTAACTATTAACCTATAGCCATAACTCCACTTATGAATGTTAGACAAATAATACATTCAATTTAACCGTAAAACCGTACGTCACTCGGGCTCCAGCAAATGGTCTGTCAGGTGACCGACCAGACGAAAGATTAGAAGCTTCCCTAAATTATGAAGTTCACCTAAACTCCACGTTAACCACAAGATTAGCTTGTAGCACGACAACAGCCGTCCTCCTTTCACATTACTTCTGGTTGATATGGTAGGCATTGGTCCACATGTATCCACTCCTTATAAAAGTTTCATATACTACTCCTGTTTGGTCTGGGAATTAGAACGGCGACGCTCCTCTCGTTTCATCCGAGTTACCAAATCCTAACATGAGCGATTCAGCACTTCGGATTACAGGGCAGCTCCCTGCTTCGCTTCTTGAGAGAAGACAAGGAAAGTCCTCAGCTGAACACATGTGCCTCCAAATGCCTCAACCAAATTCTCTGCCAAAGTTAGAGACTGTTTCGAGTCGCAAGCGGCTGACGCAGAAGGAGAGCAAAGGAGGCCCCAAAAGTAGAGTCGATCTAGAATTACAAGAGCTAAAAGGTCTTATGGAGCTTGGCTTCGAGTTCAGAAAGGACCAGTTGACCCCGCGACTACTGAGTCTTCTTCCTGGATTGAAGCGATTATCCGACCCTGAAAATTGCACCAAGAATTTAGGGTTTCAAGAATCGCCTTTGGAAAACTGGGAACTGCCAAACCTAAATGCAACAGATGTGGATATGAAAGAACATCTCAAGCTCTGGGCTCGTTCTGTAGCTTCAACACTGAAGCGCTCTTACGAGCAACAAGTCAACACTTCTGTCTAAAACACAACCACTGTAATTCACTTGACCTTCTGCGACTGGTACAGAAAGGGAACGGTTCGGCGAATTTCACAAGGCTTGTAACTCTCTCGGTGTGAAGATCCCGGTGGTACTTCCAATCAGGGATATTTGCAGCTATGATTTAATTATATTGCATTGTTGAAATGATGTGATTATATCGAGGACATTAACTTGACATTTTAGGAAATTTTGGTGTCCATCACACTCTTGTTTGGTGATGCACAGTATCTGATAATAGGACATCTTTCCCGCCTTGTAATGGGACATTTTTTTCGGTAATAACAGTCAACTTGTAACTGTTATGATGTTTAATATATATACATTTTGATTCTTAGCCTACAATCCGAGTACAGTGTCGGTGTGTCTACAGTGTGAAAAGAAAATCCAACTTCTGCTTTTTTTTAAATCGTCAATATGCGTTATAAATACGTTGTATATTTTCGATATTAGACATTATAAAGACGTTATATATGTTTTCAAGTTGGTTTATGATACTATACTGTAAATGTATTTTACTGTTATTATCTAATAAATTAAACTCCAATCGCACTATTATTATTAGTATATATAGATACATATAAATAATCATTCCCACTTCATAAACAACTCAAACCTGTACTTTGGTGAAAAAACTCAAACCTGTATTGGTCATTATGTGAATTGTTTGTTTTTTTTCGTTGACCCAAAGAACCTAGTAGATTGGTTGACAGGTAACTATCAGTTAGTCTATGTCTTCCTTCCCTTAGGACAGGTAATTATGTCTTTTTTTTTCCTTAGGCCGGGTTATAGGAGAGAGATTTAATCATTTCATATTTTTTAGATTAAGCAATTGAACTGCCACCAAAACATTAGGTAAATTATTTTACTTAACAAATGTGTTTTTTCTGGTTTCATATACGTTTTTAGATTTTTAAATTTTTTAAATAATCAGTTCGATATCTATAATTTAGATGTAAATAGAATTTAACTATCCAATCATATACGACCAATAATCATATCCAATCATACCCTTTAGCATTTAAGAAATAATTAGTTTCTTAGTATCATAACTAAAATTTTTAGGAATACATTTTAATAAAAAAAAACTGTTAGTATTTTATATAATTATATTACTTATATGACAATTATTAAATATATAATTTCTTAGTATCATGATCTTATAAGTTTATATATATATAATTTTTTAGATAATATTTTGTCTTAAATTTTTATACAAAATAACATTTCTAATATGGTTTGTTTTTTCTAGTGATTTATTTATCGAAAATTATTTTAAATCCTATGTAATTTCTTATTTTGAAGGATTATATTAAAGTTGAATTTAAAATATGAATTATTATTATTTAATAAAAAATATATATATATATATATATATATATATATCTGTCTATATATATATATTGGTAGGTAAGCACTTATGGGGATTTGAATCAATGACCTGTGGCAAGGAGTGCCTTAACAATGTACCCATTCATTGTCAATCCAAAGCCCCATGGGCTTATATAAATATATATACTTATAATAAGTATAAAAATCAATTTTTTCACTATATTAAATTGTGTTATTAAAAATTAATATTAAGCATAAAAATATTTATAATTATTATATTCGATTGTTTATTTTTACATGATATTATTATTTAAATGATTAAAATATATTTTAGATAAATGATCTAACAAATTACTACAATTTCATTCAAAAAAATTAGATTCTTTTAAAATTATTTAAAAGTGATTCATCAACATCTTTTAAATTTTGAATAAATTATATTTTAAATTTAAGATTTTCTTTTGTTTACATGGACTTATTTTCAAACAAATTTTTGAAGACCTTTTATTAAATATTTCATTTCTAAGAATTAGATTTTTCAATTTCTATTATTAAATATCTAAATTTAAATTTAAAACTATATTTTACAAACATTATATTTAAAAATATTCATTAATTTTTTTTTAATTTAAATGATATTTTTTTTACCAAAATTATAAAGAAATTTGTCTTTATAATATTTATAGTATTATTATGATTCTCTATTAGATAATCTTAATAAATTGTTTACAATCCTTATTGATTGTTATTAGAAGATTCTAGGAAAAACCATTTTTTTTCAACAACCATGTGAATTGTTTAATTCTTATAATCTATCTTAATGATGATCCCTCATGTTCACTAATATCATGGGTATTATTTTACCTATTTAGTTAAACTGAAAATATTTCAATCTTTGTTATGCATTGGTATAAATAACTTCAAAAGTATAAATAGTATGTACTTAAATTTCTAATTTTGTTGCAGTATTTTCTCGTATATATTTCTTTGAAAATGAGTGTGTCTTCTTATGTTAAGAATTTATAGTCTAAAGCATTTTAGCAAAACCGGAGTACCTACAACATTCATTTTTAATTCCCATTTTGAATACAATGCAAGGATATTTCCATCATAATTATGAGTGTTCTACTCATTTGAGATCCAAGTCTCATGCATGTTAAACATGTTCCTAGTGGCTTACTCCCCTTGAATATACATCTCTATTGATAATTTTACTTAAGCTCATTGACATTATGCCCATTTTCTGATTGTGCATTGGCACCTTCTCATTGTAGTTTACTTTACATTTTCATCATAGGAAATTGTTTCTCTTATATCATCAAATTTTATCTAATAGCTACTTTTAATAATCACTTTCTAAGTGTTTTTACAATGTTTTTCTGAATCTATGGAGGTATCTTTCATTCACTAATTCCACCATTTTCTAATAGCTTCCATCTTTAATTTTGTTTCTTTCAAGGAAAGGGGACTTCCTTCTCACTTTAAAATTGCACCAATTACATGGCTTGATGCATTTCACTCCCCAGAAAAGGTTTTTCTAAAGTGTACAAGGAAAAAGAGTTTCACACATAGCCTTCTTAAGTTTTTGAAAGGTTTTGGTTGCTTCTTCAGTCAGAGAAAATTACTCCTTCTTTAACAATGATGTAAGAGGTGATGTTATTTCACCGTAATCTTAAAAAACTTATGGTAAATGTCCCATGAATCCTAAAAATCCTATAATTTTGTTTTCGTTGCTTCTTTGGTCAAAGAAAATTATTCCTTCTTTAACAATGATTTTAGAGGTGATGTTATTTCACCATAATTCTTAACAAATTTGTGCTAAATGTCCCACCAATCCTAAAAATCATATAAGTTTCTTCAAGATTTTGAGGATTGACCATTGCATTATAAATTTTATTTTTATAAAATACCACTTTGATGCCTTCACGAAGTGCAATATGACACAAGTATTCCAATCAAACCCTAAAGGAACACGTGAAAGGATTTTCGTATAGTTATATCTTCCAATATTTTTAAAAGACTCTGTCAACATGTTGTAGATGCTCTTGATATTCTCTATAGATTAGTATGTCATCAGAAGACCCGAACCCAAATTTTCTAGGGGAGGTTTTTGAAATGGAATTCATCAAGGTTTGAAATTTTCAAGACTCCACATCTTTACCTTTCATGGATTTAGGACTTTGTGCCATAATACTTTTATTATAGATCCAAGACTCCACGTATTTATCTTTCATGGGTTTAGGACCCAGCGCCCTAATTTCCACGGCTTATCATCTACTCTACTTTGAAACTCCATGCTTCAGCTTAAGGTACTGATTGTGAGCTCATACCCATCTGATGGTTCATTAGTAAGACCTGTTTTGAAGACCTTCACACATCAAAATCTCATAGATCAAAGGAATCAAATGAGTTTCATAATTAACTTATTCACATTTTACCAAAGATTGTGCATGACTTCCACAGTTATTTTGGTTCTAGAGAAATGACTTCCACAACCATTTATAATTTGGACATTCTAGTTTTCAAATAACCACGTCCCCTGTCACATCCTACTCAATACAAGATTAAGCATATATAATCATAAAAATCATGTATCATGACTTCCAGAGTCATTTGATAATTAGATCATCCTTGTTTGCAAATAACCAGGTCCCCTGCCACATCCTGCTTAGTACACGATTATGCATATATAATCATACAAATCATATATCATCCGTAGATCATAATTAATCATATGTTCCACATAACCATGATCATCCATGGATTTATGTGTCTCAATCCTAGATCACCATCCATGTCATACACCTATGTCCAAAATAGGATACCAAAAGAGAAAACATTGAAAATATTCTCTTAATCAAAATTAATTCTTATACACAACCATAGATATTATCATAAGCACATAGCAACCAGGTGACCCAAACTAGGTCTATATCATATAATCATGTACATAAGTCTGGGATGGATAATCTTACATCATTACATCAAAAGCACCCTCTCTAAGTGTCACAAAACTAACCTTGCCAAGGTGGGACACTACATTGGTGACATTTGTGGCTTCCATAAGGGTAGGACTAACCAGATTCGAGTGAACAATGAGTTGTACATGAAACACACTGTGACACCACTTGAGGGCCACAATCAAGATCTTACTTTTTCTTATCTGATTTCGGGGAATTGTTTCGTTGATACCAACATCAGGTGTTATCAGGCACAACCATCACCCATTCCACCAAATACATAGCTGGAGGTACTTCCTTGTTCTCCAATTGGTTCAAATGAAACATGATATATAGATGTACATAATAGTAGTATAGGAAGTAGCTCAGTAGCTCATGATATTTGGACTTTATATTTTGATGGTTCAAAGGCACATGACGGTTCTAGAGGTAGTTGTGTTCTTATATACCCATGCAATAAGAAGCATATCCTCCCATGCCATCTAGATTTTGAGTGTACTAAAAATACTTATGAATATGAAACACTCATGCTTTGATTAAGGAAGTCCATCGATCTAATTGTAAAATCTCTCATGGTAATTGGTGACTTAGAGGTGGTTAATCGACATGTACGGAATACTATTCAATGTGTCTCACCGCATCTTAAAAGCTACCAACAAGAGGTATGGTGTTTAATTATTCGTTTTAAATCTTTTAATATTATTTTTGTTCCTACAATTAGAAATGTCACAGTAGATGCATTAGCAAATGCACCCGCTAGGATGTGTCCATTCAAAAATGGTTTTTCTATTGAAATTGTATATAAATTACCAGTACCATACAATTTCACTAATTTACATGTCTCCAAAAAAACCCAACAAATAATCCACTTTATGGCTAATGCGTATGTATTAGAATATGATGCCATAAATGGGTATGGGCATGATCAAGCTCTGTAGGATGCATCCAATACAATGAATAGAAACAATATTCCTAGAGGTGTGGTGTCCTTGGAGAAGTTATATGACTTGCCAAACCACTTTAGTGGACCAATTAACAATAATACCCAGATCTCAAAGTTATCATTTGAACAAGTCAATCTCGAGACCCAAGAAGATCTAAAGGATGTAAACCTCGATAGGTGTTGTTCTCTATAGGAATGTGAGGCATTTATCTGTCTATTCAAACAATATCATGTTCTATTCATATGGGCATACGACTATTTAAAGACACATGGCACTTGTATTATCTAGCACGCCATTCCTATCAAAGAGGGGGTAAATAATTTGTAGTAGAAATTACGAAAACTTCATCCAAAATTGGAACCCCTTATCCAAAAGAAATTAAGGAAGTTGTTAGATGCTTAGATCATATTCAAGATCATAAATTAACCTTGCATCTCCAACTTGGTCCCAGTCTGAAATAACTCTAGAGAAACATCTTTATGTGTTGATTTTTGAAATCTTGATCAGGATACTAAAAAAGATGATTACCCAGTGCCATCCATGGAACAGCTCCTTCAGGCAATATCTGGGTATGAAATGTTTTCACTACTAGATTATTTCTCTGGTTATAATCAAATACTTGTAGCGAAACCAGATAGGCTAAAAACTACCTTCCGTATCAAATGGGGAACATTTAATTTCAATACGATGCCATTTGGACTTATAAACGTAGGTGTGACTTTCCAAAGAGAAATGGACATCACCTTCCGTGGCCTTATATGTTAGAGCATCATTATTTATTTGGATGATGTTACTGTGTTCTCCAAGAAAATATCAGATCACGTATGTCATTTGAAGAAGATAATCGAGCTGTGTCGAAAGTATGGGATTTATCTTAATCCCAAGAAGAGTTTCTTCAATGTGTCCGAAGGAATTATACTAGGGCACATCATGACAAGAGCAGAATTAAGATTGATCCCGAGAGGGTGAGAGCCATCATGCAAATCTTATGTCCTGTGAACAAGAAAGCCATGCATTATTTCTTATGGAAAATTAATTTCCTCAGAAAACTCATCTATGATTATGCTCAGATAGTCAAGACCAAATAGGATATGATCAAGAAAGTTGTTGTATACAAATGGGATATATAGGAAAATGATGCTTTTGTTGAGATTAAGCATGTCATTTCTGACGCAACCATATTATTCAATCCTGACTATAGCAAAGATTTTTTGTTTTATAAGTTTGCTTCAATTTTTTCAATTGCGGCCATGTTGACTCAAAAAGTTATTGAAGGAAATGAGTTATCTATCTCTTTTATGAGTGCTAGTCTACAAGGTTTGGAATCAAATTATCTTACCATTAACAAGAAAGCGTATATTTATTACAAGGAAGTTAAATATTTTAGGCCCTATCTACTGAAAGCTCACAGAATAATAATTTTACCTCATCCAGTAGTAAGAACACAGTCCGTACAACAAGAGTTGGATGAGAAAAGGGCTAACTGGATGACCTATCTTCAAGAATATTACCTAGATTTCAAACTAGTTCATACCATAAAAGGTCTTGGCCTATGTAAGATAGCCACCGAAGCAAGAGATGCTCGCAAATAAGATCTTTCAGGATGGGAGAAAGAGATTGAAATGCATAACATTGAACATGTTCCTCAGTCCACATCTACAACGCCATGGTATGCATATTTATGGAAATTTTTGGAGCATGGAACATTTCCCTCGCACTTATCAAATAAACATAAGAGGGCCATTCATTTAAAAACAATATCTTAACAATTGGTTCATGGAGTGCTTTTCTAGAAGCACCACAATGGTGTCTTGTTGAGATGCCTTGAGCCATAGGATACAGAGAAGGTCTTGAAATATTTACACGATGGACTGGAAGGTGGCCACCATGGGGGTGACAATATGAAACATAAGGTTATGAAGGTTGGATATTAGTAGCTCGCTCTGTCTATGGATTCTCACGCTTATGTACGCAAGTGCCATGATTTTCAAAGATGCACCAATCACAATCAGAGTTCATTCACCCCACTCCTACTAGTAGTAGTTGAGGAACCATTACAATAGTGAGGCTTAGATTTTATCGAAGATATTTTTCCCCATTAGTCAAAGAAACATCGATATATTCTCATAGTGATAAATTACTCCACTCGGTGGTTCGAAGCAGTTCCTCTCAAATAAGTAAATGACCAAGAAGTCATTTACTTCTTGAAACATAATATTATAACTAGGTTTGGTGTTCATACATCACTTGTCTTTGATAATGAGACTTACTTTTCATCATTGAAACTTTATGAATTTGCATTAGAAAATGGAATTGTACTCAAACATGTATCTAATTATTATCCACAGGCAAATGGTTTGGTTAAATCAACGAATAAGAATCTTATCCATTTAATTAAGAAAACCATCTTCTCTGCACAAAGGAGCTGGCATAAAGCTTTGACCAATGCACTTTTGGCCGACCGTGTAACTCCAAAGACTTCCCTAAAAACCTCACCATACTTCCTAATTTATATTAAATATGTTATATTGCATCTGAACCTCTATATTCTCGCCTTCCAACTCTCTCAAGACTCACAAGGTAGACCTTGTATTTTGGTTCATAGTAGGATAGACACATTATTCATAGTCGAGGAAGAAAGGCACAAGGCTAAAAATCTATTTGATGTACATTAGAACTGTGTAAAGCACTCATTTTATAAGAACTCCACAGGGGCAAAGATATTTAATGTAGGTGACCTAGTCCTAAAGTGGGATAAACCCCACAAAGAAATGGGAAAACACACAAAGTTCCAGCCTTTGTGGATTGGACCATTTACTATTGATGAAAATCTTGGAGGCAATACTTTCAAGATGAAATCATTAGACGGGAGGATTAACTTATTACCCATAGATGACTAAGATCTAAATCATTACTTTCAATAGCAGCTACAGGCTACACTTCATGTATAGTTTGTTTTGTTTCCCTTTATTTTGTTTGTGTCCCTTGTTCATCTCTTATGTAATTCGTTTCTTATCGTGTCTTATTTTTTAGATGTTGTACATAAATAATAACCTTGTGTAAATTCCATGGCTCAAAAGACTTTGTGGTGTAATGAATGATAACCTTGAAATAACATATTAGATGTGTGCCTATGATGGTATCTATTCTACTCAACTTGGTCCAAATCTACTTGTGTGTTAACACTTGTCCAATCTAGTAGAGAAAGGAGAAGGGGAAAATCTAAAGCGATAAAACTAATATCATAGGTCTTAAAAATACTTCTTTAATGGGGAAACCTCCTCTGCTCTCAATAAGTTGGGATCCCTCTTCTTCCCATTGAAAATAATATGTGTTAATGGACAGTTCTATTAAAATAAATAAATAAAGGGTGAAAGAAGAGAAAGGCTTCATGCACAGGTAGGTAAAGCAAGCGACTTCATCGGGGTACTGTCGAGGCTTGTTGGTGGTGACGCAATGTTTGTGCTCTTGAAGTGACTATGTTAGGGTACTGTTCATGCCTACTACAATTGGAGCAACACCAAACATGAAAATTCATACTCTAAATATCCTAAAATTGACGCACACATCATCCTTTCCCATATTGAAATAATTGTGATATGGTGCATCTTTTGTATATGTTCAACCAAGCAGAGAAAAGTGAGATGATACATATAAAAATAGGTAGAAAGAGTGAAATCGAGGAAATCAATACTTCCTATAGGCATGACCCTTAACTGAAAGTTATTCCCAGACAAAGAAGCTGAAGTCCGCCTAGTGTGTCACCAAGTGTTATATCGTTGCTACAACACCCTCCAAAATTTTTCTACATTTGAATTTTGGAGCCTACTATCACCATCGTACAAAGAGTCACTTTGATCATCAAATGTTGTTCTATTTCATTTTATGTGTATCAAGTGTCTTTGAATTGTTTCAAGCATCATCACATTGATGAGAACATATTTTGGTGCATTTCATGGTCATAACATCTTTGTTGTCATAAAATGACATTTTTGGGCCACAATCGCACACACTACACTCAATTCACTTCAGGGATTTTATAAAGTGGTGTTTTGATGTATATTCATCATTGTTAATGTTTTTATAAGTTCTTTTTGATGAGTTGGTATGTGTCGCATGTGGTTCTATGTCTAAACTCATCATGTTCGCCCCTCGCCCTATATTCCATACTTAGACAAATATTTGGTTTCAAAGCGAGCTCACTAAGGCCAAGATCACATAAGCACACTTTGAAGCCTTGATGGGGAATCATTCATTGTTCGAAATTACACCATGAACCCTCCAAGGGTAGAAGGCAAGCTCCTCAACCCTCTTCCCCATTCCTTACTCTGAAGTGTGACCTCCTAGAGACCAGTCTTCCTTAAGTTCACTCCTTCAACTTAAATAAGTGTGCCCTATTTGAGAACATAGGTGAACCCTAAAGGCCTGAAGCTCCTCCCTTTATCTTTCCCTAATGCACCATGATCCCTCTATACCCTTTCAGTGCATGAGCATACTTTGATAGAACATAGCTCTTCTCTTCAGGCTTCAAACTTGTGCCTTTTGCCCTCGTGGGTCTCTTGAGTGCATGAGTGCACCCCGAAGTCCTAAATCCTTCACCCTTCAACCTTTAGGAGTGCACCCTATTCCCTCCATCTCTCTCATGAGCACACAATAGACATGGGAAGCTCGAAGACTTCCACTTCTTCCTTCAGACTTGTGTCGTGGGCTCTGCCTTGATTGTCCCCTTATTTTGAGTGCATGAGCAATTCCAAAGCCTCAAATCCTTCCCTCTTCAACCCTTTATCCTTTAAAAGTGTTCCCACGCTCCTTGAAGCCCATTTTGGCCCTCTTGAGTGCACCAAAAAGGCATGAAACATGAAACATAGTAGAGTGATAGGAGATTTTCAAGCTGATGGTTGTTCATCATGAGTGATTTGCAACTACAGGTAGTCCAAAATATTTGGTAGTATGATAAAGGTCACTTACAATTTAAATCAAAATTTCTGATGAAGTCTTGTTCAGATATTTCGACCATCTGCTTCTCCTTGATTCTTTAGATATCTTCATCTTGCTCCCCACAACTTCTTTGAGATGTCCTGAAGGAGATATACATAGACATAAACATACACGAGATCAAAGCATCCAACATCTATCATAAGAAATAAATGGACTATTTAACTCAATCATATACTAAAATGGATTAATATGCAATCACAATCTATGTAGGTTATCAAGGAATCCTATACATTATAACAATAGAATCATAATTGAGAAAGAACAATTTCCTTTATATTAATAAAAATGTAGAATATACTTACAACCTTGAAGCCTTGATATTGCAAGTCCCCTCACATAATCTCCAACCCTCTTCTTAAATGAATATCCTTCCAACCTTATTCCAATAACATAAGCGTACTTCCAACAATCGTCGAGCCTGTGATAGCTTTATAGGCCAAGAATGGGAAGTTTGGGATCCATTCTCCAAGGGATGAGATCTAGTAATGGTGGGATAGGGGTTCCATAAAGAAAGGGAGTTTCTCCATGATGGGAGGGATTAGGGATGAATAGGAACCCATTCGAAGCTTGTTACATAAATATGACTAACAATGCTTCTAGAGTTTACTTTTTATTTCTACATTGGTTAAGTCATGTGCACAATCCACAATGTAAGAAAAAGTGCAGTTATGTGCAGTTTCTAATGGACTTATTTGCGTATACGCAAAGCTTAAGTAGGTAACTATATAGGAGGCTAAAAACATGGTTTTGAACCACCAGATCCAGTAATTTCACCTTATTTGGGATACTTTAGAATCTAAATTTGTAGGGGAATGCTTTGGGACACATTTATGGATAGTAAAAGATCCAAATCGATGGTCATTTGCTTAATGTGACAAAATGATGCTTAACAAATTACCCCCTTAAGTGAAAATTCAAAAGAGATGTTTGATGACTAAAGTGCTTTATCATGTCAAGGTTTGGGTTAAACACTATAGTCAAAGACCTGAAATAATCAATCAAATGTTATAATGCAATATATAATCATCATTGAGGTAGGCATTGCCATACTCAGAGTATAAATGTCTCAAATAATAGTACACAAATACATCTAAAGATCCATTGCAGAAGAAGTCATAGTATGGAAGAAACCATCAATAGATATATGTTTACAATCATGAACGTTTAATAAATCGATGCAGACTTGATGGATGAAAATAGATCCAGGGTCTTGATCTCCATATCCCAATCCGTAATATGAATCTAGCCATGCGAGTAAATGTCTGAAAGTCGAACATGGTACAAACCACTTGATTACTAGTCAATGATGTGAACCATTAACAACCACGAGAGAAACCACCAATAATGACAATGGCTCTCAAGTTACATCCAGTACAATCTATGAAGCGCGAATCAATGTGTTGGTGTCGAACACTCATAGAATCATTAGATCAAAGTTCAATGATGAGAACTTCTCATCGAAGGTGAGAAACCTACCAATAAGGCATGCATGCTCCAAGGTACTAAAGGTTTCTAGATCAAATTCATAGAGAGTGAGCTAGAGAGGAAAATGAATTTCCCAACACAGACACAAAAGTGATGGAGTATAATGTTCAAGAGCGATATACTGCCTTTTATAAAACAAAAAAAAAAATATTTTTTCTCACTTTTCCCCCACCATTACTGGAAAGTACCTCTTTATTTTAACTTTTTTTACAATATTGAGAAGGATAACATGTGATCGTCTTGTAAGCTCATCCTTCAGATGAGTCCTTCGAAGTATTTTTAACAAACTGTTGTGGTCACCAACAACCCCCCTCTTTGTTTAGTATTAGCAATAATACCAAGCAAAGGGGGACCCTTAACAAAAAATCTCAAAAATATTTTATCAAAATTTTTGTGTTTAACTCCCTAAAAGCTACATCGCATCGCAAAGAGAGAGTGAAGCGTTTTCCTATGCGCGTAAGTAAGCTGCGATGAAGCGATGCGATATTCATCGCATCGCATATTTTGAAAGCGCCCTTAAAAGAAAAACCTAAGGAATCGCCGATGGCCGATATGCGACGTCGCATATCGCAACGTCGCATAAGCAGCACACAATGAGCAAATTAAAATTGCGATACTGCGATTTGCGATCTGCGATCTTATAAACTGCGATTTTGCGATTTGCGATCTGCGACGAATGAAACTATTAATTGCTGCGATATGAATCGCAGAAACCACTCATCACAAAGTTTCTTCGGCATGATCTGTAAACCCAAAATCGAGCGCTCACCTTAAGGGAAATTAATGATTGCACGCCTGAGTATCCAAAGATGATCGTGTTGCGTTTTTCGAAGAGTCTAGTCATTATGAGTGTCATGATTATGCATTCATTAGAACTTAAAGCTTTCATGTCAATCTTTTCGTCATGTCTCTTTTCCTTTGCGTAAACTGCAAGGCAACAACTAATATAAATCTATATGTAGGAAACATCTAAGGAGAAGGGGAAAGCGCCAATACTTGAAGAACAGAGAGGAGATGCCTTCGCAAATGGTTGTCGCATGCAGCAGAGCCGCGGATTCCAGAGTATCACTCCACAGACACTGATGAAAATAGACTATCCAAGACTCAGAGTCAAAGGCGCACAAAAGCAGCATGTTTGCAAAAGATCTTGAAGCTCAGATTGGATAAAGCAAAAAAGAAAAACGCTAAAAAGGGATGATGCTTCAGAAAAGCCTGGAACAAAGAACGGAAGCAATTTTCAATACATAAGATTGTTCAGGCAACGAAATCCCTAACTCATTGAGTCATTCGCACGGCCGGAAACCGAAATAGCAACAGCACAATCAGTTTGAAAGAAATCTGGGTTATACTAAGTATACACACAGCAAATACACCCAGCCAAAGGAAGATTTTCAAAAATATCTTCTAGTTTGTCAGAAAGAGGTGCCAACTTTTGTTATTTCTACTTTTATCGCCCGAGCAAAAGGAAAAGACAACCAGCTGACTCTTTCCAGGCGAACCTCACATTGCTTACAGCACTAAGGAGCAGATACAGAAACAGTTAGAAATTAGATTCAATTTTTAGAAATAAATTTGCTTTAGTAAAAGGGCGGTCATTTGAAGCCGTTCCCTAAATTTGTGTAATTAAGATTAGTTAGTTAGTAGTATTTAACCCTTCTCATGGCATTTGGAGAAGGTTCCGGAAATTTGTCAAAAAACTTGTCCTCAGAACATGCACTTTTGCACCCTCGGAGGTGGTTTTTGATGAATGGATGGATCGAGATTTATTTATGTTTGCATTTTAATGTCTGCTACTGATGTTGCACTTCTGTACTCTTAGTAGATGTTAGAAGTAAGTAGAGATAAATCGTTATTGCTTGAAGTTTGTGAGTAAAATCAGTCATAAATGGTACTTTTATCTCTTGATTAATTTCTGCTCATATTCTCAGAGTGATATACAGCTGAGTTGTTTATATGTTGATGTATGAATGTCTGGGTTACCATTTGGCACTTTTGTACGGTGGAATCATTTGTTTGTGCTTAACATATGAATAATTTATCATGCGATATGTTGTTCACAATTGTTTTGCCTAACTTCTTATGCAGAATGGTTTATCTTAATTGATTTATATTCTTATGATAGCTGAATGATCTTTATTACCAGTTGTTGTATGAAATCTTTTTAGATCGCATAATGGAAGAATTTTACCCCGGGTTAGTATAGATTAGATGTGTTGTTTTTGTTAGATTAAAGTAGCATAGAGTCAGTTTAGAGTTTAGAGTTAGATTAGCTTAAAATTACCTCTAGATTAGCATCATTAAAATCTACACACACACACACATCCTTTAAATTGGGAAGCTGGTCCCATTATCCCCAGTCGGACCCGCTACACCAAACGGGCAAGGAGCCGCCAACCAGGTTCCCGACCGAGTGGGTATCCCCCTTGTTGTTGACCCGATTTCGGGGCCCTCAACATATTTGGCGCTAGAAGGAGGGCACGAACTATGAATGGCAACTAAGTCAAAATCCAAATACCATTCTAAGAGTAAATCACCCTCATCAACTCCCCCGACTTCTCCAATACGGTTAAACCCGGAGTTAGAAGTCGCTCGAGTATCCACCGCTGCTACTTACCCTAATATATCAGACCAACTGATCATTGAACCCCCTAAAATTCAAACTTTGATTCGTAGACTCCAGGGATTCTCTATTTTTTCTCAGAGGTCTGATAAATCTCACAGCAGCGTGACTTCGCAGTACAATCCTGCTCATCCCCTGACCAGATTGAAGAGTGAAAAATTTGGTATTCAACCAAGTGAACTCCCTCTCCCTACTAGGAAAAGAGCAAGGAAAACACCACCAGAGTCTGACCGTGAGACTCTTTCATCTACTTCGTCCATTTCAACTCCCTCACCGCGAAGTCAACCACCCACATCCTCATCCCAAATCACTCATCCATCTTCCACAACCCTTCCTCTTCAATCATCAAAGATCATAATATCTTCATCTTCTCAACATCAGGGACCGTCTTCTGCACTTTCATTAACTAGCGGCTCAACGATGGCCCAGTCTCCATGGAACAATCCTGGAGCGGTTTTGATGCCTCCACCCCTGAGCCCAATACCGGCCCATCCCGAGAAATGGCTACCCAAATTCAATCCAGAAATAGGCATGCTAGCCGAAGAGCATATCAATAATTTCATGCTTTCTGTTAACCTCAACGGAGTTACTAACGAGGATGCTGTCGTCCGGCTTTTTCCTTATACAATGCAAGGAACAGCCGGGTCATGGTACTTTTCGTTACCTTCCGGGTCCATCACAAGTTGGGACATTTTTCAAAGTCAATTCCTCACCAATTTTGGCGATGACAGATCAACAGCGACATTGATTAATGACCTATCTAATCTTAAAGCTGAGACTATAGAACCCATTAAAGATTTCAATTTACGGTTCAACAAGATCCTCAACAAAATTCCCGTTGCTTCTCAACCCAGCGAGGAAGTAAGATGTGAATGGTACATCACGGCCTTACCATCAAACTTGGCTATCTTCGTAGATAGGGCAAACAAGACGACCTTAGTTGAAAACTTGACTGAGGCATTAGCAGTAGAAAAACGTGTAGTTGCCCTAGAAAAGAGATCTGCAATAGAAGAACGCAAATCTAAGAAAATCTCTTTCAAAGAAGACACCAAGAAGAAGCAAACGAAAGATCCTTTCGATATGGAAGGATTACAAAAAGTGTTAAAGGCCATGTCCAATGAGATGATTGACATAAGAAAACAAGTAGCAGAGACTTCTTCAAAAAAGCCCTACAGATCTTTTAAAAGAAATCCTCCCATGGAGGTCAAGCCACCCAATGCTGTCTCAAACGTTGAATCTGAAAAAGAGGAAGAAGAAGAGAATACCACTGAAGGGCAGACCGATGATGAAGAAGTTGTGGAACTACAAGGAATGTGGGATTTCATCCTCCCACAAGAAGAAGATCAAGAAGCATTTTCGGTTAGCACACGAAGCAAAAATCAACTTGATCCTCCCCAAACTACCACTAAACAGAAGGGCGCAAGCCCTGCAACAAAAGATAAGGTCGCAACAAAGAAAACAACTGCTAAAGCGACCCAACTTAGCCCAGTCCAATCAGATCAAGCACCTCCATCAAGAACACTGATAGTGTCAGATGAAATGGAGTATAACATTATCGATGACATGAAAAAGACTAGGGCTAATATCACTCTTTACGAATTGAGCAAATTGAAACATCAACAGAAAATAATGATGAAAGAATTACATGCCGTGCCTACTACATCTTTACCTTCAGCTGTAGCTTCTCACAACATGGGAAGACCTCCAACCAACATGATCAATAAGATTGATCCGAATGACATTGCCTTGATTGGAGGAAAATCAAGATTTCATACTCCTCCTTTTCTTCTCACTTATGAAATTTTCAATAAAAACATGCACAATTGCTTGGTTGATTCTGGTGCTTCAACGAATTTTCTACCCAGATCAATATGTTCCAAATTGAATGTTCAGCCTCAGAAATCCGCAGTGCGCATAGTTCAACTTGATCGATCTCAAGTCGAAGTGATTGGTGAACTTAACCAGGTGACCATAAGATTGTCGTCTAACCCGAAAGTATGCCAGGTTATCGACATTCTAGTAGCTGATATCCCTGAATTCTATGGTTTAATTCTTAGCAAGGATTGGTCCGAAAAACTCCACGGATATTTCTCAACTGACTGGTCGCACATGTGGTTACCCTACAACGGTAAACCCAATCAAATAAAGGTTGAACGAGAGTTGCACCAAAAATACATAGTGACTGAATTGGAAGGAGAGAATGAAGCAATAGCATACAACAGCAGTATCATAGGAAATTACTCGGTAGATTCTTTCCTCAGCAATTTCAATGCTCACACTTCACCTTACTTAGAAAATTCAGTTGTGTCCCAAGTTGAAAAATTTTCCCAAACTGATGATTCAAAGTGTTTTAAATTTTTAGATAACTCTGTAAATACATCTTTGTTTTGGAAATTATATTTTGATGGCTCTAAATCTAACGAGGGAGCAGGAGCAGGATGCGTTCTGATTAGCCCAGACGGAAACAAGACCATGCTCACATGCAGACTTGAGTTCGATTGCACAAACAATACAGTGGAATACGAAGCCTTGGTGCAAGGCCTATACAAAGCAATCGAGATGAATGTTAAGTATCTTCAAGTCTTTGGAGATTCTGAAATTGTCGTCAAACAGGTACGTAACACCATACATTGCCTGTCAAGTCATTTAAAGCACTATCAATCTTTAGTACAAGATCTGACTTCACATTTCATAGCATTCAATATTTCGTCAATCCCAAGACTCCAAAATGCGAGCGCAGACCTGTTAGCTAACGTAGCCTCTAGACTTATTCCCTCTGAAGATTTTAGTCCCGATAGGTTCTCAATAGAATTAATCTTTAGACCATCCATCCCTGACAACATCACCAACTGGAGAGTATTCAACGACGACCCTGACATTGTAAATTTCCTCACTTCTGAAGGATCCTACTCAAATCAAATAATTGACGAAGACCATCATGATCACCAAATTCAGCAAAATAGCACTGATAATGCTATACCTAAATCGGTGGTTAAGTTAGAAGATTTATATGATTTGAAAAGTCGTTTTAAAAGGTCTGCCAATTCTAAACTCTACAGTTCAACTCTGAATTATGAATTAGTGAACCTAGGAACCGATCAGAAGCCGCAAAACGTTAATCTAGGCCACGGCTTAGCCCCTGAAGAAAAATCAGCATATATCCGTCTTCTGAGACAATACAAAAACGTTTTTGCATGGAATTACGATGAGCTGAAAACATACAACACTTCTATCATTCAACACACTATCCCTATGATTGACAACGAAAAACCCGTCCAGCAGAAGCTCAGAAAAATCCACCCCAACTTAGAAAATCAGATAAAGACTGAGCTAAATAAGTTGTTGAGAGCCAGAATAATTTTCCCCGTCAGACATTCCAAATGGGTATCCAATATGGTGCCCGTTAGAAAGAAAAACGGAGATATTCGAATCTGTATTGATTTCCGGAATCTCAACAAAGCCTGTCAGAAAGACAATTTTCCCCTCCCACCTATGGAGCAAATACTACAGGCAGTAGCGGGCTCAGAATTAATGTCTTTCCTGGATGGATTTTCAGGATACAATCAAGTGCTGGTACATCCGATGATCAGTTAAAAACCACATTCCGAACCAAATGGGGCACATACGCATATCGGAAGATGCCATTTGGTCTGATCAATGCCGGTGCTACCTTTCAGAGAGCCATGGACATCGCGTTTAAAGGTTTAGTCAATAAATCGGTAGTGATTTACCTGGATGATATAACAGTGTACTCCAAGAAGCGAAGCGACCATCTCAAAGACTTGAAACAAATCTTTCAAAGATGCTTAAGGTATGGAATTTCACTTAACCCAAAGAAATCTTTTTTCGCATTAAGTGAAGGAAAATTGCTTGGATTCATAGTGTCGAAATCTGGTATTCACATTGAACCTGACAGAATCAAAGAAATTTCCGAAATATCCATTCCCCATAACAAAAAGGCCATGCAATCTTTCCTTGGACAAATCAATTTTGTAAAAAGGTTTGTCCCGGATTTTTCACGTATTATTTCTCCTTTACAAAATATGATAAAAAAGAATTCAAATTTTAAATGGGGCCTAGATGAGCACGAAGCATTCAACTTGATCAAACAAGCTATCATCAACGCTCCATCTTTAGCTACCCCAAATTTTTCAGAATCCTTTATCTTATATACTTTTGCCTCAGAGAAATCTTATGCCGCGATTTTAACCCAAGCAAATCAAGAGAAGGCGGAAGCTCCAATCGCATTCTTTAGCTCGAACTTACAAGGTGCTGAGCTCAATTATTCAGACGTGGAGAAACAGGCATATGCTGTTTTCAAAGCGATCAAATATTTCAGACCTTTCTTACTTAAAGCCCATACCAAATTCGTCGTACCGTTTCCAGCGGTAAGAAACTTGTTGGTACAGAAGGACGTGGGCGAAAAGAGGGCGAATTGGATTACCGCTTTACAAGAATACGATCTTGAGATCAAACCAGCAAACATCGTAAGAGGTCAAGGCTTCTGCAAGATGTTAGCTGGAGCATCGCAAATTCCTGAGAACTCATCTGAAGAGGTACATGCATATGAGGTAAGCCTAAACGACGCAGAATCATTATATGCGGACACCATTTATTATCTTAAGAACGGGTATGCTCCATCACACCTGGATCACACCAAGAAAAGAGCTCTGAGATTGAAAGCTAAACAATACCAGCTCATAAATGATGTTCTGTTTAAAAGGAATTACGATTCTGTACTTCTTAGGTGTCTTGAGAAAACTGAAGCCGAAAAGGTTTTGCAGGAACTCCACGATGGACCAGCAGGTGGACACTATGCTGGAGAGACTACTGCGCATAAGATCTTACGTGCAGGATATTATTGGCCCACGCTGTTCAAAGACTCATACAATTACGTAAGGAAATGCCAAATCTGCCAGACTGTTGCAGGGAAACAAAAGAAATTGTCCATGCCACTACAGCCGGTTAACATCGAGCAACCATTCAGCCAATGGGGCTTGGACATAATAGGTGAGATCGTTCCTCACTCTTCTAAGCAGCATAGGTATATCCTCACGGCAACAGATTATTTTACTAAATGGGTAGAAGCAGTTCCTCTCAAGACAGTTAATTCTGAAAACATTATTGAATTCATAGATCAATTTATCATCACTAGGTTTGGATTGCCAACGGCCTTAATGTTTGATAATGCATCATACTTTTCTGGAAATGCAATGACTGAGTTTGCACTTAAAAGAGGGTTCAAACTGAAGTATTCTACCAACTACTATCCGCAAGGTAACGGGTTGGCTGAATCAACAAACAAAAACCTAATCAGGATTATTAAAAGAACAGTTGACCAAAACCAAAAGAATTGGCACAAAGCGCTGGTTAATGCTCTATGGGCAGACAGAATTACGAAGAAAGCCTCGATCGGCACTCCTCCCTTTAATTTAGTTTATGGGAAAGAAGTGGTTCTTCCAACTCACTTAGTCATTCCCTCTTTGTCTTTAGTGCAACACATCGATGAAGTATCTACTTCCTCTTTGCAATTGAGACAAATGGAGATAATCAAACTAGAAGAACAACGAGAACAAGCTAAGAAAACCCATGCTC
This sequence comes from Pinus tabuliformis, assembly GCA_031772625.1. Lineage (NCBI taxonomy): Eukaryota > Viridiplantae > Streptophyta > Pinopsida > Pinales > Pinaceae > Pinus > Pinus tabuliformis. The sequence continues at coordinate 427,513,050 of CM062809.1, forward strand.
ACGACCAAGCGCTAATAAAATCCTCTTTTGACTCAAGCATCATAACCAGAAAGAACTTTCAGATGGGAGATTTAGTTTTGAAATGGGATAAGGCTCATGAAGAAAAGGGCAAACATACGAAATTTCAGAAGCTGTGGCTTGGTCCTTTTCAGATTCTAGAAATCATAGGCCCATCGACGTTTGTGTTGCAGGATTTGACAGGTAGAAGAGATTCTTTGCCTGTGAATGGACAGATTCTTAAAATGTATTTTCCATAAGAAGATCATTCTTCTAGTTTTGTATGATAGTTTTAGTTTGTTTTTATTTTTATTTTGTTTTTCTCTTTCTTATAAATAAAATCAGTTGTAAGTGATCATTGAAAATGATTCATGAAAGAGCACACTAACTCTCTATCAGATTTTGATTTCACTTGTACAAATAGCAAAACTTTTCATAAAATCTGATTTTTATTATTGACAAATAGAGTTAACTTTACCCTGAATATGATATTAGTTTCAACCTCTCAAAAGACTTTGATGAAAGCAACCTTTGGTAAAAAATTGTTTTATGTCAGCACAATGAAAGGTATCATCAATAATAAAATAAATATTCTCTGTAAAAGCTGTTGTTTTCAAACTCTATATTGTCGTCTAGAGCTTTCTTAAGGAAAAACAATGACTTCCTCCCTGCAAAAGGAAACCGCAGCATTCAGAGAAACAATCCGAGAAAACACTATATCTCAAAGAATAAGAGGTCTCATCACGAGCCGGCTTATCATGATCACAAATATTATAACTTGCTGACTTTGCCAATACTGTCTATCAAAACAGGGCAACGACTCAAGATTGTTGCAATCAAAAGACAAGGGGTCTCATCACGAGCCAGCTTGTTCAGCAAAAGTGTAAATCAAGTGAATGACTGTGTCATAATTTGGCCACCAAACCAAGACACTGTTCTTTAGAGAATAAAAAAAGAAAAAGTGTCAAAAAGGATTTTTCTCTGAAATATTGTAAATAACCTCAAGCAGGAAAAAGGATCATTGCTGGATAACATGGTAACCCTATCGAGGCTATGGATGCTTGCGGGCAGCAGAGGCTCTACCTACGACAAAGGAGCATATTTTAAAAGCCAGTACGTAGAGAAGACCTTATTTTATCTTTAAAAAGGACCGAGTAATGACTGGTATGAATGCAAGAACTAAGCCTAGGGAAGCATGACAATTGGACAAAAAGAAAGGTTGAAACAAAGTATCATTGACAGGATGAGGGGTAATCTACTCTATCTGTCCATAACAAAATTTAGGCATATGAAAATTTTTTCTGTTTCGGAAGTGGAAATGTCAATAGAAAAGCAGAGATAACTGGTTCTTCACAGTGAATCGCCATTGTTGTGGTCACCAACAACCCCCCTCTTTGTTTAGTATTAGCAATAATACCAAGCAAAGGGGGACCCTTAACAAAAAATCTCAAAAATATTTTATCAAAATTTTTGTGTTTAACTCCCTAAAAGCTACATCGCATCGCAAAGAGAGAGTGAAGCGTTTTCCTATGCGCGTAAGTAAGCTGCGATGAAGTGATGCGATATTCATCGCATCGCATATTTTGAAAGCGCCCTTAAAAGAAAAACCTAAGGAATCGCCGATGGCCGATATGCGACGTCGCATATCGCAACGTCGCATAAGCAGCACACAATGAGCAAATGAAAATTGCGATATTGCGATTTGCGATCTGCGATCTTACAAACTGCGATTTTGCGATTTGCGATCTGCGACGAATGAAACTATTAATTGCTGCGATACGAATCGCAGAAACCACTCATCGCAAAGTTTCTTCGGCATGATCTGTAAACCCAAAATCGAGCGCTCACCTTAAGGGAAATTAATGATTGCACGCCTGAGTATCCAAAGATGATCGTGTTGCATTTTTTGAAGAGTCAAGTCATTATGAGTGTCATGATTATGCATTCATTAGAACTTAAAGCTTTCATGTCAATCCTTTCGTCATGTCTCTTTTCCTTTGCGTAAACTGCAAGGCAGCAACTAATATAAATCTATATGCAGGAAACATCTAAGGAGAAGGGGAAAGCGCCAATACTTGAAGAACAGAGAGGAGATGCCTTCGCAAATGGTTGTCGCATGCAGCAGAGCTACGGATTCCAGAGTATCACTCCACAGACACTGATGAAAATAGACTATCCAAGACTCAGAGTCAAAGGCGCACAAAAGGAGCATGTTTGCAAAAGATCTTGAAGCTCAGATTGGATAAAGCAAAAAAGAAAAACGCTAAAAAGGGATGATGCTTCAGAAAAGCCTGGAACAAAGAACGGAAGCAATTTTCAATATGTAAGATTGTTCAGGCAACGAAATCCCTAACTCATTGAGTCATTCACACGGCCGGAAACCGAAATAGCAACAGCACAATCAGTTTGAAAGAAATCTGGGTTATACTAAGTATACACACAGCAAATACACCCAACCAAAGGAAGATTTTCAAAAATATCTTCTAGTTTGTCAGAAAGAGGTGCCAGCTTTTGTTATTTCTACTTTTATCGCCCGAGCAAAAGGAAAAGACAACCAGCCGACTCTTTCCAGGCGAACCTCACATTGCTTATAGCACTAAGGAGCAGATACAGAAACGGTTAGAAATTAGATTCAATTTTTAGAAATAAATTTGCTTTAGTAAAAGGGCGGTCATTTGAAGCCGTTCCCTAAATTTGTGTAATTAAGATTAGTTAGTTAGTAGTATTTAACCCTTCTCATGGCATTTGGAGAAGGGTCCGGAAATTTGTCAAAAAACTTGTCCTCAGAACATGCACTTTTGCACCCTCGGAGGTGGTTTTTGATGAATGGATGGATCGAGATTTATTTATGTTTGCATTTTAATGTCTGCTACTGATGTTGCACTTCTGTACTCTTAGTAGATGTTAGAAGTTATAGAGATAAATCGTTATTGCTTGAAGTTTGTGAGTAAAATCAGTCATAAATGGTACTTTTATCTCTTGATTAATTTCTGCTCATATTCTCAGAGTGATATACAGCTGAGTTGTTTATATGTTGATGTATGAATGTCTGGGTTACCATTTGGCACTTTGTACGGTGGAATCATTTGTTTGTGCTTAACATATGAATAATTTATCATGCGATATGCTGTTCACAACTGTTTTGCCTAACTTCTTATGCAGAATGGTTTATCTTAATTGATTTATATTCTTATGATAGCTGAATGATCTTTATTACCAGTTGTTGTATGAAATCTTTTTAGATCGCATAATGGAAGAATTTTACCCCGGGTTAGTATAGATTAGATGTGTTGTTTTTGTTAGATTAAAGTAGCATAGAGTCAGTTTAGAGTTTAGAGTTAGATTAGCTTAAAATTACCTCTAGATTAGCATCATTAAAATCTACACACACACACACATCCTTTAAATTGGGAAGCTGGTCCCATTATCCCCAGTCGGACCCGCTACACCAAACGGGCAAGGAGCCGCCAACCAGGTTCCCGACCGGGTGGGTATCCCCCTTGTTGTTGACCCGATTTCGGGGCCCTCAACACAAACCTAGGAAGGAGTGCTCCGATCTCGTCCTGCTTAACGAGTCCTACACTGTTTAGGTTTACGAGTCCAGTGAAGGAGTGACTCGATGTCTTTTTCATGTTTAAAGAGTTTGAAAAGATACAAAAATAAAAAGTGTTCAACTATTTCAACATAAATTGTATCGAGCCCGGAGAAACTAAGGATTGGTGTTTTTTAGTTTTATGTAGTCAAGAGAAAAACATAAGTAAACTCCACGGTGTCCTTTTTCATAAATTGAGTCCCTCAAGCTCAAAAAGTGGTTAATCATGTAAGAGAAAACTCTATTGACCATGATGAGTTAACATATACATTTTCATTTAAATAGTATAATTCATTTCGTAAAAGGGGCAAAGTTATACTGAATAGACGGTTGTTCATTTAGTTTTACGAGTTCGAGCAATGAAGTACTCAATGATATTTTCATGTTTAAGGAGTCTGAAAATGGCATAAAGGGAACTCCTTGATTTTTGTTTTTCGTAAGTTTAAATGAGTTCGAAAAAGTGATAAACACATACTCAATTCCAAAATGTTTTGTTTTCGTAAATAACCCGTGATATGTAAAATTGAACTAAAAAAGCATATCACTACTCAAAAACACAGTGAAAAACATCGTAAGTTTAGATTTTAAAGACTAATACGAAAAAAAAAATATTTTAATAAGCCTAAAAAGTTATAAAAACCCAAAAAAGTAAAAACTTTTTATCATTTGTGTTGTTTAGATTTTGAGAGTGATAAAGTTCACTTTTCACCAAGAACTTCAAAGGCATATTCTGGGCAAACCATTAGATCAAATCGCAATCTGTCTTCTCTAGGTAAATGACCCCTCCGAGATCATTGTTTTCATGGATTTAATTTATAATTTCATTGTGGATTTGGTTTTTTGGGGAGGGTTTTCAAATTTAAAATCGTCCTCAATGTGCGCAGTTAACCCTTATCAGGCTTGTGCACATCGACTGACTTTTTCAGATTAAAAATTGCGACGTGTGTAGTTTCTAAAGCTACCACTCCATACATATGCACTGTTTTGTTCAGTCAGTTGTGCACAACAACGAGAGCACAAAAAGTTTAATGGAAAACACCCAAATTTCTTGCATATTTTTACCATAATCTTCTCAAAAGATCTTCTATGTTTTTTTGTAGGGTTTTAAGCTGAAAAACTGGAGTGGAGAGAGTTTGAGAATGAATAAAAATACATAACTACTCTAAACTATCTAGAGACCATACAAGAATTGAAAAATTGTGGCTTGTACATTTTTTTCACTATCCTAGGCATGAAGGCCTGACTAGACTTGCTAGAGTGGATGGTGGGAAAGTGTAGTGTTCAAGAAGAATGCTTCATAATTGGAGATCATAGGATCCCTATTTATGCTGATGATATTTACTTATTATTTGGGCTTCCATGCTACAGGCTCGAAATTTCTTTATATGGCCATAGCGACGTGGCGAAACAAATTCCATCTATTTGATACAACATTTCACTGAAGGAGTTTCTCTCAAATATGGGAGAGTTGACATCAAAACCATAGTGATGCTTCCTTTGAAAGATATTAGGTTCAATGTTACATGACTATGTGTTAGTGCATCTCTTAATTTTCTCAAAAAGGCTCAAAAGCAAACCACCATAGAGTGTTTGCAACCTACTATATTCAACTGGAGCAAGGTTGTAGTTTCCAATCTAAAGGGGCAACTAACTAGAGTCAAAACAGACAAACTCAAAAACATTGGGTATGTTGCCTTTGTCATTTCATTTTCTGTAGAATGGATTCCTCTTCTTTTTCCATGTGTAGCTATAGATAGAGGAGGACCTCGTGACCCTCGCATTCCGAAATGGGTCATATTGATGGCACGCCACAAAGCTGGAGATGGACCAATGATCTAGTATACTCCTGATTTCTGTGGGTGGCCAAAAAATCAAATCATCATGATTGACCATTCACAGGCATGGACTACACAGGTGATCTAGAAATGCCATTTCTAGATGGGAAGCAGTGGGGCAATCTAGGTAAAAACACTTCACAGTGGGGCAATCTAGGTAAAAACACTTCACACTTTGTTTTTTTTTTTTTTTAATTTATTTTATCTTTTTTATTTTTTGGCATCCAAAACTACTTATCTAAAATGATAATTCAGATGTGGCACCAATGAGACTAGCAGTGTTATGGAGATATCATAGACATGGAGAGCATCTAGTAGTTCCCGTAGTTCTGAACTCAGATGAAACAAATTCATTGACTAAGTTAGATCACAACCTTGAGAGGTTGACCCTTGACATCACTTATGTCAGGATAGATGAATTTCCTCTCAACTACCAAAGGCACACTATGGGGGTTCCTGGTCCTATTAGTTGCTTGCTATGATGAGTAGCTCGTGTTGTTGTATGCTCCCATGATCATCATCATGCGTAGTCACTAGTCTTAGGGCTAGAGTTTTATTTTTGATGGTGTATGAGTATGTTCGGAAAATAAAGGCCACGGGGCCACATGTCTTTGGATGAATTTTTTTTGTAAAACTACACTTTTTACATATATTTATCTAATGAAAGCTACTACTTCTATTTCAGTCTATCTTATAAAATATATGGATGAATATTGCATTGATTTCTTTTACAAATTCCAATTCAACACATAATTAGCCAATGCATCAGTTAATGTGTTTAAATTTATTGGATTATGTTTATACTTGATATAATCAAACTCTCTTTCTAAGAGACAAACCCACAAAACATTCTTAACATCGAATCACTTCTAACAAAATAATCACCATTCAAATGTAATTCTATGAGTTGTGAATCTAACCTAATGATCAACCAATGAATGCCAAATTAAATGACATCAAATAATAAGTCAATTATTACGCTATACTCTGCAATATTATTCATTTTTTTACCAAGGAATATCCCATGAATATAAAATAACTCATTTATGGGAAAATAAATGATCCACGTTGCGAAAGATAAATTATGAATACTACAACTAGTGTCATTGGAAAAGAGAATGTAAGATTGAGGGAGCGTTGACATCTACAAATCAAGTATAAGAAAAGATAAGCAAGAGAAGTAGCAGAAAAATTGTAAAGAGCTACTAAAAATTTCCACACATAAAATATGGTACAGCAATATAAAAATTCTTCACTAAACAATCAAAGCATAATATTTCTTTAGGTAAAGTCAATTATGGGGTTTCCGAAAGGAATTCTGTCATAATCAACTAGTTCATAGGCCCCTTTTGCCAATGCACGTTTTACAACATAAGGGCCATGCCACATAGGCTCAAATTTACCAGCACCTAACTTATCATGCTCTTAATCATAGACAAAAACTAAATCCCCTTCTACATATGAACTAGGTTTTAAATTTTGATGATACTGTGCCTTAACTCATTTCGTTTGGGCCTCGCTAGCTAATCCAACATCATGATGAGCCTCATTGACTCATGCTAAGTATAGGAAACGTTCTTCTTCGACAAAAGTCGCTGGTAATAATTCAATTTCCAGTTTTAAAGATGATATTTCACATTCAATAGGTAAAAATACTTCCATGATGTAAACGAGCTGTAAAGGAGTAAAACCCATCAAAGTTTTTGTTGTGGTATAGTAAGCCCACAAGGCTATAAAAATAATTAGATGCCAATCTCGTTTGAGAATTCTAATAATCTGTTTAATAATAGTTGTTAAAACCTTGTTAACGTCTTCTACTTGGCCATTCGTCTGCAAGTAATATGGAGTAGAACTATCATGATGTAGGCGTAGTGTCGCAGTTAGATCGATCATCATAAAGTTTCTAAAATGGCTACTGTGGTCTGTGACGATGGCTTGTGGAACTCCAAACCTAGAAATCACATGATTGAATATGAAAATGGATGTTGTCTCACCATCAGCCTTATATGTGGGCATCTCCTCGACCATTTCGTGAAATAATCTACCACAAGGATAATGTACCCAAGCCCCCTCACGAAGTGAGGCTTACATGTAAGGAAATCAATGCCCCATTTAGCGAAAGAACCGAGATCAATGATTGGGTGAAGAGGAGGTGGTTGCACGCACATTTTTCGATCATAGAACAATTATGGCATTTCTGGAAGCAATTATATAGTCTTTAAACATAGACGACCATAAATACCCTCTGTGCAAGATCTTTTGAGCAGTGCAAAACCCTAACATACGACTGCCACAAGCTCTAGAATGGGAGTCATTTAATGCATTTTCTGCTTCCTCGTGAGTTAAACACTTGTCTAAAGACGGAATCAACACCATGATGATAAAGTGTATCACCAAAAATGTTATATTGTTGAGATTGGTACCAGATACAACGATGATCAGTTCGACTGAGTTCTGATCGAAATGTTTGGGTCTGAAGATAAATGATGATATCTCCATACCAGGGATCTAAAGTACTGATAAGAAAGAGAGATTCGTCTAGAATATAATCCTCTGCCATGGTCTTCATATCAGTACTGGGAAAGTCACACAATAATTCAACAAATACTATCGATTTCATAGATTTATATTTTACAAATTCTAAATGAATTCTTGCACGATAACTATCCATTTAGAATACTTCCCCCGCAAAAATTGTCTCGTAAGAATATAAACCATGGGGTTACAATAAAAAATCACAATAATTTTTCACAATAGATTGTAGTGACAAAATCATTAGACAACTTGAATCGCTGCCAAGGCAAATTTTTCCACATGGGCATATTTCGCTTTAGTTTTGGTCAGATTTCTACCTAAGTAATATATCACATTCTCTTTATTCAATTAGTCTTCCTGAACTAAAACCATGCCAATAGTGGTATCGAATGAGGCTAAATATAAAAGTTAGTCTCGATAGTAATCGAGAGGGTGCAACAACTGTGTATGGGTCAACACATATTTAAGTGCATCAAAGGCCTTTCAAGCCACTTCAGCCCAAGTAAATGAGATACCCTTTTTCAACATTTGAGTGAAACCTTTACTTAACTTAGTGTAGTTATAAATGAATCGATGTATAAAGTTTTCTTTCCTTTGCAAACATTGGAGTTGGCGAAGATTGGGAGCAGGCAAATTCAGAATAGCCTCAACCTTGAGCAGATCGACATGAATGCATTCCTTTGAAACAAAAAATCCTGGCAATCGACTAGATTGCACAAAAAAACACACTTATGTGGATTCAAGCTTACATTGTAGTGGAAATATTTTAATAATGATAACTCGAAAATGCTTTGGATGGTCTTCCCTTCTCAATGAATGAGTTGGAAAGTCATCCAAATAAGGTTTCACAATATGCTTAATATCATGAAATGCATAAGACATAGCCTGTGATACCATGAAATTCTTGATATCGTGAAAGTTGCACTAACATTCTTAAAACCAAATGGGATTTTTTGATAGGCAAATTCCCCCCATGGACATAATAACATGGTTTTATGTTGATCAATTAGGATTATGTTGATTTGGTTGTAGCCAGAAAATATGTCCATAAATGAAAAAATTTCATTTCTGGTACAATCATTAATGATTTGATCGATCAAGGGGGTAGGATAGTTGTCCTTCAAACAAGCATTATTCATACCCCTATAATCAATGCATACTCTCATGGTTCCCTACTTCTTGTTAATAGGTACAATGTTGGACACCCAATCAGTCAAGGTAACCAGGTAGATGAAACCTGCTTTGAGTAGTTTCTCGACCTCAACTTTATTCACAACAATCTTTCATGGATGCATAGGATGTAATCATTATGTACTAGGTTTTACACTTGGGTAAGTCTTGATCTCGTGCACAGACAATGTTCGGGTCAATTCTTGAAATTTCCTCATGGGCCAGGCAAAAATGTTACGAAACTCTTGAAATAGGGCTTTATACATATGAATCTCTTCAAATGAGCGCGAAGCACCTATGTGAATATTTTCAATAATTTCTATTTTGACTGAGATGCCAATGGAGATCATTGTAGATATATTTCCAAAATTCCTTTGAGATTCAGCTTGAAAAACTGAAATGGGCCATTTTGGACAATCTATAATCTCAGGCGAAAACATGGTTGAAAAATCATTCTCGATTTTATCAAGGTCAGGTAGGAAAGATGAACGATGATGATAATCATTCCATGGTATTTCATGTGAAGTCCTGACCTCCATAATACTTTCGTCAGTTGGAAACGTATAGTAAAAATTATTAGGAAGTGAAATTGGTTCTAACCACGGTAAAGGAGAATAATCATCATTGATTGTATCCACTTGATCAATCTTAGAAGATGATGGGTAATAAAATGATTGAACTACCTGATAAGCCAACTCAAGTGGGATCAAAGGCATATCATTACCATAAGAGGTCAATTCAGACTCTAAAGGCTCTATCCATAGATCATATGATTCCATATTGCATGATGTAATCATGTTAACCTTGAAAAATTGAGAAGTGAAAGTGGAGGGAGTGCAATGGTTCCCATCAGTGATGAGTCTTTGAGAAAAATAACACCAACATCCTCATAAAGAGCATTTGTTTTTCCGACAAAAGGTAGAGTTAGGGTTTGAAGTGTAGTAAGGTAACTTCTCTACTATCACAATTTTCCATTTGTGAGGAAATTGTATCATCTAGAAAAGCGATGAGACCACTGCTGACATAGCCTAGGTCCAAATTCAATGAATCAAAATGTTGTAATCAAGATAAGAAGCAACAACTTAAAATTCTATCACGACTTTTTTACCCTCTAATTCTATGGACAGATGATTTAGGATTCCATAAGGATGAAAACCTCTTCCATCAAAGGCTCTCAGAGTGGTAGGTTACTGATTGATGGTTGGAGTACCTAAAGTTTTCCAACAAGTAATCAACAAAATACACATAGAATCCCCATCGTCAACAACAGTGTGAAACACTCGTTTGGTTTTGACAAAAAGTGGAATCTAGAATGCCAGTTGATGTGGTAGTTTAGGTATATGATTCTCAAGATTAAAGATGATTAGATTATAATCCTGTATATCAATAGTTCCAATGGCTGACAACAATAATAGCTTTCATTGTGATGGACATTTTTTTAGCACCTCAAGAGCTGACATTGTAGAAGGAGACATAGCCATGTATTCAACAATGTTGTAATTATGTGTAGCTCTATCACATGTATTGAAAGCCGATTTCTAAAGAACACCTTTAGGAGGTGGTCTAGTCATCATGTCAGTATTTGGTTTCTTGATCTGTAATGGTTTAGAAGGAGGAGGAGGAATTGAACTCGAAGGTTGATCATATGAACTAGTCTCATTCCCATTGACCACAAGATCGTCAGATCGATACTTTTTTGATATAGTAGCTACCATAACTTTCTATGAAGATATCATCATGATATCTTGCGATGCGGAAGAGGAATATGTTTTATGAGAAACCATTTTGTTGTCTTCAGAGGGAAATGGATCCTTCAAAACAACAAGAGTTGGAGAAAATTTAATGAATTTGGAAACCTTTGCCCAATGTGGGCATTCCGTCATGTAATGATCCTCATTTCAAATAAGGCAAGGATAGCGAGGTTTTCATTTCTCATCAGCAGGTTTAGTTTTAGTGGGTTTCTCTTTCGGAAAAACATTTGTTTTGATTTAGCTTTCGCCTTCTTTTTACTCCAGGACGATTGACTCTTGCCAGTAGATGATTCTACGAAATTAATTTCAGAAATAGCTTCGGGAGAAAGGGTTTCAGTGGGTGAATATTGTATGGCCAAAGTCTAAGTACGTTTAGAATTTTTATTTTTCCCCTAAAGCTATTGGCTAACAAAACCTATTATACCATCAGCGCCATTAGATCCCATTTGATCATTTATTGGGCATAGTAAATTCTCGATTTCTTCATACAAGGTGCCATATTGAGTATAGACTAAGTCTAAATACTAGGCACGAGCAATTACCTACTCTTCACTTACAACATTTTCCTTAGCAACAGCCTCGGTAATAACGGGAAGTAATGACCTCATAAACCATTAAGCTAATATCTGATCTGGAGTAAAAACTTTGACAAACCAACGTCTACGTCTCCATTCATGTATATGATCAGAAATGTGAGTTGATTTTGTTTGTTCTAAGCAAGTCAATAGTTCGGTACCAATGTCATAATGAATTGGTAGCTAGAAATGGGTTCAAAATGTTGTTGCTAGAGAGTTAAATTTATGAAAAGAAGCACCAGGTAGCTCAATGTATCATTTGGCTATTGAATTGGTTAAAGTTCATTGGAAAATGCAAAGTTAGATAGAATCATAGATTAAAGAATTAGAGGCACACCAAAGATGATATGTCATCACATGATTGGATTGGTATTCTCCTAATTTTCCTTCAAATTTGGGTATGTCACTCAGTAACTTGGTGGGAATCGTTGGCCAAAATGGATAATAATAAGTAGGATCATTCGTAATAAGGTAAATATAGGGTTGCAATGAATGGTAACTTTTGGATAATGGTCTTACTGTAGAGTTTGATAACCTTGCGGGTTAAGTTCAACCCTGGAGGAGGATACCCAAGATATCCTCAAATAGCTCATTCAATTGGAATTTGGATTCCACCAGGGAACCAGGGTGAACCATACCAGGTTGATGTTGAAGACGGACTTAATAAGTATGACCAAGGTATGGTTGACTCTGGAAAGGTTTAGCTTGACCCATTTGACCTAAGTATTATTGCCCATGTACAGGTTGAGCTTGTAAAGGATTGACCTTGAACAAATTGACTTTGAACAGGTTGAATTTGGATAAATTGACCTTGAAAAGTGTGGTTTTGGAAATATTGACCTTGGAAAGGTGCACTTTGAAAATATTTTCCTTGAAAAGGTAGAAGCTGATAAGATTGAGTTTGAAAAGGTATTTTCATTGTTCCCATACCATATTTTCCAATAGGAATCTATGGTGTAGACTTGATGGTAGGACCACTTTGATAAGAAAAAACGTGAGGAATTACCTCTGTAGTTTGAGGAACAATCAATTAGAGGGGTAACTTGAGTGGCCATTTGTGATAATCTTGGTATAGGTGTCTTATGTGAAGATGGAACTGGATATGAAACAGGTGTTTGAATAGGTGTTTGAGGTGCACTCTCAACATGTTATTGTATGGGTTTCTGAACATGTTGTTGGATTGGTTGTTAAAAAAGTGTTTGAGGAATTCCCTGAATAGCTACTAGATAAGTACAAAGATATTCAGAATAGACATTTGAGGTATAGGTTGTTCACTAAGATCAACAAGTTGATAGACTAGCACTTATGGAGCAACTGGACCAAAATTTTGAGAAAAGGTATGGTTTCGAAACAGTATTGCCAGGATAAGGACTACCAATCAAAGGTTGGAGTATAGCAAGTTGACCATGACTGATCTGATGTATCTGACCATAATTTCTAGTAAAAGTTTGATCTCCAACCATAGGGTAAGATCTAATAATAGGTTGTCGTCTAGAAGGAGGATAAGGTAGTTTCCCCCTAGGTGGGAAATAAACACCAGTTGGAGTTACTTGAGTGTTACTTAAGGTATCAGATACCATGTGAATATATTGGTCTGATATCATAGACACTTTAGGAATGGATTCATGCTCTGAACAGTAGATGTAGATAAACCAGATGACCAAGTATAGTTGGTATCCAGGACGAATTGTCGGACCACCATACAACAATGATTCTGGGGATCAGATAAACATAAATGAATCAGTAGTTTGGCTCCCAAGAGGAATTCCTAACATGGTTATTCTCGCGAATAAAAAGGAATGTGATGAAGTGGAAAACTAGACCTAAAATGTTCAAAGGGGTAGAATACCAAGGATCGAAAGGAACTCTTGGAAAAACTCTTGGATCAAAAGTTTCACCCATGGTAGCTAGAGTACGAGGTGAATCTCCCTCCTTGTCCCTAGTAATTTATTCAATGCTAATCAATCCAAGAGGTAATCCAGTCATAATTATCAACTTCCTTCAAGGTGTAGGTGAGTAGGAGCAGGATCTAAAACAACCGAAGGTGATTCATGTTCATAAATATCAGACTCGGGTTCTTCTATGTCTGGCTCTATTAGTTCAGTGTCTTAAAATTCACAGGTATCAGATTGAGTTTGAACTACTTCAGTGATTTCTGAGCCAAAATGAACTAATCCCGATTCTACTTCTTGCATTGGATTCACTTCAGTTTCTAATATCTTAGAATGTAAAATTGTAGATGTTTCAGTTTGTTATAACGTTCCAGATCCTATGGATTTTGAACTTTCAGTTTTTATCTTTTCCAATTGACTAGGTGTATATTTAGGGTGTTTACCCTACATTCTATGTGACTGCCTTGGTGAATCAGCCGGGATGAAATTTTTATCACAAAATAAAACAATATTCATAATCCAATCCTAAAGCCTCTAAAAATAAAAATAAAAACAATTAATACACGCTAAAAAATCTAAGGATTCAAACCATGAAAACAAGCTTTTAACAATGAACACACTAGTTGGTAATGAAATCCAACATTACAGAGATCAAAGTGGAAAGTGGCTATAGATAGAGTGGTGCAACCAATTATGCTGAAATCCTACTTAATGTACATGATCTGGTGCACATAAACTTCATTTATGCCATCTCAAATGAAGAATACCATGCAGAAATTTTCAAGTGAGTCTAATCATCATTTGTTCTAGGTATAGAAGAGACTTACCCTCCACCATCACCTCGGGTAAAATTCCTAAGATTATAGTCGCTAAGTTTACCATGTAAAATAATTTAACCTAGGCGGACAGTCACAAATTAGACATACACACAAAGGAAAAGTAACAAAGCTCATTCCCTTTGAAAATTCCTCAACATGGTTAATGTGAGGTTTACATCCAAGTATGTGGGGTCGATCACTTCACTGGGTCTGATATGATCTCTTGCTTGAATCCTTTGTAAGGGGAATGTACCAAAGAAAAATTGCAGTAAATGGATTTTTTTCCCTATCACAATATGCTAATGTTTGTTTACATCTTTGGAAAGTTAACTCACTTTCCTATTCCCAAAGCCCTACAACCTGATCTACTATAGGTGGAAAAGAGCCCTAAGAGTAAAAAACTTCTAGATTTATTTATTAA